>CM050893.1:11106969-11569469 GCA_027726005.1 Juncus effusus
TAGTGTCCTATCGGTAAGAATGTACTATTTGGTTTGTTTTATTTTCATGTTATGTATTTTTATTTTGATTTGTGAATTATCATTTTGTATTTGGCTTGTTTAAAGAACTTACATATGATGTTGATTTTTACTGTTTTTTTTCTTTTTGAACTATGCTACTTGTTTGCACATATAATTATTGTCAGATTTAAAATTGTAATTTGAGTTTATGCAACGCTGAGATGTGATATGGATTGCTTTAACCAAATTGGGTTTATAACTAGTTTTTCTTTTATTAGAGCCTCAATCCTTGTTAATTCAAAGTGATTCCATTCATAGTTCCCATTTAAGCAATAACAAGAGATAGCTCACGCTTGCATGAGATTGTTTAAATTTTTTATTTTAATGTTACTAAATATTTTCACAAAAAAAATGATTATTTAACACAAAATCATAATAAATTTACACAACGTTTAAAAAGCAAAATCTATCATAAATTGATACAATAAAAATTAATTAAAAGTACAAAATTAGATAGTCTTTTTTTCATCTGGTGTGAATAAAAAAAATGTAATCTTCAAATGACAAAACATGATGCACCAATAAATATTTGATTTAAAGATTGAAAGAAAATAGTATAACATAAGGGACCATTACCAAGCATAAAGATATCAAGTTATGTATGATACACCATAATTAGAACGCCCCATGAGCAATTGATATCCAATGAGATAATGCAATAAATGTGATAGATCAAAGGGCTACTAATTTTTGGATGACATGGAAGCCTTCTATGTTGTCACTTTAGCTAAGTCTCATTATAATTATATTTGACCACTGGATAATTATCAAACGGTTTAGAAAAGAGGGGTGACGCGGCTCCTTTAAGTGAAAGTATGGTAGATAATGGAATTTTAGGATTATATAATAATAATAATAATAATAATAATAATAATAATAATAATAATAATAATAATTTTTGGGTTAATTTACACTTTCAATTTTTTGCTTCTTAGATATTAAATGGAATTTTGAGCTTTGCACGGGTATTGTTGAAAAATATATAACATTGAGAGAGAAAAATCAGAAGATGAGTGGCCCAGGTGTCAGTAAAGTTTTGCTCACTTTAAACATTTAATTTGTACTTGGTTTGTTTTCAAGAACTTATGTATTATCTTAATTTTTTTATTGGCTTGTCTTGTTAAACTTCGGTACTTGTTTGAACGCATAATTATGGTTAGATACAAAATTCTAGTTTGATTTGTTTTAACCCAAGTTGGATTTAAATTTAACCCATAAAATTATAGTAGCAAACTTATGTTGATATTTATTTTAACCCAAGTTGGATATTATAACTAGTTTTTTCTGACGGAAAAATGAATGTATATACTAGAACCTAAAGTGATTGTTTTCAAGAACTTGTGTATTATCTTGATTTTTTTTATTGGCTTTTCTTGTTCAACTTCGGTACTTGTTTGAACGCATAATTATGGTTAGATATAAAATTCTAATTTGATTTGTTTAAACCAAGTTGGATTTAAATTTAACCCATAAATTTATAGTAGCAATCTCGTGTTGATATTTATTTTAGGGATCTGATAGAGCACACAACGACACTGTAGCACGACTGTTCACGATGAATCGAATAACAATATATATAATTTATTTTCTAATAACAATATTTACATGACAGTATATATAATTTATTTTCTAATAACAGTATATACATAAAAAGTGAAAATAGTATATAAAAATGGGAAAACAATATATAAAATGAGAAATAGTATATAAAAGTAAAAAAATAAAAAATACATAAAGAATAAATAACAATATATAAAATGGCAAAATAATATATAAAATGAGAAAACAGTATATAAAAATAGAAAAACAGTATATCTACAGTGCCGTCATGCTATAGTACCGTCGTGTTTGCACATTTCCCTTTATTTTAACCCAAGTTGGATTTTATAACTAGTTTTTTCTGACGAAAAAATGAATGTATAGACTAGAACCTAAAGTGACCAATTAATGGTTCCCGTTTTGCAATAATTAGAAAAAACAGGGACTAACCAAGAAACTTTTTTTTAAGAAAAAAAAAACAGTATCCAATCTGAATAAATTTTGCCGAAAATGGAGACTGAAATCCTTTGGACTGTTAAGATGAATTATCATCCAATAGAAAAAATGTCAAGCAAATCAAATAAAAAGATGGAAAAGATAATTACTTTCAAAATTCTAAGCCTAAATGGTTTCAGTAGGGAAAATACGTGGTGTTCCAAACAAATTTTTCATGGGAATTTCGTCAGACACCTCGCATGCACCTTTTGTTGTTAACTTAATTACTCAAAAATGCTATTAACACAATATGCATGAAAATATTACCAAGAGACACAAATCAAGGTAAACTTCTTCGTATTATTATGATTCTTGCCTCACGATTTAAAGCTTTTACAAGGGTTTCAAGGACAAAATTGCTGACGGACAGGTTGTGGGAAAGGTTGAACAAAAGTAGAGTTTCGGATTTGAAATTAGGGTTATGTTGGAGGTTTTGGAGGGCCTAGAGGCGAATGACACATAGGACGGATTTAATTAGGGTTTCAAAAGGGGGATTAAGAGTCCTTTGAGATGAATTGGTGAGTTAATAAATTTTTGGTGATTACTGCGAGCCAATAGTCTCGCCTTGAGTGGCCTAATATTTCTGAAAATTCCATGTATACTGGTTCTCATTTGGAACAAATATTTAATTAGGGTTTTAAAATAATAGAGTTAAAAACTGAAGCTTTGATTTAATTTGATGTTCAATTGTGCACTTGAATCAGTTGAACCAGATTTTGGCCCAAAAAATACTAAGCTTAATTTAAGCTAATTTAGCTTTATATTCATTCAAATTACAATTAAGCACCAAGCAATAAAATAAGAAAATAATAAATATTAGAAAAAGTCAGAAAAGAGTAATCAAGGCAAAAAAAAAAAAAAGGAAATAGAAATGTAAAAAAAAAAAAAAAAAAGATGGGCAAAAAAACAAAAGAAAAAAAGGCCAAAAAAAGTAAAAAATATAAAGACTAAAAAATTGCGCAAAAAAAGTAACAAACAAATTAACAGATTCGTACTTAACCGCTCTATCAGTAGGCAATAAAAAAAAAGGGGGCGGAGGGGGTTAAAAAAAACAAATAAATTAATAAAAAATGGAGTAAAAATTGAACTACATATTGACAGATTTATACATGACAGCTTTATCATCCTGGTTCATTAACCTGCCTTAAATACTGCGCCAATTCGTAAATTTTGGGCTTGTCATAAGCCACAACTTTGAGGGCCTCAATGTAAAGTTCCTGGTCCATCAGAATTCAGAGTCAATCTCCCTGTATGAAATACACTTCAATGTTTCAGGGGCAATTTCGTAAATTTTCAACTTCCTAGTCGAGCGAGCTTTTCGGAAATTGTTGTTATTAACGGGCCAGGCAGAAATTCCTGTGTTCTTTTTTGGGAATAAAAATTACCAGGGTTTCTTACGCGATAAAAATTCATCAATTGTTTTTTTTTTTTGGGCAAATAATAATAAAAGTTTAAAAATTCAGGGACTTTTTTGTAAATTTTGAAATATCCAGGGGACGTTTCGCGAATAAATATTATTATCGAACTAGCTAGATGGATATGCCAGTGTGTTTTTTTGCAAAGAAAAATTACCAGAGGTTTCAAGGCCCTCTTTGATTTTCTTAAATTAGGAGATGAGGTGTTTGTTTGTTAAATTAGGAGACAAGGTGTACAAAAATTACACCTTGCGCCCCTATTCCTTTTTTTTTATAAGCAATATATTTTCACTTTCCAGGAGTAATAACTACAAATTGATATTATCCCTTGAAACAAAAGGTAGACAAACAACATCAAAACAAAAACATGCCTCAACAAACCCTTAGCATACTTCTCGCCAAAGCGAAGGCCGAAGGCAACAAGAACCACCACATACTTGGAAAAGGAAGGGAAAGCTAGTTCTAAAATTCACATTATTAAGGGGCAAACTAGAAAGAGGGGAAGTTTATCAAATAGGCACCATGCAAACCTTAGCAAATATGAATATTCCTTTAGGATTTGTGCACGAGGAAAAAATGCGTGAAATTTGCAAGGTAGCCCCTAATAAGAATAGAAATTAGGAAAACTTTTAAGGGAGGTTCGTTGAAAATTGATGGACAGATGGGGGCTTTTGGAGAATTTCCATGGCCAAAATCATGAGGCTTCTTAAACCTACTGGTACCGAATTGAAGTGCGTACCAGTGGGTAAGAAAGGAGAATTAATATTCGTCACTAATGACCTGATTCATGATTCCTTGAAAAAAATGAAGATTCAAAAAATACATGAAAGACCCTAAAAGAGAGGAAATTTCGGAACATACATCCACGGTACCACTACACTACTGGTAGTAGACATAAAAGTGAAGGAAATTGCTCCAAGAAATGAGCATTAAATTACGCTGACAGTGCTCCTGAATTGGTGAGAATAGGAGAAAAAGGGAGGGATTATTTGCAAAACAGCCCTTGAAGAAGAGAATAATTCCGAAAATTATTCCCTTGGTACCAAAACAGGTGTGGGATTTGCCTATATCAATCCATATGCACACTACTTCAGATTTTTTGGATGAAAGGGAAAATAGCATAATAGCTCCTAAAAGAGAAGAAAATTCGGAAATTCACTCGAATTGTCATAAAAATCCGAGGACTGATTCGGAAAAATCACATGAGACTAAAATGTCTGAACTGAGTACCATACCCAATGGTACGAAATGATGTACCAGTGGAGAAAAAAGGTGAGATTATGATCAGTGAAGGTCCATTCAAGTTTGTACCCCAAAATATCTTTTCTTCTTAATCCTCTTTAATTAATAATTTCATCAATATAATCACAAAATTCCATACCTCCAAAGAAATGCAGATCAAGGAGGCCTTCTAGAAACCGGCTATTACTCCCCTCAAAACACCCGTTGAATACCCCGTAATTTCCAAAACGCCACCGCACCATCTTTCACCCCAACCGACAAAAGAAGCACCTGATTTGATTTGCTGATCAGATAAGAGTTTGATCCAGATCCTTCCTATTTTCGTCTTTTTCTAGGACCTGTTACAGGTTTCGTCTTGTTGTGCCATACATTGAAGAAAGGACCTGAATGTATAATGTCAACGAATTTAGAGTGCTCTGACAGATAAAGAGTTTTTGTTAATAATAATAAAATACAAGTAAAGTGAAATTTGCAATTAAGTTGATACCTAGTGCATCGAGAAGTGGAAGGAGAACTTGCTTCGAGAAGGAAAGGACCATAAATAATGATGATGACCCTAAATCGCCCGCTAAAAGACCCTAAAACCTAAATGATGATCATGACTTTGTATGACCTGAAACCCTAGATGTGATGACCCTAAAACTAAATGACCTAAATGATCCTAAACCTAAATGATGAAGATTGTGACATCATGTCCAAGTTGGTTTCCATGCGATTCCATTTTTCGCCACTTGCTGTCAAAGATGTCACACACACAACAAAATAGTCAGTAAAGATTTGAATAAAATAAGTTGCAAAAAGTATAATAGAGAAAAGGAACTTATCTAAAGTTTCTAAAATCAAGATATACCTTGCTCCACCATTCTTACAGGTCGGGTCTGACACTCTGACGCTTAGCCCCACTTATCTGACATGATGAAATTCTTTGAGCCCTATTCTGTAAAATTACAAATTTAATTCCGCATGAGTTCTATTTTATTTTTCTAAAATTGTGGGTAATAATGACAAAAATAATGAAAAAAATGGGTCAGATATTAAAGACTTGCTGCTTTTTAGGGTCACTAAAGCTCAAATAAGCATCGCAAAGCAATCGTCCAGCAAGGCAACCATAATTCAAGGACTGCAAAAATAAAAAAATAAAACATATTAAATACTCTACATTGAAATAAAATTTGCTAAAATAATTAAAGTAAATATTTAGAATCTGTGCGGGAGAAAAGAGAGACCTTGCTTGAGAAGAAGTCATCTAAAGAGATAGAAAGGACCCTAAAAACCCTAAAACTTAAATGATGATGATGACTCCAAAAGACCCAAAAACTGAAAAATGATGATGATGACCTATGAATATGACGACCCTAATACCTAAATGATGATATGATAACTCTAAGATGATGATAAATTGATAATGTTGTGAGCTCTCCAAATAATTAAATCTCCATGTGCACCTAAAATAATAAAAAATAAAAGTATTGAAATAATAAAAATAATTATTGGAGATAAAAATTACTTCAAAAGAGCCTTACCAGTTATAGACTTGATTTAATTTCCTCCATTTTTGTTCTTCTTGGGTTAGTTGGTGTTTATTTGTATGATTAGAAGTAATTAGGCTTAATTTATGTAACTCTGGTGCCAGCCAAGGAAAGCCGAGCAAGCCAACCAGCTACCTGAGCCAGCCAAAAGAGCCAGCCAACCAAGTCAGGCAGCTGAGCCGAGCCGAACAGCCAACCAACCGAGCCAGCCAGCCGAGCCGAGCCAGCCTTCCGAGCTGAGCCAGCTGAGCCAGCCAACCGAGCTGAACCAGCCAGCCAGCCGGCCAGGAGAGCCAGCCAGCCGGCCGAGCTGAGCCATCGAGCCTGCCGAGCCAGCTAGCCGAATGAAGGAGCGAGAGAGCGAGAGATTGTATCATTAAAAATGTCAGTCCTTTTTGCTGGCTGATACTTGTGTTTGGCTAATGATTTATCATTAAAATGATATAAAAATATTTGCCCCTTTTGTGGCTGATACTGTTTTGTATGGGTACAAACCTTACAAAATGCCCCTTTTGTGAAAATGCCCCTTTTTGATTAATAAATTAATAATTACAAAATGTATAAAAATGCCGCAGATTGGAAACCCACTCGCTGAGTTTGCAGTCTCGGCTTATAACCCGGCCTGAAAAAATATACAAAGAAGAATCATTTATTTATTCAACAAAATTGGTTATTAAGAAAATATTTCAAAAAATGGTTACATGTCGGAGCTTCTTACTTCCGATGTCGAATATTCAGAGGCTACCATCTGTGCCTCCATGGACTTGAGACGCCGACTAAAAATAAAATAAACAAAAAATAAGGTATTATATTCAGAAAGCAATATATAAAAATAATAAATATATAATTAAATAAATAAATCAAACTCACCAGCACTCAAATGCTACTGTTGGGCAAGAAGAACGAATATCGGGCCTTTGTGGACCCCGTACTTGTAACATAACAATTCACATTTCACAACATATAAATATTACTAAAATGTACAAATATATTAAACAGATGTAACATAATGACCTAATAATAACAAATTAAAAATGCTAATATAACCTTACAGTCTAATAATAATAATAATAGTAAGTTAATAAAATTGAGGGAGCACTTGCACATATTAATACAATTAAGGTTCTATAATTCTATTATAGTTAACTTTTTAAGGTTTTTACCTGGATATTTTTTTCGAAAATTGAGGTTGTATTTACTATTTAGGATCCAACAGAGTACTGTTTTGAAGAAATTAAACATTCCAAATTTCCGTATCTCAGTGCAGATCGGCTATTACTGCCCTCAAGAACCCTGGGCACATAATCCCCTTAAAACGCCCCAAGAATACCCCGTAACTTCCAAAACGCCATCTTTCATCTGAACCAACAAAAGCGCATGAAAAACCTGACTTGATTTTCTGATCAGAGAGAGTTTGATCCAGGTCTTAGTTTCGTCTTTCTCTATACTGGTGTGAGATTTGGCCATTTGCATGAGTCGTTGAAACGCAAGGACCTGAATGTAAAATATAGACGAATTTAGAATGTTTCGCGACATATAAAGTATTAATAATAATAATAATAATAATAATAATAATAATAATAATAATAATATAATAATAATAAATAAGTCAAGTGAAATTTGCAATTAACATGATACCTCGTGCATCGAGAAGTAGCAGGAGAACTCGTCTGAGGCATAAATGATGATGATGATCCTAAATGGCCAGCTAAAAGACCCTAAAACCTAAATGATTAACATGACCCAAATGACCTAAAACCGTAAATGTGATGACCCCTAAAATGCCCTAAACTTAAATGATGACGATGACCGAAATGACCCTAGACCTATATGATAATAACGCTGGCATTATGTCCAAGTTGCCTTCCATGCAGTTCCCTTTTCACCACTTGTTGTCACTACACAACAAAAAAAAGTAGTAAGTACAAGACTTGAAATTAAGTTTGCTAAAAAAAATTACAGAAAAAAAAACATATTCTAATAGTAATAGTACCTCACGCCATCAACTCCTCGAATTCAAGATGACAGGTCCTCTTTAGAGTGTGAATTCTTTCTGGAAAAAAAATAAAATACTCCAATAATTAGCAAATCAAATTTCAAATTTAAAGAGTTTGGAATTTGAAAAGCTTAATGGATCATACCAGTTTGAGAAGCTCGATTATTTGCTGGTAAATAAAGGGGATTTGATGGGACGGAATTTCCTTTCTTTCTTCTCTGGTCTTTGAAAGCTCACCTAACAAGAAACCCAGCAAGGGGCAAATTGGTCATTTTATTGAAAATCCCACTTACTTGCTGATTATTAAAAAGTAATGAAAAAAAATATTAGAAAATAAAGACTTACTGAGAAGAAGAGCCACACAAGTATCGCAAAGCAATCGACCAGAAACACAAGCCATATAAACCCAAGGACTGTAAAAAACCTTGCTTGAGAAGAAAAGTCGTTTGAAGAGATGGAAAGGACCCTAAAAGACCTAAATGATGATGATGATGATGATGACTAAATGTCCCAAAATCCTAAAAATGATGATGAGCCTAAATGACCCTATGAATGTGATGACCCTCTAAACCCTAAATGATGATGATAACTCTAAACGACCCTAAATGCGATGACCAAATGAGACTAAACAACACAAATCGTGATGATGTTGTGAGCTCTCAAAATACTCCCATCGCTGAAAAGTATTCCCACATGAACCTAAAATTATAAAAAATAATAGTATTTAAATAATAAAAAATAATTATTAAATATAAAATAATCAAAAAGTACCTCCCTAAATTATCGTTCCATCTTTACCAAGGGCTCAATAAATCGACATAGACCGTCTTTGGTGCGTAAAATGTTTAGGATTTTATCGGTCTGTGACTGATTCCAAAAATTGCTGGTTGTACTGATGTTTGGTTAATTTATAGAAATGAAATAAATTACCATACAAAGGAGGTTGCCAATGGCTTTGATGCATCCATCGTTTTCTTATTTACTAAGCAACAAATTGGCTGCACTAACTTTTTTATCTACACAAATACAAAACAAAACAAATTAGAAAAAAAAAAACAATATCTTGTTTAATATGGCAAAACTAGATATTGCGAAAATCATATATATATATATATATATATATATATATATATATATATATATATATATAAATAACGACAGACGTACCAAATTGAGTCTTTGTTCCCAGTATAACTTATGCCATTCCGAAAGAATCTGTGTGTATTCTTTCCATTAATATCTATCTGCCTTCAATTTCTCCAAGTATTGGTTTCAGCTATACCTGCATATCATAATGAACATTATGTAAGTAAATATATGAAGCACAATGAAGAGTTATCCAGAACAGGCCAAGAATATCTAAGATATTTAGAATATTACTTTCAGGTCAAGTAATGTTGTATTATTGTATATACTATATATGCATGTCCTATACTAAACCATGATTGTGCACTAAAATACTGCATGCCAATATAATAACCTAATATGATTTCAAAAAAGGAATATAGAATTAGACTGTCCTGTATCATACAGTACATATTATAACGGACTACTAACAAAGAAGATAAAAAGTTTAGACTTATCTTATCGAGCTTGCAACTTTGAACAATGAGTTCTTGTTGGTGAGATTAATAAGCAGCTCATCATCACACTATGCGTGCCTATATGCAAGCACGAAATTAGTTCCAAATGATATAAAATTAAATGTATAATTGTTTTTACTTTTAAACGGTATAAAGAAGAGAAATTAGTTTAGTTACCTTTTAATGGTGATGATGATGATGACGATGACCCTAAATGAACCATAAAAGACACTAAAACCTAAATCATGATCATGATCCCCAAATGACCTAAAATCCTCAATGACTAAATGCAATGACCCTAAACCTAAGTGATGAGATGATGATGACCTAAATGACTCTAGACCTAAGTGATGACGATGATGATGACATCATATGTTTTCTCACTGAATATCTTCGGTTTAATAACAACATCAAACAAGTTTGAAGATCTAACTGGACGGCGCATGATTTGGCTGCAAAAAACAAAATGTATAATTAGATTTATCTTATATCGTTATTTTACTTTTTGTTGTTAATTTTTTGAAAATATATAAGAAACTTATCTTTATTGCATGGCGTATCCCATCATGACACATGGCACACCTTGCCAACCTGGCACTGGTCCATGCACCAGTCCAAAACCATACTAAATTTCAAAAAGAAAAATGAAGTTAAAAAAAAACTTCAAAAAAATTTATAAATATTACTACTACTAATAATTTTAATTTTATATGCCTCAGCTTTGCAATTGATTGGATACATTTGGTGCAATTTGTTGTATTTGTCCCCAAATCTCAGAAAGAAGAGAAAAAGAAAATCACAAGTCATAATTTTGTTAACTTTGTATTTTTTTTTTCTTTTGAAGCCCGTAGGCATCATTCAACTGCTGCAAATATAATTTTTACAAATAAGTAAAGACAAAAAGAACTAAACCCAAAAACTTACTAACCAAACACACCTCTAAAAAGCCCAAAACGAGAAAAAAATTATCCCCAACCCTGGTCCAAACTCAAACTCATCTCCTCCACTCTAACTTCATTTATTACATAATACTGAAAGACAAAAAAAAAAAAAATTTAACAAAACAGAAAGAAACAAGCATATAATTGAATAAATAAATAAATAAATAAATAACCTGATTTGTGAGGCCAACAAGAACTGAGAAGGAAACGATCATGAATGATGATGATGACCCTTAAATGAGGATCACCACCCCCAAATGTCCTAAAACCCTAAATGTGATGACTAAAAGAACTAAACCTAAATGATGATGATGATGACCTAGATGACCGTAAACATAAATGACGATGATGACATCATGCCCAAGTTAGCCTTCTGAACGAAACTTCAATTCCTGAAATTAAAAAAAGTTCGTATATTACGATTTGTATATTACATACACATATTAATTAATTTCTTTATTAGAATAAATATGAGTAAGAACAAGGATACCTACACCACAAGCCCATTCTTAATTAGAATAAATATGTGCAGTCACTGGAGAAATCCTGTAGTATTCATTTCGGATGAATCACTGGAGAGGTCCTGTAGTGCGGTTTGTTATATGTGCATGGATTTGGTCCATAGTTGGTTCAACACCGACTCGCCATAGCTGTTATTGTCCGATTCTGCTTTGTAGAAGAAAAAAAGAGGAATATGTTTTTAAATTACAAGAATTGAAAGAAAAAAGGGTGTAAAATTAATTTCAAAATAGGGCTAATGCATATGTTCTACTTTTGCAATGTGCCTACATATATGAAGGTTTTAAACATCGCAAATAATATTAGATTATGATATTACATTTTATTATATTTACTTTTAATTATTTAATTTCATTATCAAATTCTATATTTATCACTTATTTAAAATTACAAACAGATTCAATATTATATACTAAAATATTTGATTTATTCATAATAAATATCTGTTAAACAACCAAAGAGATTTTTTTTTACATTTCATATTTATTAACATGCTAGGAATCTATTAAATAATTGATTTATTCATAATAAATCTCTTGTAAATAACAAAACAGACACTTTTAGGTACACTTTGGAAACTATTAATAGAGCAGGGACCTTTTTTCAAAGTTTGCACATGTTTTTCAATTGTGCCGTGAAAGTGGGGTTGAGAGTTGGGTTCAAAGGATATTTGGGGTACATTTTGCAGAGAAATAATGGAGTAGGGACCTTCATGCAAATTTGCATTCTTGAGTGGGGTTAAAAGAGATTTAAATCAAGATCTTGTGAATCAATAATTGCAAAATTCTATGGTCTTTCTGAACCAATTTTATGCAGAAACTAAACTCATAGTTTTCACACTATAAATTGATTCAGAAAATGTAGGTCGAGCCATTTATATAAATTAATTGGTTACTTTTGTGGGTCCATACAAATATCACTGTTTGATTTGGAATGGGAAAAAAAAAATGCAAGAAACAAAATCATCTTTTACAATAGCCTAATAGGTATAGATTCAGATCATGTAAATCATAATTTAACAAGGCTGTATATGAACCGGTTGTATATAAAACAAAGCAGGTGTGTGAAGTGTGCTCACATTAGGATACATTGTCTTCATCACAAATAACATTAGTGTATGATATTACATTTTATTATATTTAATTTTAGTATCAAATTATATGTTTATCAATTATTGTAAATTAAAGATAGATTCGATATTATATAACAAAGTACTTGATTTATTCATAATGAACATATTGTAAACAATAAAGACTTGTTTGTACATTTCATATACATAGACATACTTGAAATCTATTAAATAATTGATTTATTCATAATAAATATCTTCTAAATAACAAAAGAGACATTTTTGTGTATACTTCGGAGACTATTAATAGAGTATGGACCTTTTTGCAAAGTTTGCACATGCATTTAATATTCAATGGTGCGTGGGCTAATAGTGATGTCAAAAGACATTTATGGGCACATTTTGGAGACAATCAATAAAGTAGGGCCCTTCTTGCAAAGTTAACACAATGGACCAGTGGGGTCAAGATGTGCGAAGAAGCCCTTTGCAAAAACCTAGCGTCTAACAGCCATGGCGTGGTGTGCTAAAAGGAGAGAATCGCTAGAGAGGAGGTTCTTGGGGAGATTTTCAAAATCGCCCCCAAATCGCTCCCGCACGGAGCAAAATGGAGCCGTTGAGTTAGAATTACTCCCCAACTAAAAATGCCAAACTGAAACTACAGAGATTAAACGGGCACTCAATTAATGTACATGAACTAACTGTGCTTTTATCCCTTTAATTTCTACGTGGTATTATTTAGTTTCCATTTTGCATGATAATTTTTTTTGTGCCTATTATTTTACTATTATTATTAGAGATAAATATACCGTTAGTCCATGGCCCCTGGCTTAACTGAGTTAACTAAGGCCATTAATTAATTTAAAAAATGGCAACTTCGCCCTCAGCTCTCTCCTCTATCGTCAGATCAAAAAGCTCGAGTTTCCTCTTCCTCTCGCCTCGAGCACATAGAGCTTGAGTCTCCTCTCTTCCCCCATCACATCTGCCTGATCGAGCTTGAATCTTTTCTCCTCCCCATCGCCTCTCGCTAAATTGAGCACACGAATAAGTTCCTTCTCTTCCCTTCTCGCTGATCGAGCAAATCATCACTTTTTGGCGAAGCATCAGCTTTTTCCCCACCCCATCAAATAAAGGTCATATCTTTGCCCTTTTACTATAGTGCATCCAGTTTTTTCTTGACTTGATTGGTTTTTTGTTCAATTCCGGACAGTTAAAGATATGTTGCTCATTTTTAGTCGATGAATTTAGCCAATCTATATCCTCAAATCACTACTTCTAAGTTCTAGTTGTACAAACCCAATCATTAAGATTCTCAATTGTCTGCCGTTTTCTAGTTTAATCTCCTCCACTCCATGTATTTTACTTACTATTCTGTATACTCTGTTAATTTGGTAAATTAGTGTTTTAGACTAAAATTGACGTAATTAACTTAGAATTGATGTACTTAATTAACTCTTTCTTAGATGTACTTAAGTACGTATTTTCTTGATGGTCTTCATTTTGATGTTTTCTTTTTTGAAGCTGAGGTAAGTACTGTAATATGAAATTTTAAACATCTTTCTAATCTCACTTTTGTTCTTTCAAGTTAGGAAGAAGTAAAAACTACAACTCTAACAAGTATGATATCACAGAGGGATGCTACTGTTCCATTCGTGAAGATTTCAACTGGTACAATACTAAGTTATTTCTGTAGTTTGTTTTCTTAAATTAAACTATTTTGTGAACTTTCAAATTTTTTGAGATTGTTCAGATTTTATGTGTCTTATACAAGAGCCCGAAGCACAAGATCTCTCCTCGACCATCAAAAAGGCCAATATTTTTCTAATTTAATATAGTTTCGTAATATGAATTGATGTAAGATATGGATTTGATGTATGTGGTGGATGAATGATATATATATATATATATATATATATATATATATATATATATATATATATATTGGTTTTATTGTTTATGTACTAGCGATACTAATTGAATAATTCTAGCTTAGTTAATAGAAGGTTAGTTTTTAAAAATAGAAAAATTCGCTAGTATTAGCCAAGTGATATTTTTTACCTGTATTAGCACCATAATTTAGTACAATATAGATTTGTCGTATCATACATGAATCCTTCATTTTAAGTTCATTCACAGTTCAACACTAGCTTTATGCCATATTCCAATAAATATTCATTAAGATTGTATCCTTCATCATATGCTAATTCTAAACAAAATTCAATAGAAACATAATTCTAAACAGAAATTCTTTCTTGAGCCAACCCATATACCAGGATAAAATCTATATATTTCAGTCAAGAAACAATCTCAAACTGCACAAACTATACAAAACACACAATTTCAATCTAAACAATCTGTATAATGTTTCACACTTTCAATACAAAAAAAATAGATAAATTTACAAGCAACATAATCATACACCATAGTAGAAAAATCAAACTCTTCATAGTTCACAAGTTTGTTCTATTCTATTGTCATACAACCATCTCTCTTGTCATGTAATTTTATTGGAAAATGAGGAGACATCATATATGCTCTCATTTCCTATTTAGGTTTGGTTACAGACCCTAATTTGACCCGCTTAACCCATGTCAACCCTAATTCTGCATTAGGTTTAATTGCAGGCTCCTTAACCCCTACCGACCTTTAAATTCTTGGGTTTAGCTTTGAGTATAGATTTACAATTAGGCCTAATTAATAAAAAATGCCGACAGAGGAGAATCACGACGCCAGTGCGCCAACCAAGCCAGGAGCAAGAAAGAAGAAGACGAAAAGGACAAAGAAGAAAAAGAAAAAGAAAAAGAAAAACAAAAGGAAAAGGAAGAAGAAAAGGAGAAAGAGAAGGAAAAGAGGAAGGGGAAGGAAATTGGGGGTTGTTCGCAAGAATTGTCATAGGAGGAAAGTATGGATAGGAGGAGAAAATATAGGAGATGTTGAAGATATATTTTGATTTTTTGAAAAATGATTTGATTTTTTAAGAATATGTTTTTTATGGTTTTTCTGTGTTATGAATCTATTGATAGACAGTTTTAGCTATTATGTATTATTATCTATTTATTTTGTATTTGAACCACAATCATAATCATCAGGGTGGATTCAAAAATTGGTTGAAAAATTAGAGATAAAAATTGGGTTTATCAGTTAAATAGGTTATATAATCAACTGGGGTTTGGTTTGAGTGCGTAGTAAGTTGTAGGATTGATTTCCTTTATTGAATAGAATTGACTGAAGGATACATAGTAGTTGAGTAATATTAAAAGAAGAATTATATTGAAGTTGTGATTTTGGTGTGAGCCTTCATTAGCGGACCCTAAAGATCCTTTAGTAAAATGTTCCTTTAGTAATTTTGCACATTTATGTTAAACTTTTGGCTTGAGCCCTCTTATTACTTTTCATCCAAGATTAGTACTGTGATCCTAGCATGCACCGAGAATGACCTCCACATGTGCTGCCGACACAAACATAATAAGTAGTGATGGGACAACTCACGTATTCAAAATCAACTTCTCAAATATTAAGGACATGAACATTGCTCGGTGTGTAACCTCACCAACTTCCAAAAGATAAGGACATGCAAATCTTGTACTGTGATCCTAGCATGCAAATCTCGCTGAAATACCAAAAGATAAGGGCAACTTTTCTTGTGTCAATATAATTAATCATGATATTTTAATGACTAATAGTAATAATGTAAAAGCAATGAATGATCATACTATATAAACCTATTCCTTCTTTAAAAGTTCGTTACTTGGCTAAGAAAAACTAAATTTGAATGAAGAAGTTTTTTATGGAAGAAAATAAAATGTTGGAGAAAATCAAATAATGAATGGTAATCTTTTTTTCTTCTCATTATTGTTGGATTTACTTTTAGAGTTTAAAGTTTTTTATTTATTTATTTATTTGGGAGGAAGAGAGGGAGAAATCGATGTTTTTGATTTTCTACCCCACATTGCAAATGGTGGATCTTTAAGTAGCAAAAAGAAGTGAAACAAATCAAGTATTGGAACTGCTATTTTAAATCTATTTTGAAATTATTTAAACATATTTAATGTTTGGAAAATATGAAGAAGAGCTAAACAATGTTGTTCTAAATCTGCGAAAACTGGCAGAATCAAAAGAGAATAAACTCACTCAGCTGGTCCAGTCAGCTGTTGAGCTCCTCAAGAAGAAGATAAATAAATATTAGCACATATATAGTATAGTTCTGTCATTTTAGTATTGATGCATCGATTACTCAACTGATAATTGGAAAAGTTAGCCTTATTTTTGGCTGTTGAATTGGTTTACTAGGACGTTGAGATTCAGAATCTTAAAGAAGCTGAAGAAGCTGCTGTGCAGATGAAGGAAGAACAAGAAATGGCTCACAAGGTTGGTTTATTTATTTGTTTCTATAATACAAAATGAAATACTAAAAAAGTACCAATAAGAGACTAATCAAAGATCTTTATTTAACAACAAAACATTAAACTGATGATGTATAATTTGCATACTTTAATAAGTACCAATAACACATAGTGGCTTCTTCCATTTTTTTCTCCTTCAAACAAAAGTACCAATAACAACCTGGTGACTGGTATTTATCAAATTTGGTACCATTACCAAACAGCTGGAATTTATTAAATGAAACTTCCAAATTCATCCAAACTACAATCTAGTTTCCATCCTGCGGAATCTTACATTATTCCATCCAACCCTGAATTCTACAATATTTTTTTTTTAAATAAAAAAAAAATCTAAAATACCGATAAATGGAGGGATCCTGATAAGATATGAATAGAGGCGCCATCAGCTTAGGTGCCATGTCACGCTTGAGCTGGGCTGGCGATGGAGCTGTAGTGCCATGTAGATATTCGTCAGCCAGTGTCCTACTCTGTTTCCTTGAATGTATTTCCGCTCTTCTCCTTCCCCTCTGTGAGACGTTTCTGGACTGATGCTCGCTCTAGGGTTTCCATCTGAGATCGAGTGTGTATATGTGTGTTTGGAAGGTGTTTGATGAAATGTTTAGAGAGAGTGAGGGAAATTTATAGAGAGGCGCTGCATGGCGATAGAAATGTGGATTAATAGAAATGTGAATTGAGGGGATGAGAAGTTTGTGAGATCATGCATTACAGATTGAAATTCAAATGCGAAGCCTGAATCTATTCATTTTTCTTCTGTGGAACTGAAATCTTGATGACATTGCTAATATGAATTCGTTACGTAATTTATTTGTCTCTAATTATTTCTCTTTGTGTTTTCTTTTTCGATTACAGATGAAATATATGAATGAGATGGCTGAGGAAAAAAAAGAGGCCGAACGCCAATATGAGATGAAGGTTAGTGCAATATAACTCCAAAACAATTAGTACCCATGATTAAACTTGATTGACACCAAATTCCATTTTCCATAAATAAAAGTCATATTTAAAAAAAAAATTATAATAATTACCAACTTCAATTTCCATAATTAGCACAAAATTAGATTTTCCCCCTAATTAAATAAACAAATATTTCTTCTCCTCTTTAAAAAAAAGGAGAGAGAGAGAAAGAAAGAAGGCAAAAATTGAGTGATTTCTGGGTTTGTGATTATAATTTCGCCTTTTTTGCACTATTTGAAGCGAGAAACTGATTCAGCTTTACGGGGAATTTAATCCGTTCTTTGTTAAGATTTTCATATTTGGGAATAATATAAAACTACAGGGGCTATGTGCGAAAGATCCATCATTTGAAATTGTGCGTGATGTGATCATGTGTTATATTTCTCGGTGTAGGCATTTATGCACGCACCATTATATAAAATGGGCTCCAAAACTACAGAGGACCATCATTAAATCTAGGATGACTAAATCGACTAGCAATTCTTGCTCCCTAATTTTCACCACGCAACCTCTAAATACTAACTCCGCTAACAAAGAATCTCCCATAGGAGTGCCTACTAAAAGACTACTATCTAGAAGTTCTGGACTTCTACCCAACTTCGCCACAAACAAAATAGACACAAAAGAATGCGTCGAACCAGGGTCTATCAACACACTAGCAGGAATATCGCAAATATTAACTACTGTATGGATAATCGAACCTGAAGCCTGAGCATCCTGATTATTGAGGGCAAAGGTGCGTGCGGGAACAGGTTTTTGCTGCTGCTTCCTCTTCTGACAATTAACTGCAAGGTGTCCTGGACGATAACAATAATAACACACCGGTTGTCCAAAAGGACACGTCTTGGACCAATGGCCGGTTCTACCACAGAAATGACAACTAGACTGATCAGGTCGTGGCTTGACCACGTCATCTCTCTTTGGTGGAAGAGGCTTCTGCTTCTTGAAACTCCTACCAGGTGACTTGAACTGTACACGTGGCGCTCTTATCTCATACTTCCCCCTCTCCAACCTCCCCTCATACTGCCTAATCTCCTCAACATCACATTCGGCCAAAACTGACTTGTCCACAGCACTCACATAACTACTACACTGAAAAGCGCACACTCTCCCTTTTATGTCAGGACGTAACCCGCGAACAAATTTCGACACCTTCTGTGCTTCATTACTAACATCATGTGGTGCAAACTGGGACAACTCAGTAAACTTCCTCTCATACTCCAACACAGACATATCATCCTGTGCCAAATAATTAGCAAACTCCTGTGCCTTTTTCTCCTGAAGCGAATATGGATAATACTTCTTGAAAAATGCACCTTTAAAACCCTTCCAATCAACAGTATCACCCAATGATTGCTGCTTCATAGACCACCAATGATCCGCATTCCCCTCTAACATAAAGGTAACAAACTTCACCTTTTCCGCATCAGTCGCCTCGATCACCTCAAGTGTCTTTTCGGAATGACGAATCCACTCATACGCCTTAGTTGGATCAGTCGTACCAAAGAACGGCTTCGGACCCAACTTCTTAAACTGACTCAACCTCTCATTCATTCCACTGCTAGATCCCCCACCACCACTACTACTACGACGAGCCTGAGGATGCGCTTGCTGTTGCGGTGGCTGAGAGCCTTGCTGCCTCATCAGCTGAACTAATGTCTCATTGGTTCTCTGCTGCTGCTCTAGTATCTCCCGAAATAAATCCGACTCAAAACGCGATCCACGTACTTCATCTCCACCACCTACAGCCTTTTCATTCCCAGGATTTCCCGAACTTCCTGCGCCAACTGAGGCAACCTTCTTCAATTTCTGCTTCGGTGGCATTTTCACTACCTAAAGTCAATTAAGACTTAATTAGAAAGATTTCTACGGTTGAATGTTAAGACATCCGCAGGTTCAATAGAACCATTGCTCTGATACCAAAAGAGTTGTCACGACCCAAAATCATCATGCACAACACATATAGATATATATATATATATAGAGCAATAGCAGAGTCAAAACAATACAAATCAGCTCTCACCACGTAAAACTAAAAACAAGATCTACAAACTATAAATACAACTACGACTACTAGATAAAAAAATATATATATATACACTAGTGCTGGCGCTCTCTGCTACGCTCTCAAAAGAATCTATGTATGCCACCACCTCCTGCCTCAAGCGCTACTTGGGAATATTGGCTGAGCGTCAGAAAAGTCAGATAATAAAATATTATCCACTACTACAGCTACTACCCTACTGGAATGATAAATACTACACTTCTACAAAACACTGCCACCACTTATAAGAACTACCACTTGCTACAAAAATTACTACTTTTATAATATAAGTAGTACTACTGAAAATATACATATAAGTATATTTAAAAACTACGATAAGGTTGGCAACCACACGAGACCCACTCATAGACTGCAATCTCGGATCTACTTGAGATAAGTCAGTCTGCTGCACTCTCAACCACACGAGAGTGGTGTCTCCAACTTTGCCACAGTGGAAACACGCCCCCTCTAACCACCCGAGGAGACCGTACTGTCACGTCTAACAGTTTGCAAGTTTCGGGAGCGACCCAAAAATTGCTCTCTGGTACCAGGCCCACTAAAATTGTCCGTATATGTGTCTTCCTCATCCACTTGTATAAAAATAATATTTTTCTACCACTACTAGTTACACCTCAAGATTTACCACTGACTACATATTCTACTGAAATAACTACATTTATATAATATTGAAAAATAAATAAATAATATATAATAATAAGATCTTTTAATTACTACCATTAAAACCGCCTCGGAATAAATATTCTAACGACTACAAGAACACTGAAAACGGATACTGAATGGAGAAGTTATAAATATTTTACTGAATTCATTTCTAATGATCAGACACGTCAGTCTAAAACTGGTCTAATTCTACTGATAGCACCTACAACTACCTACTGAATAAAATAAAATAACTAAATACTCAAATACTCAGCCATGTATTTTATCTTGGCCTAAAAGCTTATTAATCCAACTATTAATTAATTGGATCATTATAAGTAAAAGGCCTAATCCATTTAAATTTAATTAATTACTACATGGCCCAACTCCAAATAAATACCCAATTCAAATTTAGTTATTATTTTCGGCCCAAATTCGAAATATAATTCAGCCCACCAACTATTAAAATCCACTTAAATTATTTTAGCCCATTTTCTTTCCATTTAAATATTTAAAAATCCAGCCCAATAACTCTCGGCCCAAACAGATTTTAATTAAAGCTTATTGGATATTTATTTAATGGATGTTAAACCTGACCCGTATCCGACCCGTTAAGAACTGAACCCGACCCGATAAGACAAGCACCTTAATTCTCTTTCTTCCTTTCTTCCTCTTTCGCCTCTCCTTCTTCTCTTTCGTTTCTTCTTCTTCTCCAAACCGAGCTTCACTCAACCTCCTCTCTCCCCATGAAAATGAGCCAATAGATGGTCGGAACGCCACCAATCAGACGCCCAAACCACTCTCGGTTCATATCTCAACTCATAAAATCTATTCCCCATCTCTCTACTCAATTTCGACTTAGCCCCAAAATCTAGGGTTCCATTATCCCGAGCTTTTGATCCGATTTTAATGGTAGTAATAGACATAGCATCAAGATTAAAGGCTTAATTCAACTAATTACCTCAAAAAGCTCAAGCTTTATGATTTTAGAGACTCGTCTTTCTTCGGTACGTGGATTCCGGTGATGTCGGCCTCCGACCCGACCTTCTCCCCACTTGGCGCGTCCCTACTCGCCCTTTCTCTCTATCTACGGTTCTCCTTTCACTCTCTGCCTTTCTTTCTTGCTATTTAGATAAGGAAGATAATAGTGTTTAGTTAACGAGAGAGAGAGAGGGTTAAGTTTAATGGTATTATTTCTTTTATAAAATCCACCGTTTAAGAAATCTTGATATAATTTTTATCGTGTGAAAAGGGCCATTCAACAAGCAGGTCTTTGACCTTCATTTCCTCTGTTTCTCTCTATTTTCTAATTTTTTTTTTAATTTTTTTTATTTTTTTTTATAAACAGTTATAACATTCTTCCCTCCTTATAGAAATTTCGTCCTCGAAATTTTACATACCTGCGATACAAAAAGTTCCGGATATTTCTCCTTCACTTCTTCTTCACGTTCCCATGTCGCCTCTTGAGGAGAATGATGCTGCCAACGTACTTTAACAAGCGCTATAACCTTATCTCTTAACACATGTTCCTTCCGATCTAAAATCTCTACTGGTTTCTCAACATACGTTGCATCCTCTCTTAACTCAAAAACTGGTGGCGCAAGTACATGCGACGCATCCGGTACATATTTCCTTAACATTGAAATATGAAAAACATTATGTACACCCGCCAAATCTGGAGGTAAAGCAAGCCTAAACGCTACCGGTCCAATCTTCTCCAGTATCTCGAATGGACCTATATATCTAGGCGATAACTTGCCTTTCTTTCCAAAACGCATAACACCTTTTGTAGGTGATACTCGCAAAAACACATGTTCTCCCTCCTCAAATTTAATTTGTCGACGCTTCTTATCTGCATAACTTTTCTGCCTACTTTGTGCGGTTAATAATCTCTGACGAATTAACTGCACCCTCTTCTCCTCTTCTTGTACCATATCCGGTCCAAGAAATTTCTTCTCGCCCACCTCATACCAATTTACTGGCGATCTACACTTCCTCCCATAAAGCGCCTCATAAGGAGCCATTCCTATAATCGAGTGATAGCTATTATTATAAACAAATTCCGCTAAGTGTAGATGTGAATCCCAACTACCCCCAAAATCTAACACGCAAGCTCGCAATAAATCTTCTAACGTCTGAATTGTTCTCTCGGACTGACCATCTGTCTGAGGACGATACGCTGAACTAAAATGCAAACGCGTACCAAGTACCTTGTGCAAACTTTTCCAAAATGTGGAAGTAAATCGAGGATCCCGATCAGAAATGATCGAAACAGGTACTCCATGTAATCTCACGATCTCTTTCTCATACAACTCTGCCAATTTATCGAGCTTGTCAGTTTGCTTGATTGCAATAAAATGAGCCGACTTTGTCAAACGATCGACTATCACCCAAATTACATCATGGCCATTTCTCGCTCTTGGCAACCCCGTCACAAAATCCATGGTGATATGATCCCATTTCCATTCTGGTATCTCCAGATTCTGTAATAATCCCGCAGGTCGTTTATGTTCTGCCTTTATTTGCTGACATTCTAAACACTTAGAAACAAATTCAGCTATATCTCTTTGATGGTGTTATGCCCTAGGCCAAAGTATTTGTGACCTAGGTTGACGGATTGAATTAACAAACATTATAATTACTCTAAGATATTTCATATAATATGTGCATATAGGTTATTTTAATATAATTAAAATAGACCATGAATATGCAATTCAACTTTATGTCATCAAAGTGTGTGACTTTGATAGTAAAACTATAAAGTGTTATGAATGCTATTCTAAATCGTCCCTGGTCATTTATAGGATATTTGTGGAGACAATTATACTTGCGGATATAAATAAATATATATATTTATATACAAGCTATATATGTACACCAGTATATTAGTTGACTGATGATTATGTTTTACTGATCATGGATAAATAGTTATCAAGTCATTAACATAGGTATATGTTAGAGACCATATACTGGACTGACCCGCCATAAGAATGCTACATGTTTTACGTCATTAGCGATTCTTGTAACATAAAGTATTTATAGTCCTTAGACCTGAGATTGTCTCGGTTCCCAACATGAGTAATTTTATACTTTAATATAATCTAACACTGCCTTTAACCGGGTGGTCATAACGGTTATGATTAGGTATACAATGAATCATGTAGAGGGATGAGTGCAATCAAGACGGGATTTGTTCCTCTCATAAATGAGAGAGATATCTTTAGGCCTCTTGATGAATTGAACTGAAGAAATGTATGGCCATACTCAAATGAATTAATAAGAGTTATTAATGTCATTTGTTCTTGTTCAGTTTAACTCGGGATCAAGAAATATTAATCGATTAATATAAGGATGGCGTCTTACATGCCTTATGATCGATATAGATATCGCGTGACAAAGGGACTAAATACGTGATTGTTGATTAGGTAAATCAGATCACTGATATTCACTTAAATTGGGTAGTCATGATGGCTTGCTAGAGTCCGCTCATGATTTATAGACGGTCAAGTTTATTGCCAACATTAAGTGAACCTACAGGGTCACACACAAAGAACAAACTGAAACGGGCACAGAAAATCCTAGCGACTTATATGATGAGTTGCATAAGAATGACATAAAAGATATTGCCATCTTATGTGATAAGATGTGATATATATGTATATAAAGACTATGAGCACACAAGATCATGTAATCTAGAAGAGTCTAGATGATGATATGTGGATAATGATGAGTGATGTCATACACATCTTTTAGTGTGAATAGACATGATCTTCACCTCTATATAAGGATATAGAGGGCTCCAAATTCATTAGTACCAAATGATTCTCTCTCTCATTATTTCTCATTCTCTTTTGTGAGACAAAAAGAGAGAAAATATCCTTTCTCATTTGTGTGACAAAATTACTAAAGGGTGCTTTCCTTTTATATGATAAAATGAAAGGGTGCAATTATTTGAGAGAAATATACATCTTTTGTGAGACAAAATAAGAAGAAGAAAAAGAGTTTTCTTGTGCAAGAGAAGAACAAGATACTAGCATATATATTGTTCTTCTTCCCGTTTTAAGAAGTTTGTTCGTGTGGATACCGGTAGAGGCGTTCGTACTTTCGGCGCTTGTGATCTATTCGGCCTAAGAAGATGAGAATGGGGTCTTGAGAGTTTTGGTGGAGACCGATTGTGTGTGCGGTAGATGGCTTCCGCATGATCCGACCTAGACGGACTAGACGGACGGAAAATCGGTTAGGACGGTAACCGGTTTAGAGGCTCTTGGACAACACGCATGGTTTGAGCGTCACGGATTAAGCGTAATCCGAAAGGTATCTTTAAGATTTATTTCTTTGATTTAACCGATACGCACAGATTCTCGGGATGTGTTTTGGACGAATAATTTTTGTTTTCCGCTGCGTTATGCACGTCCGAGACCCAACACTCTTTTCATTCCTTTCCACCAGTAGTGTTGACGCAAATCCCGATACATTTTATTACTTCCGGGATGAATCGCAAACTTTGATCTATGAGCTTCATTGAGTAATTCTTGTCTCAGATCATGATTATCAGCTACACACAATCGCCCGCGAAGCCTAACCGTATCGTCATTTGCGATCTGAAATTTTGACTTCTCGTTATGAGCCAAGTCATCACGCACTGATTGCACATAAGGATCATTCAACTGCGCATTTTTGATTCTTGTTACCAATTCGGATTGCACCCATAAAAATCCATGCGATTGCCCGGGTAACATTTTCAATCCTAAATCACCAAGAGCTGAAATCAAATTCCATCTACGTACTGAAATATGTGCGCTATAACTTACTACATTTCTACTTAACGCGTCTGCTACTACATTCGCCTTTCCGGGATGATAATTAATACTGCAATCATAATCCTTCAAGAAATCCATCCAACGCCTTTGCCGCATATTCAATTCTTTTTGCGTAAATAAGTATTTCAAACTCTTATGATCAGTAAAAATCTCAAATTTCTGACCATACAGATAATGCCTCCAAATTTTTAACGCAAAAATAACAGCAGCTAATTCTAAATCGTGCGTCGGATAATTCTTTTCATGCTCCTTTAATTGCCGCGATGCATACGCTACTACTTTGCCATTTTGCATGAGTACGCATCCTAAACCGCAATAAGAAGCATCACTATAAACTACGAAACCATCTCCACCAGAAGGAATAACTAAAACTGGTGCGCTAGTTAATCTTGCCTTTAATTCTGCAAAACTCCTTTCACAATTTTCATCCAAAATAAATTTCACCTTCTTTTCAGTCAAACGTGTCAGCGGTAACGCAATTTTCGAAAAACCTTCCACAAATCTTCTGTAGTAACCCGCGAGACCAAGAAAACTACGTATTTCTGTCACACTACTAGGTCGCTTCCAGTTGAGAACCGCTTCTACTTTCTTTGGATCTACAGAGATACCTTCACCCGATATTACATGTCCAAGAAAAGATACCTCATTAATCCAAAATTCACATTTACTTAATTTCGCATACAACTTCTCCTTTCTCAAAACCTCCAACACAAGTCTCAAATGTACCGGGTGCTCTTCTCGACTCTTCGAGTAAATCAAAATATCGTCAATAAAGACAATAACAAACCGATCTAAATACTCGTGAAAAACACGATTCATTAAATCCATAAAAGCTGCTGGTGCATTCGTTAAACCAAACGACATCACCAAATATTCGTAATGACCATATCTCGTCCGAAAAGCGGTTTTAGGAATATCCTCCTTCCTAATTTTTAACTGGTGATAACCTGACCTAAGATCAATCTTCGAGTAAATCATCGAGCCTTGAAGTTGATCAAACAAATCGTCAATTCGCGGAAGTGGGTATTTATTCTTTACCGTAACTTGGTTAAGTTGTCGGTAATCAACACAGAGTCGTAACGAACCATCCTTCTTTTTCACGAATAATACGGGTGCTCCCCAAGGTGACACACTCGGGCGAATAAAACCTTTATCGAGCAAATCTTGCAATTGCTTCTTTAATTCTTCTAATTCATTTGGCGCCATGCGATATGGTTGTTTCGAAATAGGTGTCGTGCCAGGCATTAACTCGATTGTAAACTCGATTTCCCTATCCGGTGGTAACCCGACTAAATCATCCGGAAATACATCAGGAAAATCACGAACAACTAGTATCTCTTCAATTACCGGTTCTTTTGATTTATCCGATTCTACCACCAATTGGTGTTGAGCACTCTTGTCGGATAAATGCGTGTCGTGAATTGCTGACAAAACTACGTGTTTAGTTTCTCCTGCCGTTGCAAGCTGAATTGGTGGCTGCCCTACTAGATTGAACGTAACGACTTTTCGAAAGCAATCTACTGTGGCATGATAAGAGGATAACCAATCCATACCGAGTATGGCATCGAAATCCTGAAAATCTAGGATGACTAAATCGACTAGCAATTCTTGCTCCCTAATTTTCACCACGCAACCTCTAAATACTAACTCCGCTAACAAAGAATCTCCCATAGGAGTGCCTACTAAAAGACTACTATCTAGAGGTTCTGGACTTCTACCCAACTTCGCCACAAACAAAATAGACACAAAAGAATGCGTCGAACCAGGGTCTATCAACACACTAGCAGGAATATCGCAAATATTAACTACTGTATGGATAATCGAACCTGAAGCCTGAGCATCCTGATTATTGAGGGCAAAGGTGCGTGCGGGAACAGGTTTTTGCTGCTGCTTCCTCTTCTGACAATTAACTGCAAGGTGTCCTGGACGATAACAATAATAACACACCGGTTGTCCAAAAGGACACGTCTTGGACCAATGGCCGGTTCTACCACAGAAATGACAACTAGACTGATCAGGTCGTGGCTTGACCACGTCATCTCTCGTTGGTGGAAGAGGCTTCTGCTTCTTGAAACTCCTACCAGGTGACTTGAACTGTACACGTGGCGCTCTTATCTCATACTTCCCCCTCTCCAACCTCCCCTCATACTGCCTAATCTCCTCAACATCACATTCGGCCAAAACTGACTTGTCCACAGCACTCACATAACTACTACACTGAAAAGCGCGCACTCTCCCTTTTATGTCAGGACGTAACCCGCGAACAAATTTCGACACCTTCTGTGCTTCATTACTAACATCATGTGGTGCAAACTGGGACAACTCAGTAAACTTCCTCTCATACTCCAACACAGACATATCATCCTGTGCCAAATAATTAGCAAACTCCTGTGCCTTTTTCTCCTGAAGCGAATATGGATAATACTTCTTGAAAAATGCACCTTTAAAACCCTTCCAATCAACAGTATCACCCAATGATTGCTGCTTCATAGACCACCAATGATCCGCATTCCCCTCTAACATAAAGGTAACAAACTTCACCTTTTCCGCATCAGTCGCCTCGATCACCTCAAGTGTCTTTTCGGAATGACGAATCCACTCATACGCCTTAGTTGGATCAGTCGTACCAAAGAACGGCTTCGGACCCAACTTCTTAAACTGACTCAACCTCTCATTCATTCCACTGCTAGATCCCCCACCACCACTACTACTACGACGAGCCTGAGGATGCGCTTGCTGTTGCGGTGGCTGAGAGCCTTGCTGCCTCATCAGCTGAACTAATGTCTCATTGGTTCTCTGCTGCTGCTCTAGTATCTCCCGAAATAAATCCGACTCAAAACGCGATCCACGTACTTCATCTCCACCACCTACAGCCTTTTCATTCCCAGGATTTCCCGAACTTCCTGCGCCAACTGAGGCAACCTTCTTCAATTTCTGCTTCGGTGGCATTTTCACTACCTAAAGTCAATTAAGACTTAATTAGAAAGATTTCTACGGTTGAATGTTAAGACATCCGCAGGTTCAATAGAACCATTGCTCTGATACCAAAAGAGTTGTCACGACCCAAAATCATCATGCACAACACATATAGATATATATATATATATATATAGAGCAATAGCAGAGTCAAAACAATACAAATCAGCTCTCACCACGTAAAACTAAAAACAAGATCTACAAACTATAAATACAACTACGACTACTAGATAAAAAAATATATATATATACACTAGTGCTGGCGCTCTCTGCTACGCTCTCAAAAGAATCTATGTATGCCACCACCTCCTGCCTCAAGCGCTACTTGGGAATATTGGCTGAGCGTCAGAAAAGTCAGATAATAAAATATTATCCACTACTACAGCTACTACCCTACTGGAATGATAAATACTACACTTCTACAAAACACTGCCACCACTTATAAGAACTACCACTTGCTACAAAAATTACTACTTTTATAATATAAGTAGTACTACTGAAAATATACATATAAGTATATTTAAAAACTACGATAAGGTTGGCAACCACACGAGACCCACTCATAGACTGCAATCTCGGATCTACTTGAGATAAGTCAGTCTGCTGCACTCTCAACCACACGAGAGTGGTGTCTCCAACTTTGCCACAGTGGAAACACGCCCCCTCTAACCACCCGAGGAGACCGTACTGTCACGTCTAACAGTTTGCAAGTTTCGGGAGCGACCCAAAAATTGCTCTCTGGTACCAGGCCCACTAAAATTGTCCGTATATGTGTCTTCCTCATCCACTTGTATAAAAATAATATTTTTCTACCACTACTAGTTACACCTCAAGATTTACCACTGACTACATATTCTACTGAAATAACTACATTTATATAATATTGAAAAATAAATAAATAATATATAATAATAAGATCTTTTAATTACTACCATTAAAACCGCCTCGGAATAAATATTCTAACGACTACAAGAACACTGAAAACGGATACTGAATGGAGAAGTTATAAATATTTTACTGAATTCATTTCTAATGATCAGACACGTCAGTCTAAAACTGGTCTAATTCTACTGATAGCACCTACAACTACCTACTGAATAAAATAAAATAACTAAATACTCAAATACTCAGCCATGTATTTTATCTTGGCCTAAAAGCTTATTAATCCAACTATTAATTAATTGGATCATTATAAGTAAAAGGCCTAATCCATTTAAATTTAATTAATTACTACATGGCCCAACTCCAAATAAATACCCAATTCAAATTTAGTTATTATTTTCGGCCCAAATTCGAAATATAATTCAGCCCACCAACTATTAAAATCCACTTAAATTATTTTAGCCCATTTTCTTTCCATTTAAATATTTAAAAATCCAGCCCAATAACTCTCGGCCCAAACAGATTTTAATTAAAGCTTATTGGATATTTATTTAATGGATGTTAAACCTGACCCGTATCCGACCCGTTAAGAACTGAACCCGACCCGATAAGACAAGCACCTTAATTCTCTTTCTTCCTTTCTTCCTCTTTCGCCTCTCCTTCTTCTCTTTCGTTTCTTCTTCTTCTCCAAACCGAGCTTCACTCAACCTCCTCTCTCCCCATGAAAATGAGCCAATAGATGGTCGGAACGCCACCAATCAGACGCCCAAACCACTCTCGGTTCATATCTCAACTCATAAAATCTATTCCCCATCTCTCTACTCAATTTCGACTTAGCCCCAAAATCTAGGGTTCCATTATCCCGAGCTTTTGATCCGATTTTAATGGTAGTAATAGACATAGCATCAAGATTAAAGGCTTAATTCAACTAATTACCTCAAAAAGCTCAAGCTTTATGATTTTAGAGACTCGTCTTTCTTCGGTACGTGGATTCCGGTGATGTCGGCCTCCGACCCGACCTTCTCCCCACTTGGCGCGTCCCTACTCGCCCTTTCTCTCTATCTACGGTTCTCCTTTCACTCTCTGCCTTTCTTTCTTGCTATTTAGATAAGGAAGATAATAGTGTTTAGTTAACGAGAGAGAGAGAGGGTTAAGTTTAATGGTATTATTTCTTTTATAAAATCCACCGTTTAAGAAATCTTGATATAATTTTTATCGTGTGAAAAGGGCCATTCAACAAGCAGGTCTTTGACCTTCATTTCCTCTGTTTCTCTCTATTTTCTAATTTTTTATTTTTATTTTTTATTTTTTTTTATAAACAGTTATAACATTCTTCCCTCCTTATAGAAATTTCGTCCTCGAAATTTTACATACCTGCGATACAAAAAGTTCCGGATATTTCTCCTTCACTTCTTCTTCACGTTCCCATGTCGCCTCTTGAGGAGAATGATGCTGCCAACGTACTTTAACAAGCGCTATAACCTTATCTCTTAACACATGTTCCTTCCGATCTAAAATCTCTACTGGTTTCTCAACATACGTTGCATCCTCTCTTAACTCAAAAACTGGTGGCGCAAGTACATGCGACGCATCCGGTACATATTTCCTTAACATTGAAATATGAAAAACATTATGTACACCCGCCAAATCTGGAGGTAAAGCAAGCCTAAACGCTACCGGTCCAATCTTCTCCAGTATCTCGAATGGACCTATATATCTAGGCGATAACTTGCCTTTCTTTCCAAAACGCATAACACCTTTTGTAGGTGATACTCGCAAAAACACATGTTCTCCCTCCTCAAATTTAATTTGTCGACGCTTCTTATCTGCATAACTTTTCTGCCTACTTTGTGCGGTTAATAATCTCTGACGAATTAACTGCACCCTCTTCTCCTCTTCTTGTACCATATCCGGTCCAAGAAATTTCTTCTCGCCCACCTCATACCAATTTACTGGCGATCTACACTTCCTCCCATAAAGCGCCTCATAAGGAGCCATTCCTATAATCGAGTGATAGCTATTATTATAAACAAATTCCGCTAAGTGTAGATGTGAATCCCAACTACCCCCAAAATCTAACACGCAAGCTCGCAATAAATCTTCTAACGTCTGAATTGTTCTCTCGGACTGACCATCTGTCTGAGGACGATACGCTGAACTAAAATGCAAACGCGTACCAAGTACCTTGTGCAAACTTTTCCAAAATGTGGAAGTAAATCGAGGATCCCGATCAGAAATGATCGAAACAGGTACTCCATGTAATCTCACGATCTCTTTCTCATACAACTCTGCCAATTTATCGAGCTTGTCAGTTTGCTTGATTGCAATAAAATGAGCCGACTTTGTCAAACGATCGACTATCACCCAAATTACATCATGGCCATTTCTCGCTCTTGGCAACCCCGTCACAAAATCCATGGTGATATGATCCCATTTCCATTCTGGTATCTCCAGATTCTGTAATAATCCCGCAGGTCGTTTATGTTCTGCCTTTATTTGCTGACATTCTAAACACTTAGAAACAAATTCAGCTATATCTCTTTGATGGTGTTATGCCCTAGGCCAAAGTATTTGTGACCTAGGTTGACGGATTGAATTAACAAACATTATAATTACTCTAAGATATTTCATATAATATGTTCATATAGGTTATTTTAATATAATTAAAATAGACCATGAATATGCAATTCAACTTTATGTCATCAAAGTGTGTGACTTTGATAGTAAAACTATAAAGTGTTATGAATGCTATTCTAAATCGTCCCTGGTCATTTATAGGATATTTGTGGAGACAATTATACTTGCGGATATAAATAAATATATATATTTATATACAAGCTATATATGTACACCAGTATATTAGTTGACTGATGATTATGTTTTACTGATCATGGATAAATAGTTATCAAGTCATTAACATAGGTATATGTTAGAGACCATATACTGGACTGACCCGCCATAAGAATGCTACATGTTTTACGTCATTAGCGATTCTTGTAACATAAAGTATTTATAGTCCTTAGACCTGAGATTGTCTCGGTTCCCAACATGAGTAATTTTATACTTTAATATAATCTAACACTGCCTTTAACCGGGTGGTCATAACGGTTATGATTAGGTATACAATGAATCATGTAGAGGGATGAGTGCAATCAAGACGGGATTTGTTCCTCTCATAAATGAGAGAGATATCTTTAGGCCTCTTGATGAATTGAACTGAAGAAATGTATGGCCATACTCAAATGAATTAATAAGAGTTATTAATGTCATTTGTTCTTGTTCAGTTTAACTCGGGATCAAGAAATATTAATCGATTAATATAAGGATGGCGTCTTACATGCCTTATGATCGATATAGATATCGCGTGACAAAGGGACTAAATACGTGATTGTTGATTAGGTAAATCAGATCACTGATATTCACTTAAATTGGGTAGTCATGATGGCTTGCTAGAGTCCGCTCATGATTTATAGACGGTCAAGTTTATTGCCAACATTAAGTGAACCTACAGGGTCACACACAAAGAACAAACTGAAACGGGCACAGAAAATCCTAGCGACTTATATGATGAGTTGCATAAGAATGACACAAAAGATATTGCCATCTTATGTGATAAGATGTGATATATATGTATATAAAGACTATGAGCACACAAGATCATGTAATCTAGAAGAGTCTAGATGATGATATGTGGATAATGATGAGTGATGTCATACACATCTTTTAGTGTGAATAGACATGACTCTTCACCTCTATATAAGGATATAGAGGGCTCCAAATTCATTAGTACCAAATGATTCTCTCTCTCATTATTTCTCATTCTCTTTTGTGAGACAAAAAGAGAGAAAATATCCTTTCTCATTTGTGTGACAATATTACTAAAGGGTGCTTTCCTTTTATATGATAAAATGAAAGGGTGCAATTATTTGAGAGAAATATACATCTTTTGTGAGACAAAATAAGAAGAAGAAAAAGAGTTTTCTTGTGCAAGAGAAGAACAAGATACTAGCATATATATTGTTCTTCTTCCCGTTTTAAGAAGTTTGTTCGTGTGGATACCGGTAGAGGCGTTCGTACTTTCGGCGCTTGTGATCTATTCGGCCTAAGAAGATGAGAACGGGTTGTTGAGAGTTTTGGTGGAGACCGATTGTGTGTGCGGTAGATGGCTTCCGCATGATCCGACCTAGACGGACTAGACGGACGGAAAATCGGTTAGGACGGTAACCGGTTTAGAGGCTCTTGGACAACACGCATGGTTTGAGCGTCACGGATTAAGCGTAATCCGAAAGTTATCTTTAAGATTTATTTCTTTGATTTAACCGATACGCACGGATTCTCGGGATGGGTTTTGGACGAATAATTTTTGTTTTCCGCTGCGTTATGCACGTCCGAGACCCAACAGTGGTATCAGAGCGACGTACATGTTTCGGTTAAATTGAGACGGTATATATGAGATATATACTATTTAGATACCATTTATAATTTTGATTTATAATTATAAGGCTTGCATATAGAGTATTCAAGTGTTGAATATTCTTAATTGAAAGGATGTGAAGTTTTGGGGATTCATGAAGAGGTGTATGTAATAGTTGCATCCAAGAGATTCATACAAGAGTTGTCATGAAGAGTGTGAATACACATATGATGTTATTAATTGTATATGTTATGTACATATTCAGTTCGTAGCAAGTCTGTACATTGTTACATATGTGTTTGAATAACACTTGATATTAGAAATGTTCTGATGAAATAAAAGTATGTGTTATCACGAGACATCAGACATGTTTAATTAACGAAATTTACTTAATATTAAAAATGTTTCTAGTGAGAGTACGTTTTATCATGTGATAGACATGTCAACATATCCTCTAGTTATGTGTAGACGGGTAAACCTCCAATTATAATATCATATCCTAGTCTGATTAAAATGTTGATCAAATAAGAATAGTCGTTAGTCTCATAAAGTAATTTGATCAAGATAATGATCAAACTCGTGTCAAGTTCATCAATTTGGAATTCCTTGATCAAAATACACGGATCATCATACCATGTATTTGATGCATGGCCATGACTAAAGTTATACAATTTATGCAATTATATTGCCGTGACTCAACATGATTTGATACATCTCTGATTTAATTAATCACAAATATACTCATAATAGATATAATCCAAGAGTTGCATCCAAAGAATGTATCCAAAGAATATGATCAAAGGATGTGATCCAAAAGTTATGTCTAAGAGATGCGATCAAAAGATGCGATGAATAGATGTGATCCAGAAGTAGTCTCCAAAAGTTGCCACCAAGGGCTACGATCCAAAGGTTGCGTCCAAGTGTTGCATCCAATAGTTGCGACCAAGAAATATGATCCAAAGGTCACGACCAAGGATTGCGTCTAAAAGGTGCGACCAAGGAAAGCGATCCAAAAGTTGAGTCCAAGAGTTGCGACCAAAGGGTGCGACCAAAAGGTGCGACTAACGGGTGTGACCAAGGGATGCGATCCAAATGTCACATCCAAAAGACGCAACGAAAGGTTGCGACCAACGGTTGCGACCAACGGATGCGACCAAAGGGTGCGACCAAAGGGTGCGACCAAAAGGTGCGACTAACGGGTGTGACCAAGGGATGCGATCCAAATGTCACATCCAAAAGACGCGACGAAAGGTTGCAACCAACGGATGCGACCAAAGGTTGCGACGAAAGGGTGCGACGAAAGGGTGTGACCAACGGATGCGATCCAAATGTCACGTCCATAAGGTTGCGACGAATGGGTGCGACCAAAGGGTGCGACTAAAGGGTGTGACCAATGGATATGATCCAAATATCACGTCCAATAGGTTGCGACTAACGGTTGCGACCAAGAGGTGCAACCAGCGGGTGTAATCGACATGCGCAACTAAGAGGTACGATCGAAAATGTGCAATCGCAAGAGTTGCGACCTCTTGAATAGTTATGTCTTCATGAAAGGGTGCATACCATGAATTGCCTTTTTGAAATGGTGCATGTGATGCATTATTTCATGAAAAGTTGCATGTGATGTATTGAATTCATGAAAAGATGCCTATGATGTATTAATGTGTAGAAAATGTGTGTTGACAAAGTTGACCAGGTGTTGACCATGTTGACCATGTTGACTGTTGACCCACTGTGTTGACTGTGGACTATATTGACTGTTAATTGTTGACAGTTGACTACACTAAATTACCCCTTGATTGTTGACCATTAAATTGGTCAAAAGTTGATCATAACCTGGTCAAAATATTGACCATTGACTGTTGACCTTGTCAAATGTTGATCGTTGACCGAGTCAAATGTTGACCAAATCAAATATTGGTTTTTGACTTGTCAAATATTGACAATGATGACCGCGCCCCGAATTCGCATTCGTAAGCCTTATATAAATATATATATATTTTATAAATGGGTAAATAATCGTAACATAATATGATTATGTTTATATTTGATATATTTGTTGATATGTATTTATATAATGAGAGAGTTCATTAGGCATAACACATGCATCATGGAGATGAAGGAGTTCATCGTCCATTATGAATACATCATTAAGATAACAAGTTCATTTTCAAGCACACATCATGGAGATGAAAGAGTTCATCGATTTCGATACATGGAGATAAGATTTCCATATACAATCTAAGAAAAATTTCATGGAGATGAAATATATATTAGGAAATCTTTATGTTAGTTCATAACGATCAAGGCCATGATATATCATTGTTATTATCTTTATTCTATTGGTACATGTGATGTTCTTTGAATATTGCATAATAACATATAATATTAAATAAAATCCCTCAAAACAATGTTAAGTCGTGAAGTGCCTTCCATAAGTCTAAATCTCTCGATACTCTGATTGACCCTGCATAGTTCATGCCAAAGCTGGGTATGTAGGGACAATCTTAGGATGAGAGAATGCGGAAAATAGGAACCAACATAGGTCATGCCAAAGCTGAGTGTGTTGGGTACTATTTTGCTGATGATTGACATGGTTTGACTTAACTGGGCTATCAAGTCGGACTTGGGCTCGGGGCATACGATAGGATATATACGTCAGGCATATGATGCTTATCTTATATTGTTCAAGAGTTGTATGAGATACAATTGGAATTGTTCCTACCTAAATAAGTTAAGTTCTGGGCGATGAGCCAAAGCTCACTTAGGACTTAATTGAAATATGGATCTTGTCTCACTATGAAACTTCAAGGATTGAAAGTCTCCGAATCAATGCGATTGAGGGTTATTGATTTGATTAAAAATAGTGGGAGCCATTATATGAAATATTTAAAGAAAATAGTCTTTGCATATTATTCAAATCGAATAATATATCTATTTATGTCTCACGATAGGTCCTTGAGAAGGACAGATAGCATAAGATGCTTATAATCGTTAAAATGAACATGGACATGTGTTGTTAATAATGTTCTCGTGCTTAAAAGGAACGTAAAAGGTACTCCCAAAGATGAGGGCAAGATGTTGCCGGAGCTTCGGCCTTAGGTAAGAAATTAGTATCTTTCGCAATGAATTGGTTCATTGAAAGAAACCATAATTTCTCAAGAAGATATGAAAAGGGAAAGAAAGGGTAGTGTGACTACCGCTTCAAGTATTTTTGTTATAGAAATTAACTTGTCTATTTCACATCATGTGTATTAGATACACGATGTGAATCACACATTTGTGAAAATATGCTGACAAAGTTGTAGACTATTGAGTAAATATGATGTTAACAGATGAGTGACAAATGTAGCAAAAGTTGTTGCATTTTCTCAAGTAACTCATTTATTTACATTGTCTTTTTGGACTTATCGCCGACATAAATAATTGTTATTTAATGTCGACAATAAATTTTGTATTATCTATAGTTCGAGTTTATCTATGAATGGTTATTAATTTATTATTGAGAATAATAATTTCACCATTCACAAATGTCAATTTTCTTTGGAAATGTTCCAATAGAAAAATTACCTTATGTGTTATATCGAACAAGATAATTATAAGTCTATTTATAACATTAATATTAAGAATTTAAATCTAGCATTGTCGCTTGGTCTACTTAAATAAGATGAACATTTATTAAATCCATTAAGATGGATTTTCAAATTCATTTGATTTTGAATCATTTGAAACATGTGTAACTTATTTATTAGACAAGGTGACATATATGTCTTTCACAAAGTAAGGTGAAAGCAAGTTACTTATTGGCTCTCATACATAGTGATGTATGTTCGTCAATGAGTGAAGGTGCTAGAGAAAACTACTTCAGCACTTTATTGAAAAAGTAAATTTGAATATTTTGAAAAGTTCAAAACTTACAAATAATGAAGTAGAGAATAAATTTGGGTTCGAAAAACAAATTTCTTTGATGAGATCGAGAAGTCGAGAACCAAGTGTTTGATCATCATGATAATGATATCGAACTTTATTAGATATAGTTCGATCATGATGAGTCAAATATATATTCTATTTCTTTTGGGGTTACGCTCTTATTGCGTTCATACTGAATATAATTCCATCTAAAGTAGTTGTAGAAGACTCCATATGCGATATGGACTGGTAGGTGTATCAGATTATCTTTTATCAAGATTTGAGGATATGATACTTAATTGAAGCATCATGCATCTAATCGGATTAGTGCTTATTGTGGAATATCCTAAGAAAAGTAAAGGATATTACTTCCATAATTAATATGAGAACAAAGTGTTTGTTACTCGAAAATTATATCTCTTTGGAAGAAGTGTTTCCAAAAGAATTAGTGGGAGTAAATTTGAAAAGTTTAAATTCCACATACTGACAGTAATGCTCGGATGGAAATTAATTCAGATTTCAACTAGTGATTGAGTCTGTAATTAATCAACTAGACTCTCAAGATGTTGAAGAGTCTGAGTATATAACATAAGTGTATTCATGTAGATCTATTAGAATTTATCGCAGGCCCGAAAAATATAGATTTTTCGTGTCTAATGATAAAAATTTCGTACTCATAGATGATGAGTCCACATTCTACTAATAGACTATGATGAGTCAAGGCTCTAATGGTTAGAGACTTTGAAAGTTGAGATATAATCCATGTCAGACAATCAAGTTTTGAATTTGATTGATCCATCAGATGGAAATACGGTTTTAAAAGAAAGACCGACATGGATAATGTGCAAACATATAATGTATGATTTGTGGTTAAGTTAAACTCATAGTATAGACTATGATAATATTTTTCCAAGTCATCATGTTTATGTATTTCAGAATTTTCTTGGGCATATGTTCATAGTATGACTATAAAAGATGCCAAGTGGATGTCAAGACGTTGTTTCTTAATAGAAACATATGAAAGTATGTATATGATACAACTTGAGAGTTTTGTCTATCCTAAAATTTTTGAAAAGAGTTTGCAAGTTGCATAAATTCATTTATGAATTAAAGCAAACATCTCTAGTTGAATATTTATTATTTGAGGAAATAACCAAACAGTTTGGTTTTATCAAAAATTAAAGATAAATCTTATGTTGACAAGAAATTCAGTGGGAGCATAATTACATATGATGTGAATTAAGTGTAACAAGCACACATAAGTTTAATCTTAGTGAAAGTCACTAAATAATAATCAAGAGTATGATTATATACTTGAGAAGGATAAAGTATTCTTCTTAGATTATGGTTGACATAAAAATATGCAAAGTATTTGCATATGACAATGTTTGATAATCCATTTAAGAACCCAATCCCTTAAATGATGGTGATCATGTTAGGTCAACTGGTATGTGATATCACATAGATCAATGAGTATGAGATACTTGGTTGATTTGGCCTAGTGCAAGTGGGAGATTGATGGTGTTATGCCCTAGGCCAAAGTATTTGTGACCTAGGTTGACGGATTGAATTAACAAACATTATAATTACTCTAAGATATTTCATATAATATGTGCGTATAGGTTATTTTAATATAATTAAAATAGACCATGAATATGCAATTCAACTTTATGTCATCAAAGTGTGTGACTTTGATAGTAAAACTATAAAGTGTTATGAATGCTATTCTAAATCGTCCCTGGTCATTTATAGGATATTTGTGGAGACAATTATACTTGCGGATATAAATAAATATATATATTTATATACAAGCTATATATGTACACCAGTATATTAGTTGACTGATGTTTATGTTTTACTGATCATGGATAAATAGTTATCAAGTCATTAACATAGGTATATGTTAGAGACCATATACTGGACTGACCCGCCATAAGAATGCTACATGTTTTACGTCATTAGCGATTCTTGTAACATAAAGTATTTATAGTCCTTAGACCTGAGATTGTCTCGGTTCCCAACATGAGTAATTTTATACTTTAATATAATCTAACACTGCCTTTAACCGGGTGGTCATAACGGTTATGATTAGGTATACAATAAATCATGTAGAGGGATGAGTGCAATCAAGACGGGATTTGTTCCTCTCATAAATGAGAGAGATATCTTTAGGCCTCTTGATGAATTGAACTGAAGAAATGTATGGCCATACTCAAATGAATTAATAAGAGTTATTAATGTCATTTGTTCTTGTTCAGTTTAACTCAGGATCAAGAAATATTAATCGATTAATATAAGGATGGCGTCTTACATGCCTTATGATCGATATAGATATCGCGTGACAAAGGGACTAAATACGTGATTGTTGATTAGGTAAATCAGATCACTGATATTCACTTAAATTGGGTAGTCATGATGGCTTGCTAGAGTCCGCTCATGATTTATAGACGGTCAAGTTTATTGCCAACATTAAGTGAACCTACAGGGTCACACACAAAGAACAAACTGAAACGAGCACAGAAAATCCTAGCGACTTATATGATGAGTTGCATAAGAATGACACAAAAGATATTGCCATCTTATGTGATAAGATGTGATATATATGTATATAAAGACTATGAGCACACAAGATCATGTAATCTAGAAGAGTCTAGATGATGATATGTGGATAATGATGAGTGATGTCATACACATCTTTTAGTGTGAATAGACATGACTCTTCACCTCTATATAAGGATATAGAGGGCTCCAAATTCATTAGTACCAAATGATTCTCTCTCTCATTATTTCTCATTCTCTTTTGTGAGACAAAAAGAGAGAAAATATCCTTTCTCATTTGTGTGACAAAATTACTAAAGGGTGCTTTCCTTTTATATGATAAAATGAAAGGGTGCAATTATTTGAGAGAAATATACATCTTTTGTGAGACAAAATAAGAAGAAGAAAAAGAGTTTTCTTGTGCAAGAGAAGAACAAGATACTAGCATATATATTGTTCTTCTTCCCGTTTTAAGAAGTTTGTTCGTGTGGATACCGGTAGAGGCGTTCGTACTTTCGGCGCTTGTGATCTATTCGGCCTAAGAAGATGAGAATGGGTTGTTGAGAGTTTTGGTGGAGACCGATTGTGTGTGCGGTAGATGGCTTCCGCATGATCCGACCTAGACGGACTAGACGGACGGAAAATCGGTTAGGACGGTAACCGGTTTAGAGGCTCTTGGACAACACGCATGGTTTGAGCGTCACGGATTAAGCGTAATCCGAAAGGTATCTTTAAGATTTATTTCTTTGATTTAACCGATACGCACGGATTCTCGGGATGGGTTTTGGACGAATAATTTTTGTTTTCCGCTGCGTTATGCACGTCCGAGACCCAACACTCTTTTCATTCCTTTCCACCAGTAGTGTTGACGCAAATCCCGATACATTTTATTACTTCCGGGATGAATCGCAAACTTTGATCTATGAGCTTCATAGAGTAATTCTTGTCTCAGATCATGATTATCAGCTACACACAATCGCCCGCGAAGCCTAACCGTATCGTCATTTGCGATCTGAAATTTTGACTTCTCGTTATGAGCCAAGTCATCACGCACTGATTGCACATAAGGATCATTCAACTGCGCATTTTTGATTCTTGTTACCAATTCGGATTGCACCTATAAAAATCCATGCGATTGCCCGGGTAACATTCTCAATCCTAAATCACCAAGAGCTGAAATCAAATTCCATCTACGTACTGAAATATGTGCGCTATAACTTACTACATTTCTACTTAACGCGTCTGCTACTACATTCGCCTTTCCGGGATGATAATTAATACTGCAATCATAATCCTTCAAGAAATCCATCCAACGCCTTTGCCGCATATTCAATTCTTTTTGCGTAAATAAGTATTTCAAACTCTTATGATCAGTAAAAATCTCAAATTTCTGACCATACAGATAATGCCTCCAAATTTTTAACGCAAAAATAACAGCAGCTAATTCTAAATCGTGCGTCGGATAATTCTTTCCATGCTCCTTTAATTGCCGCGATGCATACGCTACTACTTTGCCATTTTGCATGAGTACGCATCCTAAACCGCAATAAGAAGCATCACTATAAACTACGAAACCATCTCCACCAGAAGGAATAACTAAAACTGGTGCGCTAGTTAATCTTGCCTTTAATTCTGCAAAACTCCTTTCACAATTTTCATCCAAAATAAATTTCACCTTCTTTTCAGTCAAACGTGTCAGCGGTAACGCAATTTTCGAAAAACCTTCCACAAATCTTCTGTAGTAACCCGCGAGACCAAGAAAACTACGTATTTCTGTCACACTACTAGGTCGCTTCCAGTTGAGAACCGCTTCTACTTTCTTTGGATCTACAGAGATACCTTCACCCGATATTACATGTCCAAGAAAAGATACCTCATTAATCCAAAATTCACATTTACTTAATTTCGCATACAACTTCTCCTTTCTCAAAACCTCCAACACAAGTCTCAAATGTACCGGGTGCTCTTCTCGACTCTTCGAGTAAATCAAAATATCGTCAATAAAGACAATAACAAACCGATCTAAATACTCGTGAAAAACACGATTCATTAAATCCATAAAAGCTGCTGGTGCATTCGTTAAACCAAACGACATCACCAAATATTCGTAATGACCATATCTCGTCCGAAAAGCGGTTTTAGGAATATCCTCCTTCCTAATTTTTAACTGGTGATAACCTGACCTAAGATCAATCTTCGAGTAAATCATCGAGCCTTGAAGTTGATCAAACAAATCGTCAATTCGCGGAAGTGGGTATTTATTCTTTACCGTAACTTGGTTAAGTTGTCGGTAATCAACACAGAGTCGTAACGAACCATCCTTCTTTTTCACGAATAATACGGGTGCTCCCCAAGGTGACACACTCGGGCGAATAAAACCTTTATCGAGCAAATCTTGCAATTGCTTCTTTAATTCTTCTAATTCATTTGGCGCCATGCGATATGGTTGTTTCGAAATAGGTGTCGTGCCAGGCATTAACTCGATTGTAAACTCGATTTCCCTATCCGGTGGTAACCCGACTAAATCATCCGGAAATACATCAGGAAAATCACGAACAACTAGTATCTCTTCAATTACCGGTTCTTTTGATTTATCCGATTCTACCACCAATTGGTGTTGAGCACTCTTGTCGGATAAATGCGTGTCGTGAATTGCCGACAAAACTACGTGTTTAGTTTCTCCTGCCGCTGCAAGCTGAAATGGTGGCTGCCCTACTGGATTGAACGTAACGACTTTTCGAAAGCAATCTACTGTGGCATGATAAGAGGATAACCAATCCATACCGAGTATGGCATCGAAATCCTGAAAATCTAGGATGACTAAATCGACTAGCAATTCTTGCTCCCTAATTTTCACCACGCAACCTCTAAATACTAACTCCGCTAACAAAGAATCTCCCATAGGAGTGCCTACTAAAAGACTACTATCTAGAGGTTCTGGACTTCTACCCAACTTCGCCACAAACAAAATAGACACAAAAGAATGCGTCGAACCAGGGTCTATCAACACACTAGCAGGAATATCGCAAATATTAACTACTGTATGGATAATCGAACCTGAAGCCTGAGCATCCTGATTATTGAGGGCAAAGGTGCGTGCGGGAACAGGTTTTTGCTGCTGCTTCCTCTTCTGACAATTAACTGCAAGGTGTCCTGGACGATAACAATAATAACACACCGGTTGTCCAAAAGGACACGTCTTGGACCAATGGCCGGTTCTACCACAGAAATGACAACTAGACTGATCAGGTCGTGGCTTGACCACGTCATCTCTCTTTGGTGGAAGAGGCTTCTGCTTCTTGAAACTCCTACCAGGTGACTTGAACTGTACACGTGGCGCTCTTATCTCATACTTCCCCCTCTCCAACCTCCCCTCATACCGCCTAATCTCCTCAACATCACATTCGGCCAAAACTGACTTGTCCACAGCACTCACATAACTACTACACTGAAAAGCGCGCACTCTCCCTTTTATGTCAGGACGTAACCCGCGAACAAATTTCGACACCTTCTGTGCTTCATTACTAACATCATGTGGTGCAAACTGGGACAACTCAGTAAACTTCCTCTCATACTCCAACACAGACATATCATCCTGTGCCAAATAATTAGCAAACTCCTGTGCCTTTTTCTCCTGAAGCGAATATGGATAATACTGCTTGAAAAATGCACCTTTAAAACCCTTCCAATCAACAGTATCACCCAATGATTGCTGCTTCATAGACCACCAATGATCCGCATTCCCCTCTAACATAAAGGTAACAAACTTCACCTTTTCCGCATCAGTCGCCTCGATCACCTCAAGTGTCTTTTCGGAATGACGAATCCACTCATACGCCTTAGTTGGATCAGTCGTACCAAAGAACGGCTTCGGACCCAACTTCTTAAACTGACTCAACCTCTCATTCATTCCACTGCTAGATCCCCCACCACCACTACTACTACGACGAGCCTGAGGATGCGCTTGCTGTTGCGGTGGCTGAGAGCCTTGCTGCCTCATCAGCTGAACTAATGTCTCATTGGTTCTCTGCTGCTGCTCTAGTATCTCCCGAAATAAATCCGACTCAAAACGCGATCCACGTACTTCATCTCCACCACCTACAGCCTTTTCATTCCCAGGATTTCCCGAACTTCCTGCGCCAACTGAGGCAACCTTCTTCAATTTCTGCTTCGGTGGCATTTTCACTACCTAAAGTCAATTAAGACTTAATTAGAAAGATTTCTACGGTTGAATGTTAAGACATCCGCAGGTTCAATAGAACCATTGCTCTGATACCAAAAGAGTTGTCACGACCCAAAATCATCATGCACAACACATATAGATATATATATATAGAGCAATAGCAGAGTCAAAACAATACAAATCAGCTCTCACCACGTAAAACTAAAAACAAGATCTACAAACTATAAATACAACTACGACTACTAGATAAAAAACTATATATATATACACTAGTGCTGGCGCTCTCTGCTACGCTCTCAAAAGAATCTATGTATGCCACCACCTCCTGCCTCAAGCGCTACTTGGGAATATTGGCTGAGCGTCAGAAAAGTCAGATAATAAAATATTATCCACTACTACAGCTACTACCCTACTGGAATGATAAATACTACACTTCTACGAAACACTGCCACCACTTATAAGAACTACCACTTGCTACAAAAATTACTACTTTTATAATATAAGTAGTACTACTGAAAATATACATATAAGTATATTTAAAAACTACGATAAGGTTGGCAACCACACGAGACCCACTCATAGACTGCAATCTCGGATCTACTTGAGATAAGTCAGTCTGCTGCACTCTCAACCACACGAGAGTGGTGTCTCCAACTTTGCCACAGTGGTAACACACCCCCTCTAACCACCCGAGGAGACCGTACTGTCACGTCTAACAGTTTGCAAGTTTCGGGAGCGACCCAAAAATTGCTCTCTGGTACCAGGCCCACTAAAATTGTCCGTATATGTGTCTTCCTCATCCACTTGTATAAAAATAATATTTTTCTACCACTACTAGTTACACCTCAAGATTTACCACTGACTACATATTCTACTGAAATAACTACATTTATATAATATTGAAAAATAAATAAATAAATAAATAATATATAATAATAAGATCTTTTAATTACTACCATTAAAACCGCCTCGGAATAAATATTCTAACGACTACAAGAACACTGAAAACGGATACTGAATGGAGAAGTTATAAATATTTTACTGAATTCATTTCTAATGATCAGACACGTCAGTCTAAAACTGGTCTAATTCCACTGATAGCACCTACAACTACCTACTGAATAAAATAAAATAACTAAATACTCAAATACTCAGCCATGTATTTTATCTTGGCCTAAAAGCTTATTAATCCAACTATTAATTAATTGGATCATTATAAGTAAAAGGCCTAATCCATTTAAATTTAATTAATTATTACATGGCCCAACTCCAAATAAATACCCAATTCAAATTTAGTTATTATTTTCGGCCCAAATTCGAAATATAATTCAGCCAACCAACTATTAAAATCCACTTAAATTATTTTAGCCCATTTTCTTTCCATTTAAATATTTAAAAATCCAGCCCAATAACTCTCGGCCCAAACAGATTTTAATTAAAGCTTATTGGATATTTATTTAATGGATGTTAAACCCGACCCGTATCCGACCCGTTAATAACTGAACCCGACCCGATAAGACAAGCACCTTAATTCTCTTTCTTCCTTTCTTCCTCTTTCGCCTCTCCTTCTTCTCTTTCGTTTCTTCTTCTCCTCCAAACCGAGCTTCACTCAACCTCCTCTCTCCCCATGAAAATGAGCCAATAGATGGTCGGAACGCCACCAATCAGACGCCCAAACCACTCTCGGTTCATATCTCAACTCATAAAATCTATTCCCCATCTCTCTACTCAATTTCGACTTAGCCCCAAAATCTAGGGTTCCATTATCCCGAGCTTTTGATCCGATTTTAATGGTAGTAATAGACATAGCATCAAGATTAAAGGCTTAATTCAACTAATTACCTCAAAAAGCTCAAGTTTTATGATTTTAGAGACTCGTCTTTCTTCGGTACGTGGATTCCGGTGATGTCGGCCTCCGACCCGACCTTCTCCCCACTTGGCGCGTCCCTACTCGCCCTTTCTCTCTATCTACGGTTCTCCTCTCACTCTCTGCCTTTCTTTCTTGCTATTTAGATAAGGAAGATAATAGTGTTTAGTTAACGAGAGAGAGAGAGGGTTAAGTTTAATGGTATTATTTTTTTTATAAAATCCACCGTTTAAGAAATCTTGATATAATTTTTATCGTGTGAAAATTGCCATTCAACGAGCAGGTCTTTGACCTTCATTTCCTCTGTTTCTCTCTATTTTCTATTTTTATTTTTATTTTTTTTTTATTTATTTTTTTTTTTTTAATAAACAGTTATAACAAAAATAATTTATGTGATTAATTAATTACCTTCTGCTCTACAAGAACTTTATATTCTTGTTCAACAAGCCGTGTAAAGTTAATTGGGCGTAAACATATCTCTTGTCCAAAATTACAAAAGGAAAAGCAAAAGGATTGTATAATTACTGATGTTTATTTGATTTTCTCCAACATTTTATATTTTTAATCCAAAATTATATTTTTCCTTGTTGAAGGTTTTGAATCAAGTGACGAACTTTGAAAGAAGGAATTAGGTTTGGATAGTGTGATCATTCATTGCTTTACTACTAGTCATTAATATATCATATTGTCATGCTTATATTGAAGCTAGAAAAGCTGTAGTTACTCCTATCATTTTATTTGTCAGCAAGATTGCATGCTCGAATCACACATTATCCATTTTGGATGAAAACTAAAAAGAGGGTTCAACGCAAAAGTTTCACAAAATGTGCAAAATTACTGAAGGATGTTTTTACTAAAAAAGAGGAAGTGTAAGGCTGATTTGTGAATTTATTATAACGATTTAGGATGATTTAGGTTTTAACGCAGATCATGAAATTCATAAGACAGATCATAAAATTCATTACACAAATAGCCATACAAAAACAAATCCTTGAAAAAAATCAAGCCATTATTCATAAAACTTAAACAACCTGTCAGAACCTCCGTGGCCTCATCCTTGTCCGTACTCTCCTCCTCCTCCTCCTCCGAAATATGATAGGCAACAACATTCCTCTTTTTTCTTCCCCTTTTCCTCCTTTTCTTCTTCCTTCTCCTTTTCTTCTTCAATTTCCTTTTCTTCTTCCTTTTCTATTTCTTCCTCCTTTTCCTTTTCCTCATTTAAATGGTGGTGCAATGGCCTTGTGATGAGAGGCGGCCCCTAGAATGAGCCAACCAAGCAGGCGCACGCATAGAGTCTCACAATTTATGGGCCTTCAATTTATGTATTCATAGTATGTATGGATGTAAATAATTTTTTAAAGGGAAAGTTCAGAAAATCATATCCCACTAGCATATAAATAACTTGTGAACTTTTTATAGCGATTTAGGATTATTTAGGCTTTAGTGTTGGATAGTGAAGTACTCGCCAAGTTCACAATTTTAGCAAGAACTTTTCTTTTAAACACTTAAGTGCTCAGTCGGTTCTATAACTTCTATTGAAGAAAAAAAATCCTACAAACTTACCAAGTACTAAAACACCAGTTAACCTTTTATATCCAAATTCCACACTCATGATTGTAGGTAGTGTAAATACAAAAACAAATAGAAAAGCAAAAGCTCCACATTCTTAACATAACAAATAATCACATCACATGACAAACCATCCATCCAAAAATCCAACCATTTTTTAAAATAAATAAATAAATCTCTCAAAACCTCCTAGCCTTCTGTCTCCTATCCGCGCTCTCCTCCTCCTCCGCTGATATTTCATACGAGCACTCCGCCTTTCCCTTTCCCTTCTTCTCTTTCTCCTTCTCTTCTTCTTCCTTCTTCTCTTTCTCCTTCTCTTCTTCCTTTTCTTCTTGAAAGACCGTCCTTTCCTGTTTGCAAAATTGGGTTAAAACGCATAAGATTTTTTAGCTCAAAAATTGGACTGTTTGTGCAGTATGAAGTGTTAATTAGCCTAATTACACATTGAATGAAAACCCTAATGCATAATTTAGGTTATTAGATATGGAATGAAAACCCTAATGCATAATTTAGGTTTCCTAAGAGTTAATTGGGACTAATTATAACCTGCATTCAAAACTAAACCCTAAAATTTATAGGTCAAATCAAGTTAATTCTCATTTTTCAAAAGGAATGTTATAATAAGTATGATTAGCGAAACAGCACGTCAAAATAATTTCAATATCTTAATACTTTTCCAATATAAAATAAACAACATACTTTTATTTCAGAGGGCAAAGAAGGATCTGCCTGAGCGCTTTGCAGCTTTCTAATCACCACAGTTAGTCCTGACTGCAAATCATAACATGAAATTATTAGTTCATACTATATTATTCAGAAATATTATCACTGAAAAATATAAAAAATGTATTTCATGCTTACTATGATCTTTTCATCAACGCAGCTCACTTTTGAGCATTCACCTTCATCATATTCCTGTATAAAATTTACACACAAAAATGATAATAGTTAGATAGGGAAAAAACTGTTAAAGCATGCAATAAACCTAATTAATTAATTGGGCCTAATTAAGACTGCAATCTGCCCTAAATGAAAGATAATTCAGGTTATACAAGGCCTAATTGGGCCTAATTAGATATGTAATCAACCCTAATTAAGAGTCTGCAATCAACCCTAAATGTAAAATTTAGGGTTCCTAAGGGTTAATTGGCCTAATTAGAGCCTGTATTAAGGCCTAAATGCAGAATTTATGGTTGATTATGATTAATTAGGCATGCAGAAAGTAAGCAAAATAAAAATAGTACATGCAGAATTTAAAATACAAAAAAATAAAATTACCTGTAAAATGCTCAGTATATGCATCAAAAACGCTTGGTAGCGCAGCACTTCTTCCTTGATCTTCTCCTCTTTCTGATAAATTTAAATAAATGAAAAACAAATATCACAATTAATATTAAACAATTTATATTAAACTTAATAATAAAAAAAGCAAGAGTAACCAAAAAAAATAATAATTAATTAACTAATACCTGTGAATGTAAATCATCTCTTTCAGCCAGCACAATCTCAAGCTCTTCTAGCCTTGATTTCATCAAATGAATTTCTGTTTCCTGTAAATATTCAAGAAATTATCAAAATCAAGTTAAATTCACAGCTATAGAGAAATTATAACAAACAGCACAATAATTTCTGTAGCAATATTTTCCCAATGAAATAAAAAGAAAAATACCTTCATTTCAGAGCTAATAGCAGAATCTGCTTGGACACTTTGTAGTATATCCACCATAGCTCTTAGTCCAGACTGAAATTATAACATGAAATGATTAGTCCAACACTATATTATTTGATAAATATTATAATTAAAAATAAATAAAAAATGATTTCAGGTTTACATATATTTGATCCTCCACATAGACTTCTTTGCTTTCAACACCATACTCCTATTAACAATAATAATAGTAAGATAGGACAAATAATAATAATAATAATAATAATAATAATAATAATAATAATAATAACAATAGTTATAATAATAATAATAATAATAATAATAATAATAATAATAATAATAATAATAATAATAATAATAATAATAGTAAAAATAATAGGCACCAAAAAAACAAAATTACCATGTAAAAAGGAAACTAAATAATTCAATGCAGAAATTAAATTATAAAAAAATTAAATTTTTAATTTCACCTTTAAAAAACGAAGTATATCCCTCAAAAAACATTCATAGTAACAGACTTGCCCCTTCATCATTTCTTTCTCACCTTTCTGATATTTTCAAATATACGAAAAACAAATATTACAATTTATATTAAACAAATGAAACTTAATAATAAAAAAAATAAGCAAAAGAGTAATTATAAATAATACCTCCGCATCTCTTTCAGCGAATATATTTTGAAGCTCTTCAAGCTTTGATTTTAACATTTCAGTTTCGTCTTCCTGTAAAAGTTTGAGCAATTATCAAAACAATATTTTTTTTTTCAAATAAGTTCAATTATTTTAGACATTAAAATAATTTAAGTGGCTATATACTTACCTTTTGCTTTATAAGAATTCTGTGCTCTCTCTCAGCACGTTTTGAGACTTGAAAGTACTGACGCCGTTTAGCCAGCTTGATTTTGTAAACCTGAAAAAACAAATTAGGGTTCTTTTAGCAAAACTAAACTAAGAATGCTTTACCGTATTTATAAAATAAATAAATAATAAATAAAATAAAAGATATATAAATAATTACCTCTTGAGTAGCCTGATGTGCAGCATTCGAGGCTCTCTCCTTCTTCAATTCTTCATCCTTCTTTTTCTCTCTCTCTAAAATTTCTTCCATATAGAAATTGAGTTGATGTATTTCGTTGCTCTGTTGCACAAAATTGAAGTATAAATTACATGAGAAAGTTTATATTTCAGATATACCCTTCAAAACATGACAAATATCATTGATACCATTTGTTGCATAAACAAAGAAAAGAGCTGTATATGTTTTCTGAAAACAAAATGCAAACGATATTTCCTGTTTTGCAGGTGTATATATGAAATACTTGTAGATTTTGAAAGGGTAAACGTTAAATTGCCCCAATTTAAATGATGAACAATAGCATAATAAAACAAACAAAAATGAAAATAACAACCTTCATAGCCAGATCAGCTCTCTCTCTCTTCAATTCTACATCCAGTTCCTTCTCTCTCTTCAAAATCTGCTCTGTGTTTAGTTTGAGCTGCTGCACTTCTTCGCACTGTTACAAAAGTCAAAAGTATATATTACATGAGAAAGTATATAATAATTATTGCATGCTGTTCGTTATTTGTCAATCAGAAGAGCATTAATAACTGCACAGTTAAGAGTGTTATGCACTCAGTTGGGTCAATTTTTATAAGGCAAATTTGGACTTGAACCCTTCGAAATGTGAAAATTCCTTTTCTCCATATTTTATTAATAAAGTTCCCAAACTACCCCTCATTTTCACTCATTCATCTTTAAACAAAAAGGTCATCAACTAAGGGTTGTTTGTTGATATTTTGAAGCAAAAATAGAAAGGAGCATTGTATGTTTCATATTACATTTCCTACATTTTGTAAGGGGTATATATGTAATATTTTTGAGATTTTGCAGGAGTAAAAGTGAAATTGCCCATTTTTAAAATGATAAGAAAGAATACAAAATTAATATAACAACCTTAAGAGCTAATTCTGCAGCAGTAGAGTTTGTTTTCTCTTCTTTAATCTTCACTTCTTCTTTCATCTTAATTATCACATCATTCTATTAAACCAAAAAAGAGATTTTTTTCACAGTATTAGACCAAGAAAGGAAAAAACATTTCTCTATATAAACAAAAGGTAATGAGATAAGAAAAAGAAAAGAGCCGTATATGTTTTGTAATGATATTTCCTGTTTTGCATGATATCTTGATATTCTACAGAGGTTAAACATGAAATTAACCCTATTTAAATGAGCAAAAATAACATAAAATAAACAAAAAAAAGAGATACTACTTTTATTTTAAACACGAAATAGCCCCAAATTTATTGAGTAAACATGAAATTACCCCAAATTTAAATGACATTTCCTGTTTCGCAGGGGTATATGCGTAATATTTTGAGAGGGTTAAACATGAAATTGTCCCTATTTTAAATGATAAAAATAATATAACTAAATAAAATAATATAAAAACAACCTTCTTTGTTTTCACTTCTTTAGTCTTCACTTCTTCCTTTAACTGCCTTATCGCAATATCCTATTAAACAAAAAAGAAAAAAGAAAGATTTTTTTCACATTATTAGACCAAACAAGGAAAGAAAAAAAGAATTATTTTTTAAGGTACTAAATCAGAATTGTCTCAAAAAAAAAAGGGCACTAAATCAGAAAAGAGATAATGCAGGAGTAAAACATGAAATCGCCCCAAACTGAAATGATAAGAAAATATAGAAAAATAATTAAAAATAACCTGCTGAATTAGGTCAAAAGCCATGTTTGCTTTCTTTTCTCTCAGCTTACGTATCAAATCATCCTATTAAAACAAGTTGAAGAAAAGATTAACATTTTTTTTATTTTTTAGAATATTAGACTAAAAAATATATATATATAGAGAAAGGAGAATTATTTGTTTTGCACTTGAATTAAATATTTCCTTTGTTCCACAGGGGTATATACTATATACGTAATATTTTGAGATTGAAAGGGCAGAGATGAAATAGCCCATATTTAAATGATAAAAAAATAATATAAAATAAATAAAACTAACTAAAAAAAACAACCTTATTAGCCAGTTCAGCTGTAACGCTCTTTACATTATCTTCCTTCAGTTTCTTAATTAGTTCATCCTATTAAACCAAAAAACAAAAAAAATTACAGTGTTACACCAAAAAAGAAAAAAGTTCATTTACAGTAATAGACAAAAAGGCAAAAAAAAGGAGAGATTTTAACAAGATATACCATTACCTTTTTTACCACCGTGTAATAGTAATTATTCATGAGAAAAGTCTTCTCAATTTCTAAAGTTTTCGCTGCCTTGCTGGCTACTCTTTTCAGCACCTCTTCCTATCAAAATCCAAATTATTTTGGTTTATAAATTTAAAGATTTTTTATTTATTATTTATTAAATGTCAGTAAATGTCTATAAGGTTTCTTCCGAATAAAGACTAAATTGAGGGTGTAAATTAGGTAATGAATGCATATTAGGGTTAATGGCATTGAAACTGAATTGGAATTATTTGCAAGATGATTTGGTACCAAATTCACATTCAAATGATAAAATTTATATATGTGAAAAAATAAAAATAAATAAACCAACCTTTTGAGCTAATGTGGCATTAAAGAAATAAACTTTAAAGTAAAAAAAATACTAATTGAAAAAAGAAAACACAACTCCAGCAAATCAGAAATGGTCTCTACAGCAATCTTATAAATTATAATTCCCATATTGTTTTTCATTTTCATCAACAATTCAACTAAATAAAATCGAACCGAAACAGATCAAATTAAACTACAAACCTCTAACAAAGTAGCAGTGGTCTCCACAGTAGCAGTCTTATTAATCCCAACCTAAATCCTCACTACAAAGCTCTCCTTACACGGACAGCTCATCCTCAACCAGGCTCCCTATTCGCAGCCTCGCTCCGAGCGTCCGAACTCAAAAACGATAAAGGAGAGTAACCAAGCTAAGCTCCGTTACAAGGGCAGGTAATGAGGTCTGACAATGCATTGAGCCGTCAATCCTGCAGGATAAGAGATTTGGAGGAGAGGTGAAGAAAGCATGTGCGCTTCACCATGAAGGCAGGTGGTCGGAGAAGAACAAAAGGCTTCGCGGCGGTCTAAATGAGAGAAAATAGGCGAGGTGGAGGAAGCTAAGTAACGTAATGGCCGTCCGATTTTGATCGTACGGATGATATTAAAGAGTGACGTGGACGTGAGTGGAGTCCGCCATGATTAAGATGTTAATAGAATATAATAATAAAATAACTATTTTGAATATTGATTTATACTGTTATCAATCAAAATTATGTTTACCATTTGAATATTAGTGTACTTTGTTTTGTTACATCTTCTGTACCCATTTTCATCACTTTGATTTAATGCATGATATGAGAAGATTAAGGACCGAAAAACAAAACGGCGAAAAGTAGTTCTTAAACAAGTAAAATTTTTAAGTCAACATCATCGCTCTTTTCGTGACTTTGAAAATAAACAAAAAAAAAATTAACTCTTTCTCTCTCTCCCTTGAAAATATACAAAAAAAATTAACTAATATGTCCGGTGAGACCAATCACAGGTTCCTCCTCCGTTTTGCTCCTATTATTTTTATACATCTATTGAAAAAAATAAATAACAATATTAATATCATATTTTTTAATTAAGAAACCAAAAAATAAAAAAAATTATATATTTTTATATTAAAATGTAAATTTAATTACCTTCTTGTTTTCTTCCCACTCTTGTAGCCTCTTTTCAAGCTCCATGACACGCATGTTAAGCTCTTTTATCTATATGATGTAATTTTTGTATATTTTTGTTAAATTAGGGTTTAATTAGCATGATAACTTTGTGAAATTCCTAGTGATAGTTGATTTTCAGTCAATTGTTTCTGTTGAATACAAAAACGAAAATAACATAAGAGAGGTGGATTAGGAGGAGGTAAGTATTTCTTAGAGGTTGCAAAAGAGAAATTGATTTCTTAGAAGTTGGAAGAGAGAGAAATTGATTCTTCCAACTTATGAAAAGTCACCAAAAGAAAATGGTGAAGAGGCACCAAATACAATGGTCTCTACCCCTTTATATAGTGAAGGGTGAGCATTCTACTCTAGAATCTACTCTAGAATCTATCCTAGAATTCAGCATTCTACTCTAGAATCTATCCTAGAATTTAGTACAAAATACACAAACAAATACCCTAAAATAACTCCCCATACAATACATGATATTTACATCATTACAAGTGGAGATTTGCAATAACTCTTCACATGGCAAGGGTAATGTATTTGGACATCCATAATTAATATATTCATAACACTCCCCCTTGGATGTCCATATTTCATACGCATTAGAAATGCCGCCTCATTAAAAACCTTGCCAGGAAAAACCCGATGGGACAAAAAACCGTAGCAAGGGAAAAAGAGTGCATCGCGTATTATTTCTCCCCCTCATGTGTACAAATATCTCTAAAATGACGGAGTCCAATCTTTTGTCTTAATTGCCTGAAAGTTTTAGTTGGCAATGACTTGGTGAATAAATCTGCAAGATTATCACATGAGCGAATTTGATGGATATCAATTTCACCGCTCTTCTGGAGCTCGTGTGTGGAGAAGAACTTTGGAGAAATATGCTTTGTTCTATCTCCCTTAATGTAGCCTCCTTTTATCTGGGCAATGTATGCAGCATTATCTTCATAAATCACAGTTGGACTTCCTTTAATTGCTTTAATACCACATGAATCCTGAATATGTTGAATCATTGATCTCAGCCATACACACTCCCTACTCGCCTCATGAAGTGCTATGATTTCTGAATGGTTTGAGGATGTCGCTACCAAGGTTTGCTTGGTTGAGCGCCAAGATATGGCAGTATTACCATATGTGAATAAGTATCCGGTTTGGGACCGAGCTTTATGTGGATCTGACAGATATCCAGCATCTGTATATCCAACTAATTTGGACTCTGAGGTTTTTAGATATAATAATCCTATATCTATTGTTCCTCGAAGATAACGAAGTACGTGTTTAATACCATTCCAATGCCTTCTTGTTGGCGCAGAACTATATCTCGCTAACAAATTTACAGAAAATGATATATCAGGCCTGGTATTATTTGCTAGGTACATTAATGCACCAATTGCACTTAAATATGGTACTTCTGGACCAAGAATTTCTTCGTTATCTTCTTTTGGACGAAAACAATCCTTCTTTATCTCAAGAGATCGGACTACCATAGGTGAACTCAATGGATGCGCTTTATCCATATTAAATCGTTTTAGGATATTTTCTACATAAGTAGATTGATGAACAAATATCCCATTTTTCAAATGTTCGATTTGCAATCCGAGACAAAATTTTGTCTTCCCAAGATCTTTCATTTCAAATTCACCTTTTAAATATGCGGCAGTACTTTCAAGCTCTTCAGGAGTTCCAATGATATTTAGATCATCAACATATACTGCAATAATTACAAATCCTGATTTTGATCTCTTAATAAAAACACATGGGCAGATAGGGTTGTTATAATACCCTTCTTTTGTAAGGTATTCAGTTAGGCGGTTATACCACATTCTCCCAGATTGTTTCAGCCCATACAAAGATCTTTTTAATTTTACGGAATACATTCCACGAGAACTTTTGTTACATGCTTCAGGCACTTTTAATCCTTCGGGGACATTAGAAGCTCCAGGCACATTTAATCCTTCAGGGACTTTCATGTAAATATCACTATCAAGTGATCCATACAAATAAGCTGTTACAACATCCATGAGATGCATATTCAATCCTTCAGAGATTGCCAGGCTAATTAAAAACCTGAATGTAATTGCATCTAACACAAGAGAATACGTTTCTTCGTAAAACCTTGTGCAACAAGTCTTGCTTTGTATCTTATAATTTCATTTTTCTCATTACGCTTTCTTACAAATACCCATTTGTATCCTACGGGTTGTACACCATCAGGTGTTCGAACTACAGGTCCGAAAACTTCACGTTTTTCAAGAGAATGTAACTCTGCTAGAATTGCATCTCTCCATTTTGGCCATTCTTTCTTATGTCGACATTCTTCGATTAATTTGGGCTCTTGATCCTCGTATTCATTAATTATATCAATCGCGATTGCATATGCAAATTTTCTATCAATGACAGTTTTATTTCGGTTCCATTTCTTTCTAGTAGAGACATAATTTATTGAGATCTCATTATTTTCAAGATTTTCAATATTATCAGGTACCTGAACCTCTGCAGGGGTTATAACCTCTTCTGGGTTTATTTGCTCATTTATGTCTTCTATTCTTTCATCGTCAATATTCTTTTCAGAAGAATCTACTTCTTCAGGAGTATTGATAATTTCAGTTATGCCAACTTTATCGTGCATTCTTTTCTTCCTCGGATTTTTATCTTTGGAACCAAATGGTCGACCACGCTTCTGGCGTATATCACATTTAGAATTATCCAAGGGTATTTCAATACGAGCTGACACATTTGCTGCTGGAATATGTGATTTAGTTACTCTTTTTGTATCGACAAATGCATCGGGTAATTGATTTGCAATTTGTTGCAAATGAATAATTTTCTGAACTTCTAGTTCAGATTGATTTGTTCGAGGATCAAAGTGATACATTGATGATGCATTCCATGTAACTTCTTGTTTTTCCAGCATTCCTCGTTTCTCTCCCCCTAATGCTGGGAAGATGGTTTCATCAAATTTACAGTCAGCAAATCGTGCTGTAAATAGATCTCTAGTTAATGGTTCGAGATACTTAATAATTGATGGAGAATCGAAACCAACATAAATTCCCAACCTTCTTTGAGGTCCCATTTTTGTGCGTTGCGGTGGAGCTACCGGAACATATACCGCACATCCAAAAGTTCTTAAATGGGATATATTTGGCTGCTGGCCAGTTACTAGTTGTATGGGAGAGTACTTATGATAAGCAGTTGGCCTTAATTTAATTAGTGCTGCAGCATGCAATATTGCATGGCCCCATACAGATGACGATAATTTTGATTTCATAATTAGGGGTCTTGCGATTAATTGTAATCGTTTAATAAGGGATTCTGCTAGACCATTTTGCGTGTGTATGTGGGCCACTGGATGCTCAATTTTAATCCCAATTGACATACAATAGTCATTAAATGCTTGGGATGTGAATTCACCGGCATTATCAAGTCGAATGGTCTTAATTGTATAATCCGGGAATTGTGCTCTTAATCTAATTATTTGAGCAAGTAATCTCGCGAATGCAACATTCCGCGAAGATAATAGACATACATGTGACCATCCAGTAGATGCATCTATTAATACCATAAAGTATCTAAATGGTCCACATGATGGTGTAATTGGCCCACATATATCACCTTGGATACGCTCAAGGAAATTGGGTGATTCATTCCCAATCTTAGTTAGCGACGGTCTAGTGATTAGTTTTCCCTTATAACATGCAGCACATGATATATCATTTGATGAAAGAAACTTCTGGTTCTTTAATTGATGCCCATTTGAATTTTCTACAATTCTTCGCATCATTATTACTCCAGGATGACCCAAATGTTCATGCCAAGCCATAAAATGGCTTCGTGAATTATTAAATTCATTGCTCATTACAGCATGATGTATCTCAATAGTACGGATATGTGTATAATATAAGCCTATTGACAAAGCACGCAAACTTTCTAAGATGCATTTATTACCCGAAACAATATTTGTTATGTGAAGATATTCAATATTACCTTTATTCATTGTTTCAATATGATATCCATTTCGGCGGATATCTTTAAAACTCAACAAATTTCTTTTTGAGTTAGTAGATAATAGAGCATCCTCTATTATAAACTTTGTTCCTCTAGGCAGTAAAATAGTGGCTCTTCCGGAGCCCTCTATTAAGTTTGAGGTGCCAGATATAGTATGGATATTTGCTTTTATCTTTGTCAATTTTGCAAAATATTTGACGTTTTTAAGTATAGTGTGCGTAGTCGCACTATCCGCTAGGCATATATCATTATCATCCATTTTCGTAATATTCGAAGGAAATGAGATCTTCAGGTCTCTTTATCAAACAAAACAAATACAATATTAGTTATGTATTAATCAAAATATGCAAAATTAAATAATCTTGATAAAGCAAATATACTAGAAACTAAAATATTATTAATGCATGAAAGAAAATTATTTTAGTCTTGAGTATCTTCATTAGCAAGGGAAGGGAGTATTCAGTATCTCACATGCAACTTCAGGTTACTTAATATTAAAAATAAAATGAAAAATTAAACGAGCAACTTCTGGTTGCTTAATATTAAAAATTAAACGAACAAATAAACAAGCAACTTCTGGTGCTTTTAAAAATAAACATGTATCGATAATATCATGTTGTTAGAAGTTCAAATAAGTAAATAGAATAAAAGTTTAGTCAATCGGAAGAAAAGAATCCGAATAAGAAAATATTGATGTATAAGAAATATCGAGAATTCCTACCTCACTTACGTTATGTCAGAGTGTCGTGCTGATAACGTGTTGAATACAAAAACGAAAATAACATAAGAGAGGTGGATTACGAGGAGGTAAGTATTTCTTAGAGGTTGCAAAAGAGAAATTGATTTCTTAGAAGTTGGAAGAGAGAGAAATTGATTCTTCCAACTTATGAAAAGTCACCAAAAGAAAATGGTGAAGAGACACCAAATACAATGGTCTCTACCCCTTTATATAGTGAAGGGTGAGCATTCTACTCTAGAATCTATCCTAGAATTCAGCATTCTACTCTAGAATCTATCCTAGAATTTAGTACAAAATACACAAACAAATACCCTAAAATAACTCCCCATACAATACATGATATTTACATCTTTACAAGTGGAGATTTGCAATAACTCTTCACATGGCAAGGGTAATGTATTTGGACATCCATAATTAATATATTCATAACAGTTTCCATTTTTTTTAATTTCTTGAAAATTTTTATTTTGAAGTGAATTTTCTGAAATTTTCATTGAAATAAGTCAAATAATGAGACAATAGCACCATTTTGTAGGCTCTATGATCAAAGAACAAGACCGTTAAGATTTTGACATGTTGGGAATAATATAATCTGCAATGACCTATGTGCAAAAGATCCACCCTTTGAATGTGCTGGCAAGCTGACTGTGCGTGATGTGTGATATTTCTCGGTGTATACATTTAATGATGGTCCTCTGTAGTTTTGGAGCCCATTTTATATAATGGTGCATGCATAAATGCCTACACCGAGAAATAGAACACATGATCACATCACGCACAATTTCAAATGATGGATCTTTCACACATAGCCCCTGCAGTTTATATTATTCCCAAATATGAAAATCTTAACAAAGAACGGATTAAATTCCCCGTAAAGCTGAATCAGTTTCTCGCTTCAAATAGTGCAAGAAAGGCGAAATTATAATCACAAACCCAGAAATCACTCAATTTTTGCCTTCTTTCTTTCTCTCTCTCTCCTTTTTTTTTAAAGAGGAGAAGAAATATTTGTTTATTTAATTAGGGGGAAAATCTAATTTTGTGCTCATTATGGAAATTGAAGTTGGTAATTATTAGAATTTTTTTTTTAAATATGACTTATTTATGGAAAATGGAATTTGGTGTCAATCAAGTTTAATCATGGGTACTAATTGTTTTGGGGTTATATTGTAGATTTTTATTTAAAAAAAAAATATTGTAGAATTCAGGGTTGGATGGAATAATGTAAGCTTCCGCAGGATGGAAATTAGATTGTAGTTTGGATGAATTTGGAAATTTCATTTAATAAATTCCAGCTGTTTGGTAATGGTACCAAATTTGACAAATACCAGTCACCAGGTTGTTATTGGTACTTTTGTTTGGAGGAGAAAATATTTGTATGTATTAATGATATTCGGGAATTATTTGACAAACATGTATATTTCTTATAAATAACATTTTTTGTGATCCTCGTAAGTTACATATTTTTTTAAATATTAAATATCAGCTTAACTATCTGAAAAAATCCGAATTCGTATCCGTATCCGATAATATCTGAACTGTATCTGTATCCGTTTAATATCCGAACCGTATTCGGATCCGGTTGGAACCGTATCCGGATCTAGATCCGAAAAAAATATGGATATGAATATGGTTTGAGCACATTCCGAACCGGATCCGATCCGTTGCCACCCCTAATCAAATCCCATTAACGAAACAAGTTTCGGATCGGATTTTGGATCATGTCATCAAGTTTAAAAGAAAACTATAAACGAGTAAATCTCATAAAATACGTGATTTATTGTCCAATTTTTCTTGCCAAATATTTATTCTAATTAATTTCTTATATATATCATAAAAATACGGGATTTTTTGCCCATATTTTCGCATTTATTATTTTGTTGTTACATATATATATTTACTATATATTAATTGTTGGATTCATATTGAGTTTCGGATTCGAATCTTGCAAGATCCAAATACAAATCCATTAAGCTAGCAGATCTTTTTTAAAAATCCAAATGCGAATCCATTTTACTATCGAACAAATTTTTTCGATCCACATGCGAATCCATGCACTCGGATTCAGATCGGGTTATCGGATTATGGGTATCCATTGACACCCATATAAGTGACTCCGAGAAAAAGAAAGACGAACTTTTAGTGAGAATAAAGTTAAAGAGCGGGTTAGTTTGTGAATTTCATACTTTTTCCGGGTCAATTTGAGAACCTTAAACAAACCACTACTACGTTTTTAGCACTTGCATTCCTTCCAACACCTCTAACTCCACCACAATTAATTTAAACAAAACGCCTCTAACTATTCAAAAAAAAAAAAACACTAACTTTACCATAGTTAATAAAACAAAACGCTTTACTTCAATCATATCTCTCATCTGAACCCTAGCCAAACAAATACTTGTCTCAACACTTTCATATCTCTCAATTTCCCTTGAACGCAGATATAAGGCGATAAAGAGCGCATACTACAGAGGCGCAGTGGGGACGCTGGTGTATGAAACGACTCAGCACGTGACGTTCGAGAACATGGTCAACATGCTCAAGGAGCTGCGTGACCACACTGACGCCCACATGGTCATCATGCTCATCGGCAAACAAGGCCGACCTCCGCCACCTCCACCAAGGACGCCTAGGTCCGTATCAATTCATTAATTAAAGTAAAAAGTTTGTTCAATATTCTTTTTAAAATACTAATGTATCCTATTTACATATTCGGTATATCTTTTTGTTACTATTATATTTCTTTATATGTTCAATATACCTGATTTTACATATTCAATATATCTTTTCAAATACTAATGTGCTTTTTTTGAGAAAATTTGTTGAGGGCTTAGAGATCTTCCTTCCAAATTTGAATTTCTTTACCTCCTCTTACAAATATACATATTTTTCTGAATAAGAAAGACCCCCATTTGGAATTTACGCCAGCTGCCATTGTACTTAGAAGTTATAAATCTGGCGCTGATAGGCAAGATAATGATTGACCAACAGTCCAAAAACATTGGAACAACTCCGCCGGTTTACTCATTTCTTTGCATCTCTCCGCCTAGTGACGGTCGATACTCTCTCCTTAAGGCCACATGACATTGAAGATAAGAATCGATGAATTTTGTTTTGTTAGGTTTGTTGAAATTAGGTTGTAATAGTTACAAATTATATTATGTGACGGGAAATAGCAATACAAATTATACTATGTAATGAGAAATAGCAACTCCAACTGTAATCTTAATGATTAGTGGCTTTTATTGGTATGTGTATAATATGAAATTATTGTCAGCTCCCAAATCAAGTTTAGACTTTTTATAAGTTGATTTCTTCTACGGTCTTCCCATGAAGTTGAAGGAGATCTCTGTATTTACCTTCTTGTATTAATCCTAGAGAGTCCTCCAATCTATTTGGTATTATGTCCTAAGTGTGGGTTTAAAATGGAATTTCTTTCAGGTAGTCTCAATTTCCGAGAATGACCTCCACATGTGCTGCCGACACATACATATTAAGCAGTGATGGACAACTCACAGATTCAAAATCAACTACTCAAATATTAAGGACATGAACATTGGTTAGTGTGTAACTTCACCAACTTCCAAAAGATAAGGGCATGCAAATCTTGTACTGTGATCGTAGCATGCAAATCTTGCTAAAATACCAAAAGATAAGGACAATTTTTCTTGTGTCAATATAATGATGTGAGGAGTCTTGAGAGACAGACATAGATATCCCTCACATTGGCTTGTGTCTTGTGTTTGATTTGAGAGATCGTGATGGATTATGAGTTTTCGTTTCTCTCATTTGTATACCTGATGTCTCGCTGAAGATAAGAGACATTACTCCGTGTGTCCTTCACTCTCTCTTTTTTATTTTTCATTTTAGCGCCAAAATTCTTTCAGCTCTTCTTTTTGCATTCACCCTCAAAACTTCGCCTCTCCAATCTTCGGTGATCGTGCCTATCTCTTGTGTCATCGGTTTCACCGTGCTCCAGCTCCTCTCATCAACGAGGTTCTTTCTCTCTCCCTCTCTCTCTCTCCCCCCTGATTATGCTTCTTCTAAGCCAGTTTTGGTTCTTATTTTTTTGTTTGTAATATTGATTTGGATGGAAAAATTTATACAATTTGTTCTTTCTCTCGCCTGATTCCATGGATCTAAACCAGAAATTTTCATCAATTTCACTCTAGTGCACCAATTTTCATTCAAGCCAGTTTTGTTTGTTTTGATGTTCTAACTAAGCTATCTATTATTATAATGATATTTCAAGTAAAGTAACCATAATTTGATAACATAAGAAATAATGAATATAGATACATGGCCTAGCTCATTAAATCTGGTTGCATCTAAGATGTTTGATGAAATGTCTTTAAATGAGATTTAGAATTTATTTGATAATAATGAATGATGTTTATATTGATATGCTCTATACAAGTTCACAAACTTGTTCTTAGCCATAATTTTGATATTATTTTATTTTGTTTATAGTGTTTTAATCCCTTAATTTTTCTTATAGGTTTTTAAATGCATCCATATGACAGTGAGGGAGTCCGAAGTGGTGGCGAGGAAAACGAAAGTGATGAAGACTTTAAGCGAAATTTTTTTTTTGTTTTATTGCGGCGCTCACTACTATTCTATTAATGCGTCATAGACAAAAGCAAAAGGCGATAATGTTTTGTCGAGTACCAACACGTACTATAATTTTAGAAAGAAATAAATATCTCAAAAGGTTGATATACGATTCTGATGTGGTATGCACTAATATGTTCCGCATGAAAAGTGATCTATTTTTTCTTTTGTGTGAGAAATTACAAACCAATGGACTATTGCGTAATAGATCGGATGTTAGTGTTGAGGAGCAAATAGCAATGTTTTTGCATATCATTGGCCATAATGTTCGGACTAGGGTTATTAGGACCCATTTTTTTCGATCTACCCAAACCATTAATAAATATTTTTATGAGGTACTTCATGCAATTGGCGAGTTGCAACGAGAGTACATTAAACCGCCAAAGGCCGAAACATCTAAAGTAATAAAAAGAAATCTTAGATTTCCCCCATTTTTGGATAATTGCATTGGCGCTATTGATGGGACTCATATTCATGCTTCTCCTCCAATAAATGAATCTGCGGCATTTCGAGGCCGTAAAGGCTATCCCACTCAAAATGTGTTGGCTGCGGTAGATTTCAAGCTTCGTTTTCTCTATGTTCTAGCTCGTTTGGAGGGTTTGGCGCATGATGCCCTCGTGTTAAAAGACACAATCGAGCGTGAAGATGACATTCCCTTACCGGAGGAAAAGTACTATTTAGCCGATGCGGGGTATTCGACACGTCCGGAATTTATTTCCCCATTTCGTGGTGTACGGTACCATTTGAAAGAATTTTCGAATAATCCGCCGTTGACGGATAAGGAGCTTTTCAATTATAGACACTCGTCATTACGCACAACTATTGAGCGAGCATTCAGTGCATTAAAGAATCGTTTCAAAATCTTAACCTCTCGACCTTTCTTTCCATATTCCAAACAAGTGGAGATTGTTATGGCGTGTTGCATAATTCACAATTTTATAATCACTCATACAAATGGACCGGATAGTTTTGTACCTACTATTGAGGAAATTGAAAATGGGGCTAAAAATGATATAGGAGAAGCTCCAATATCAACTTATAGACGGCAAAGGACAACTAGAGAACAACAACAACAAAATGCGAGAGAGTGGGTTGCTATTAGAGATAATATAATGAGGCAAATGTGGGAGTATAATGGTCGTGGTTAATTTTCTTGAATTTAGTATAACTTGGGTTAATTTGATGGTTTTATTTTGTGTAATATTAGAGTTTAGTCTTAAGAGGAACTATGTCATTTTCGTGTTTCTATTTTGGTATTTATGAAAAACATTTATGCTTATCTCTTATTATGATTTGTGTGTCATTTTTATTAATTTATATGTAAATATTATCTTTTGTTTTATTTATTTCTAGGTGTAGAGTTTTATTTTGAATTGATAATTTTTGTTATAATTATGTTATAAAATTAGTTAACTAACAATATACACATATTTCTCAAAATTAATAATCAAATACCATTTAACTATTTTTCAATGTCATTCATATCAAACAATGTTTTTCACTTTCCATCATCTAATAATCTACCACATCAAACAACATATGTCATTCACAATATTCTTCATTTGCTCTACCCTCATCTTAATATCTTAGTTTGTCCTAGTATATCCCTAAATGTCTTTCACATCAAACGGCCCCATAATTAATCATGACATTTTAATGACTAATAGTAATAATGTATATAGTAATAATGTAAAAGTAATGAATGATCACACTATATAAACCTATTCCTTCTTTAAAAGTTCGTTACTTGACTGACTACCTTCAACTAAGAAAAACTATTTTTGAAAGAAGAAGTTTTTTATGTAGAAAAAAATAAAATGTTGGAGAAAATCAAATAATGAATGGTAATCTTTTTTTCCTCTCATTATTATTGGATTTACTTTTAGAGTTCAAAGTTTTTTTTTTTTTTTTATTTGGGAGGAAGAGAGGGAGAGATCGATGTTTTTGATTTTCTACTCCACATTGCAAATGGTGGATCTTTAATAGCAAAAATAAGTGAAACAAATCAAGTATTGGAACTGCTATTTTAAACCTATTTTGTAATTATTTAAACATATTTAATGTTTGGAAAATAGGAAGAAGAGCTAAACAATGTTGTTCTAAATCTGGCAGAATCAAAAGAGAATAAACTCACTCAGCTGGTCCAGTCAGCTGTTGAGCTCATCAAGAAGAAGGTAAATAAATATTAGAACATATATAGTATAGTTCTATCATTTTAGTTAAGGAAATTAATGATGCATTGATTACTCAACTGATAATAGGAAAAGTTAACCTTATTTTTGGCTGTTGAATTGGTTTACTAGGACGTTGAGATTCAGAATCTTAAAGAAGCTGCTGTGCAGATGAAGGAAGAACAAGAAATGGCTCACAAGGTTGGTTTATTTATTTGTTTATATAATACAAAATGAAATACTAAAAAAGTACCAATAAGACACTAATCAAAGATCTTTATTTAACAACAAAACGTTAAACTGATGATGTAGAATTTGCATACTTTAATAAGTACCAATAACACAGAGTGGCTTCTTCCATTTTTTTCTCCTCCAAACAAAAGTACCAATAACAACCTGGTGACTGGTATTTGTCAAATTTGGTACCATTACCAAACAGCTGGAATTTATTAAATGAAATTTCCAAATTCATCCAAACTACAATCTAATTTCCATCCTGCGGAAGCTTACATTATTCCATCCAACCCTGAATTCTACAATATTTTTTTTTTAAATAAAAATCTACAATATAACCCCAAAACAATTAGTACCCATGATTAAACTTGATTGACACCAAATTCCATTCTCCATAAATAAGTCATATTTAAAAAAAAAATTATAATAATTACCAACTTCAATTTCCATAATTAGCACAAAATTAGATTTTCCCCCTAATTAAATAAACAAATATTTCTTCTCCTCTTTAAAAAAAAGGAGAGAGAGAGAAAGAAAGAAGGCAAAAATTGAGTGATGTCTGGGTTTGTGATTATAATTTCGCCTTTCTTGCACTATTTGAAGCGAGAAACTGATTCAGCTTTACGGGGAATTTAATCCGTTCTTTGTTAAGATTTTCATATTTGGGAATAATATAAACTGCAGGGGCTATGTGCGAAAGATCCATCATTTGAAATTGTGCGTGATGTGATCATGTGTTCTATTTCTCGGTGTAGGCATTTATGCACGCACCATTATATAAAATGGGCTCCAAAACTACAGAGGACCATCATTAAATGTATACACCGAGAAATATCACACATCACGCACAGTCATAAATATACAAAAATTACATCATATAGATAAAAGAGCTTAACATTCATATCATGGAGCTTGAAAAGAGGCTACAAGACTGGGAAAAAAACAAGAAGGTAATTAAATTTACATTTTAATATAAAAATATATAATTTTTTTTATTTTTTGGTTTGTTAATTAAAAAATATGATATTAATATTAATATTGTTATTTATTTTCTTCAATAGATGTTGAAAAATAATATGAGCAGAACGGAGGAGGAATCTGTGATTGGTCTCACCGGACATATTAATTAATTTTTTTTTGTATATTTTCAAGGGATAGAGAGAAAGAGTTAAACTTTTTTTTTTTTTGTTTATTTTCAAAGTCACGAAAAGAGCGATGATGTTGACTTAAAATTTTTACTTGTTTAAGAACTGCTTTTCGCCGTTTTGTGTTTCGGTCCTTAATCTTCTCATATCATGCATTAAATCAAAATGATGAAAATGGATACAGAGGATGTAACAAAACAAAGTATACTAATATTCAAATGGTAAACATAATTTCGATTGATAACAGTATAAATTAATATTCAAAATAGTTATTTTCTCTTCGCCCCTCTATCCAAAATTAGTGCTGTGATCCTAGCATGCAAATCTTGCAGAGATACCAAAAGATAAGGGCAACTTTTCTTGTGTCAATATAATTAAGCATGATATTTTAATGACTAATAGTAATAATGTAAAAACAATGAAGGATCATACTATCTAAACCTATTCCTTCTTTAAAAGTTTGTTACTTGACTACCTTCAACTAAGAAAAACTAATTTTGAATGAAGAAGTTTATGTAGAAAAAAGTAAAATATAAAAAAATAAGCAAAAGAGTAATTATGAATGAATAAATACATCAGCATCTCTTTCAGCCAAAATATTGTGAACTCTTCCAGTTTTGATTTTAGCATTTGAGTTTCCTTTTCCTGTTTAAAAAATTGAGCAATTATCAAAACAGATTATATTTTTTCCAAATAAATTAAACTGATTTAGACATTAAAAATTGTCACGACCCAAAATCATCATGCACAACACATATAGATATATATATATAGAGCAATAGCAGAGTCAAAACAATACAAACCAGCTCTCACCACGTAAAACTAAAAACAAGATCTACAAACTATAAATACAACTACGACTACTAGATAAAAAAATATATATATATACACTAGTGCTGGCGCTCTCTGCTACGCTCTCAAAAGAATCTACGTATGCCACCACCTCCTGCCTCAAGCGCTACCTGGGAATATTGGCTGAGCGTCAGAAAAGTCAGATAATAAAATATTATCCACTACTACAGCTACTACCCAACTGGATTGATAAATACTACACTTCTACGAAACACTGTCACCACTTATAAGAACTACCACTTGCTACAAAAATTACTACTTTTATAATATAAGTAGTACTACTGAAAATATACATATAAGTATATTTAAAAACTACGATAAGGTTGGCAACCACACGGGACCCACTCATAGACTGCAATCTCGGATCTACTTGAGATAAGTCAGTCTGCTGCACTCTCAACCACACGAGAGTGGTGTCTCCAACTTTGCCACAGTGGAAACACGCCCCCTCTAACCACCCGAGGAGACCGTACTGTCACGTCTAACAGTTTGCAAGTTTCGGGAGCGACCCAAAAATTGCTCTCTGGTACCAGGCCCACTAAAATTGTCCGTATATGTGTCTTCCTCATCCACTAGAAGTTCAGAAAATTATTCATTTGCAACAAATTGCAAATCAATTACCCGATGCATTTGTCGATACAAAAAGAGTAACTAAATCACATATTCCAGCAGCAAATGTGTCAGCTCGTATTGAAATACCCTTGGATAATTCTAAATGTGATATACGCCAGAAGCGTGGTCGACCATTTGGTTCCAAAGATAAAAATCCGAGGAAGAAAAGAATGCACGATAAAGTTGGCATAACTGAAATTATCAATACTCCTGAAGAAGTAGATTCTTCTGAAAAGAATATTGACGATGAAAGAATAGAAGACATAAATGAGCAAATAAACCCAGAAGAGGTTATAACCCCTGCAGAGGTTCAGGTACCTGATAATATTGAAAATCTTGAAAATAATGAGATCTCAATAAATTATGTCTCTACTAGAAAGAAATGGAACCGAAATAAAACTGTCATTGATAGAAAATTTGCATATGCAATCGCGATTGATATAATTAATGAATACGAGGATCAAGAGCCCAAATCAATCGAAGAATGTCGACATAAGAAAGAATGGCCAAAATGGAGAGATGCAATTCTAGCAGAGTTACATTCTCTTGAAAAACGTGAAGTTTTCGGACCTGTAGTTCGAACACCTGATGGTGTACAACCCGTAGGATACAAATGGGTATTTGTAAGAAAGCGTAATGAGAAAAATGAAATTATAAGATACAAAGCAAGACTTGTTGCACAAGGTTTTACGAAGAAACGTATTCTCCTGTGTTAGATGCAATTACATTCAGGTTTTTAATTAGCCTGGCAATCTCTGAAGGATTGAATATGCATCTCATGGATGTTGTAACAGCTTATTTGTATGGATCACTTGATAGTGATATTTACATGAAAGTCCCTGAAGGATTAAATGTGCCTGGAGCTTCTAATGTCCCCGAAGGATTAAAAGTGCCTGAAGCATGTAACAAAAGTTCTCGTGGAATGTATTCCGTAAAATTAAAAAGATCTTTGTATGGGCTGAAACAATCTGGGAGAATGTGGTATAACCGCCTAACTGAATACCTTACAAAAGAAGGGTATTATAACAACCCTATCTGCCCATGTGTTTTTATTAAGAGATCAAAATCAGGATTTGTAATTATTGCAGTATATGTTGATGATCTAAATATCATTGGAACTCCTGAAGAGCTTGAAAGTACTGCCGCATATTTAAAAGGTGAATTTGAAATGAAAGATCTTGGGAAGACAAAATTTTGTCTCGGATTGCAAATCGAACATTTGAAAAATGGGATATTTGTTCATCAATCTACTTATGTAGAAAATATCCTAAAACGATTTAATATGGATAAAGCGCATCCATTGAGTTCACCTATGGTAGTCCGATCTCTTGAGATAAAGAAGGATTGTTTTCGTCCAAAAGAAGATAACGAAGAAATTCTTGGTCCAGAAGTACCATATTTAAGTGCAATTGGTGCATTAATGTACCTAGCAAATAATACCAGGCCTGATATATCATTTTCTGTAAATTTGTTAGCGAGATATAGTTCTGCGCCAACAAGAAGGCATTGGAATGGTATTAAACACGTACTTCGTTATCTTCGAGGAACAATAGATATAGGATTATTATATCTAAAAACCTCAGAGTCCAAATTAGTTGGATATGCAGATGCTGGATATCTGTCAGATCCACATAAAGCTCGGTCCCAAACCGGATACTTATTCACATATGGTAATACTGCCATATCTTGGCGCTCAACCAAGCAAACCTTGGTAGCGACATCCTCAAACCATTCAGAAATCATAGCACTTCATGAGGCGAGTAGGGAGTGTGTATGGCTGAGATCAATGATTCAACATATTCAGGATTCATGTGGTATTAAAGCAATTAAAGGAAGTCCAACTGTGATTTATGAAGATAATGCTGCATACATTGCCCAGATAAAAGGAGGCTACATTAAGGGAGATAGAACAAAGCATATTTCTCCAAAGTTCTTCTCCACACACGAGCTCCAGAAGAGCGGTGAAATTGATATCCATCAAATTCGCTCATGTGATAATCTTGCAGATTTATTCACCAAGTCATTGCCAACTAAAACTTTCAGGCAATTAAGACAAAAGATTGGACTCCGTCATTTTAGAGATATTTGTACACATGAGGGGGAGAAATAATACGCGATGCACTCTTTTTCCCTTGCTACGGTTTTTTGTCCCATCGGGTTTTTCCTGGCAAGGTTTTTAATGAGGCGGCATTTCTAATGCGTATGAAATATGGACATCCAAGGGGGAGTGTTATGAATATATTAATTATGGATGTCCAAATACATTACCCTTGCCATGTGAAGAGTTATTGCAAATCTCCACTTGTAATGATGTAAATATCATGTATTGTATGGGGAGTTATTTTAGGGTATTTGTTTGTGTATTTTGTACTAAATTCTAGGATAGATTCTAGAGTAGAATGCTGAATTCTAGGATAGATTCTAGAGTAGATTCTAGAGTAGAATGCTCACCCTTCACTATATAAAGGGGTAGAGACCATTGTATTTGGTGCCTCTTCACCATTTTCTTTTGGTGACTTTTCATAAGTTGGAAGAATCAATTTCTCTCTCTTCCAACTTCTAAGAAATCAATTTCTCTTTTGCAACCTCTAAGAAATACTTACCTCCTCCTAATCCACCTCTCTTATGTTATTTTCGTTTTTGTATTCAACAGAAACAATTGACTGAAAATCAACTATCACTAGGAATTTCACAAAGTTATCATGCTAATTAAACCCTAATTTAACAAAAATATACAAAAATTACATCATATAGATAAAAGAGCTTAACATGCGTGTCATGGAGCTTGAAAAGAGGCTACAAGAGTGGGAAGAAAACAAGAAGGTAATTAAATTTACATTTTAATATAAAAATATATAATTTTTTTTATTTTTTGGTTTCTTAATTAAAAAATATGATATTAATATTGTTATTTATTTTTTTCAATAGATGTATAAAAATAATAGGAGCAAAACGGAGGAGGAACCTGTGATTGGTCTCACCGGACATATTAGTTAATTTTTTTTGTATATTTTCAAGGGAGAGAGAGAAAGAGTTAATTTTTTTTTTGTTTATTTTCAAAGTCACGAAAAGAGCGATGATGTTGACTTAAAAATTTTACTTGTTTAAGAACTACTTTTCGCCGTTTTGTTTTTCGGTCCTTAATCTTCTCATATCATGCATTAAATCAAAGTGATGAAAATGGGTACAGAAGATGTAACAAAACAAAGTACACTAATATTCAAATGGTAAACATAATTTTGATTGATAACAGTATAAATCAATATTCAAAATAGTTATTTTATTATTATATTCTATTAACATCTTAATCATGGCGGACTCCACTCACGTCCACGTCACTCTTTAATATCATCCGTACGATCAAAATCGGACGGCCATTACGTTACTTAGCTTCCTCCACCTCGCCTATTTTCTCTCATTTAGACCGCCGCGAAGCCTTTTGTTCTTCTCCGACCACCTGCCTTCATGGTGAAGCGCACATGCTTTCTTCACCTCTCCTCCAAATCTCTTATCCTGCAGGATTGACGGCTCAATGCATTGTCAGACCTCATTACCTGCCCTTGTAACGGAGCTTAGCTTGGTTACTCTCCTTTATCGTTTTTGAGTTCGGACGCTCGGAGCGAGGCTGCGAATAGGGAGCCTGGTTGAGGATGAGCTGTCCGTGTAAGGAGAGCTTTGTAGTGAGGATTTAGGTTGGGATTAATAAGACTGCTACTGTGGAGACCACTGCTACTTTGTTAGAGGTTTGTAGTTTAATTTGATCTGTTTCGGTTCGATTTTATTTAGTTGAATTGTTGATGAAAATGAAAAACAATATGGGAATTATAATTTATAAGATTGCTGTGGAGACCATTTCTGATTTGCTGGAGTTGTGTTTTCTTTTTTCAATTAGTATTTTTTTTACTTTAAAGTTTATTTCTTTAATGCCACATTAGCTCAAAAGGTTGGTTTATTTATTTTTATTTTTTCACATATATAAATTTTATCATTTGAATGTGAATTTGGTACCAAATCATCTTGCAAATAATTCCAATTCAGTTTCAATGCCATTAACCCTAATATGCATTCATTACCTAATTTACACCCTCAATTTAGTCTTTATTCGGAAGAAACCTTATAGACATTTACTGACATTTAATAAATAATAAATAAAAAATCTTTAAATTTATAAACCAAAATAATTTGGATTTTGATAGGAAGAGGTGCTGAAAAGAGTAGCCAGCAAGGCAGCGAAAACTTTAGAAATTGAGAAGACTTTTCTCATGAATAATTACTATTACACGGTGGTAAAAAAGGTAATGGTATATCTTGTTAAAATCTCTCCTTTTTTTTGCCTTTTTGTCTATTACTGTAAATGAACTTTTTTCTTTTTTGGTGTAACACTGTAATTTTTTTTGTTTTTTGGTTTAATAGGATGAACTAATTAAGAAACTGAAGGAAGATAATGTAAAGAGCGTTACAGCTGAACTGGCTAATAAGGTTGTTTTTTTTAGTTAGTTTTATTTATTTTATATTATTTTTTTATCATTTAAATATGGGCTATTTCATCTCTGCCCTTTCAATCTCAAAATATTACGTATATAGTATATACCCCTGTGGAACAAAGGAAATATTTAATTCAAGTGCAAAACAAATAATTCTCCTTTCTCTATATATATATATTTTTTAGTCTAATATTCTAAAAAATAAAAAAAATGTTAATCTTTTCTTCAACTTGTTTTAATAGGATGATTTGATACGTAAGCTGAGAGAAAAGAAAGCAAACATGGCTTTTGACCTAATTCAGCAGGTTATTTTTAATTATTTTTCTATATTTTCTTATCATTTCAGTTTGGGGCGATTTCATGTTTTACTCCTGCATTATCTCTTTTCTGATTTAGTGCCCTTTTTTTTTTGAGACAATTCTGATTTAGTACCTTAAAAAATAATTCTTTTTTTCTTTCCTTGTTTGGTCTAATAATGTGAAAAAAATCTTTCTTTTTTCTTTTTTGTTTAATAGGATATTGCGATAAGGCAGTTAAAGGAAGAAGTGAAGACTAAAGAAGTGAAAACAAAGAAGGTTGTTTTTATATTATTTTATTTAGTTATATTATTTTTATCATTTAAAATAGGGACAATTTCATGTTTAACCCTCTCAAAATATTACGCATATACCCCTGCGAAACAGGAAATGTCATTTAAATTTGGGGTAATTTCATGTTTACTCAATAAATTTGGGGCTATTTCGTGTTTAAAATAAAAGTAGTATCTCTTTTTTTTGTTTATTTTATGTTATTTTTGCTCATTTAAATAGGGTTAATTTCATGTTTAACCTCTGTAGAATATCAAGATATCATGCAAAACAGGAAATATCATTACAAAACATATACGGCTCTTTTCTTTTTCTTATCTCATTACCTTTTGTTTATATAGAGAAATGTTTTTTCCTTTCTTGGTCTAATACTGTGAAAAAAATCTCTTTTTTGGTTTAATAGAATGATGTGATAATTAAGATGAAAGAAGAAGTGAAGATTAAAGAAGAGAAAACAAACTCTACTGCTGCAGAATTAGCTCTTAAGGTTGTTATATTAATTTTGTATTCTTTCTTATCATTTTAAAAATGGGCAATTTCACTTTTACTCCTGCAAAATCTCAAAAATATTACATATATACCCCTTACAAAATGTAGGAAATGTAATATGAAACATACAATGCTCCTTTCTATTTTTGCTTCAAAATATCAACAAACAACCCTTAGTTGATGACCTTTTTGTTTAAAGATGAATGAGTGAAAATGAGGGGTAGTTTGGGAACTTTATTAATAAAATATGGAGAAAAGGAATTTTCACATTTCGAAGGGTTCAAGTCCAAATTTGCCTTATAAAAATTGACCCAACTGAGTGCATAACACTCTTAACTGTGCAGTTATTAATGCTCTTCTGATTGACAAATAACGAACAGCATGCAATAATTATTATATACTTTCTCATGTAATATATACTTTTGACTTTTGTAACAGTGCGAAGAAGTGCAGCAGCTCAAACTAAACACAGAGCAGATTTTGAAGAGAGAGAAGGAACTGGATGTAGAATTGAAGAGAGAGAGAGCTGATCTGGCTATGAAGGTTGTTATTTTCATTTTTGTTTGTTTTATTATGCTATTGTTCATCATTTAAATTGGGGCAATTTAACGTTTACCCTTTCAAAATCTACAAGTATTTCATATATACACCTGCAAAACAGGAAATATCGTTTGCATTTTGTTTTCAGAAAACATATACAGCTCTTTTCTTTGTTTATGCAACAAATGGTATCAATGATATTTGTCATGTTTTGAAGGGTATATCTGAAATATAAACTTTCTCATGTAATTTATACTTCAATTTTGTGCAACAGAGCAACGAAATACATCAACTCAATTTCTATATGGAAGAAATTTTAGAGAGAGAGAAAAAGAAGGATGAAGAATTGAAGAAGGAGAGAGCCTCGAATGCTGCACATCAGGCTACTCAAGAGGTAATTATTTATATATCTTTTATTTTATTTATTATTTATTTATTTTATAAATACGGTAAAGCATTCTTAGTTTAGTTTTGCTAAAAGAACCCTAATTTGTTTTTTCAGGTTTACAAAATCAAGCTGGCTAAACGGCGTCAGTACTTTCAAGTCTCAAAACGTGCTGAGAGAGAGCACAGAATTCTTATAAAGCAAAAGGTAAGTATATAGCCACTTAAATTATTTTAATGTCTAAAATAATTGAACTTATTTGAAAAAAAAAATATTGTTTTGATAATTGCTCAAACTTTTACAGGAAGACGAAACTGAAATGTTAAAATCAAAGCTTGAAGAGCTTCAAAATATATTCGCTGAAAGAGATGCGGAGGTATTATTTATAATTACTCTTTTGCTTATTTTTTTTATTATTAAGTTTCATTTGTTTAATATAAATTGTAATATTTGTTTTTCGTATATTTGAAAATATCAGAAAGGTGAGAAAGAAATGATGAAGGGGCAAGTCTGTTACTATGAATGTTTTTTGAGGGATATACTTCGTTTTTTAAAGGTGAAATTAAAAATTTAATTTTTTTATAATTTAATTTCTGCATTGAATTATTTAGTTTCCTTTTTACATGGTAATTTTGTTTTTTTGGTGCCTATTATTTTTACTATTATTATTATTATTATTATTATTATTATTATTATTATTATTATTATTATTATTATTATTATTATAACTATTGTTATTATTATTATTATTATTATTATTATTATTATTATTATTATTATTTGTCCTATCTTACTATTATTATTGTTAATAGGAGTATGGTGTTGAAAGCAAAGAAGTCTATGTGGAGGATCAAATATATGTAAACCTGAAATCATTTTTTATTTATTTTTAATTATAATATTTATCAAATAATATAGTGTTGGACTAATCATTTCATGTTATAATTTCAGTCTGGACTAAGAGCTATGGTGGATATACTACAAAGTGTCCAAGCAGATTCTGCTATTAGCTCTGAAATGAAGGTATTTTTCTTTTTATTTCATTGGGAAAATATTGCTACAGAAATTATTGTGCTGTTTGTTATAATTTCTCTATAGCTGTGAATTTAACTTGATTTTGATAATTTCTTGAATATTTACAGGAAACAGAAATTCATTTGATGAAATCAAGGCTAGAAGAGCTTGAGATTGTGCTGGCTGAAAGAGATGATTTACATTCACAGGTATTAGTTAATTAATTATTATTTTTTTTGGTTACTCTTGCTTTTTTTATTATTAAGTTTAATATAAATTGTTTAATATTAATTGTGATATTTGTTTTTCATTTATTTAAATTTATCAGAAAGAGGAGAAGATCAAGGAAGAAGTGCTGCGCTACCAAGCGTTTTTGATGCATATACTGAGCATTTTACAGGTAATTTTATTTTTTTGTATTTTAAATTCTGCATGTACTATTTTTATTTTGCTTACTTTCTGCATGCCTAATTAATCATAATCAACCATAAATTCTGCATTTAGGCCTTAATACAGGCTCTAATTAGGCCAATTAACCCTTAGGAACCCTAAATTTTACATTTAGGGTTGATTGCAGACTCTTAATTAGGGTTGATTACATATCTAATTAGGCCCAATTAGGCCTTGTATAACCTGAATTATCTTTCATTTAGGGCAGATTGCAGTCTTAATTAGGCCCAATTAATTAATTAGGTTTATTGCATGCTTTAACAGTTTTTTCCCTATCTAACTATTATCATTTTTGTGTGTAAATTTTATACAGGAATATGATGAAGGTGAATGCTCAAAAGTGAGCTGCGTTGATGAAAAGATCATAGTAAGCATGAAATACATTTTTTATATTTTTCAGTGATAATATTTCTGAATAATATAGTATGAACTAATAATTTCATGTTATGATTTGCAGTCAGGACTAACTGTGGTGATTAGAAAGCTGCAAAGCGCTCAGGCAGATCCTTCTTTGCCCTCTGAAATAAAAGTATGTTGTTTATTTTATATTGGAAAAGTATTAAGATATTGAAATTATTTTGACGTGCTGTTTCGCTAATCATACTTATTATAACATTCCTTTTGAAAAATGAGAATTAACTTGATTTGACCTATAAATTTTAGGGTTTAGTTTTGAATGCAGGTTATAATTAGTCCCAATTAACTCTTAGGAAACCTAAATTATGCATTAGGGTTTTCATTCCATATCTAATAACCTAAATTATGCATTAGGGTTTTCATTCAATGTGTAATTAGGCTAATTAACACTTCATACTGCACAAACAGTCCAATTTTTGAGCTAAAAAATCTTATGCGTTTTAACCCAATTTTGCAAACAGGAAAGGACGGTCTTTCAAGAAGAAAAGGAAGAAGAGAAGGAGAAAGAGAAGAAGGAAGAAGAAGAGAAGGAGAAAGAGAAGAAGGGAAAGGGAAAGGCGGAGTGCTCGTATGAAATATCAGCGGAGGAGGAGGAGAGCGCGGATAGGAGACAGAAGGCTAGGAGGTTTTGAGAGATTTATTTATTTATTTTAAAAAATGGTTGGATTTTTGGATGGATGGTTTGTCATGTGATGTGATTATTTGTTATGTTAAGAATGTGGAGCTTTTGCTTTTCTATTTGTTTTTGTATTTACACTACCTACAATCATGAGTGTGGAATTTGGATATAAAAGGTTAACTGGTGTTTTAGTACTTGGTAAGTTTGTAGGATTTTTTTTCTTCAATAGAAGTTATAGAACCGACTGAGCACTTAAGTGTTTAAAAGAAAAGTTCTTGCTAAAATTGTGAACTTGGCGAGTACTTCACTATCCAACACTAAAGCCTAAATAATCCTAAATCGCTATAAAAAGTTCACAAGTTATTTATATGCTAGTGGGATATGATTTTCTGAACTTTCCCTTTAAAAAATTATTTACATCCATACATACTATGAATACATAAATTGAAGGCCCATAAATTGTGAGACTCTATGCGTGCGCCTGCTTGGTTGGCTCATTCTAGGGGCCGCCTCTCATCACAAGGCCATTGCACCACCATTTAAATGAGGAAAAGGAAAAGGAGGAAGAAATAGAAAAGGAAGAAGAAAAGGAAATTGAAGAAGAAAAGGAGAAGGAAGAAGAAAAGGAGGAAAAGGGGAAGAAAAAAGAGGAATGTTGTTGCCTATCATATTTCGGAGGAGGAGGAGGAGGAGAGTACGGACAAGGATGAGGCCACGGAGGTTCTGACAGGTTGTTTAAGTTTTATGAATAATGGCTTGATTTTTTTCAAGGATTTGTTTTTGTATGGCTATTTGTGTAATGAATTTTATGATCTGTCTTATGAATTTCATGATCTGCGTTAAAACCTAAATCATCCTAAATCGTTATAATAAATTCACAAATCAGCCTTACACTTCCTCTTTTTTAGTAAAAACATCCTTCAGTAATTTTGCACATTTTGTGAAACTTTTGCGTTGAACCCTCTTTTTAGTTTTCATCCAAAATGGATAATGTGTGATTCGAGCATGCAATCTTGCTGACAAATAAAATGATAGGAGTAACTACAGCTTTTCTAGCTTCAATATAAGCATGACAATATGATATATTAATGACTAGTAGTAAAGCAATGAATGATCACACTATCCAAACCTAATTCCTTCTTTCAAAGTTCGTCACTTGATTCAAATCCTTCAACAAGGAAAAATATAATTTTGGATTAAAAATATAAAATGTTGGAGAAAATCAAATAAACATCAGTAATTATACAATCCTTTTGCTTTTCCTTTTGTAATTTTGGACAAGAGATATGTTTACGCCCAATTAACTTTACACGGCTTGTTGAACAAGAATATAAAGTTCTTGTAGAGCAGAAGGTAATTAATTAATCACATAAATTATTTTTGTTATAACTGTTTATTAAAAAAAAAAAAATAAATAAAAAAAAAAAATAAATAAAAATAGAAAATAGAGAGAAACAGAGGAAATGAAGGTCAAAGACCTGCTCGTTGAATGGCAATTTTCACACGATAAAAATTATATCAAGATTTCTTAAACGGTGGATTTTATAAAAAAAATAATACCATTAAACTTAACCCTCTCTCTCTCTCGTTAACTAAACACTATTATCTTCCTTATCTAAATAGCAAGAAAGAAAGGCAGAGAGTGAGAGGAGAACCGTAGATAGAGAGAAAGGGCGAGTAGGGACGCGCCAAGTGGGGAGAAGGTCGGGTCGGAGGCCGACATCACCGGAATCCACGTACCGAAGAAAGACGAGTCTCTAAAATCATAAAACTTGAGCTTTTTGAGGTAATTAGTTGAATTAAGCCTTTAATCTTGATGCTATGTCTATTACTACCATTAAAATCGGATCAAAAGCTCGGGATAATGGAACCCTAGATTTTGGGGCTAAGTCGAAATTGAGTAGAGAGATGGGGAATAGATTTTATGAGTTGAGATATGAACCGAGAGTGGTTTGGGCGTCTGATTGGTGGCGTTCCGACCATCTATTGGCTCATTTTCATGGGGAGAGAGGAGGTTGAGTGAAGCTCGGTTTGGAGGAGAAGAAGAAACGAAAGAGAAGAAGGAGAGGCGAAAGAGGAAGAAAGGAAGAAAGAGAATTAAGGTGCTTGTCTTATCGGGTCGGGTTCAGTTATTAACGGGTCGGATACGGGTCGGGTTTAACATCCATTAAATAAATATCCAATAAGCTTTAATTAAAATCTGTTTGGGCCGAGAGTTATTGGGCTGGATTTTTAAATATTTAAATGGAAAGAAAATGGGCTAAAATAATTTAAGTGGATTTTAATAGTTGGTTGGCTGAATTATATTTCGAATTTGGGCCGAAAATAATAACTAAATTTGAATTGGGTATTTATTTGGAGTTGGACCATGTAATAATTAATTAAATTTAAATGGATTAGGCCTTTTACTTATAATGATCCAATTAATTAATAGTTGGATTAATAAGCTTTTAGGCCAAGATAAAATACATGGCTGAGTATTTGAGTATTTAGTTATTTTATTTTATTCAGTAGGTAGTTGTAGGTGCTATCAGTGGAATTAGACCAGTTTTAGACTGACGTGTCTGATCATTAGAAATGAATTCAGTAAAATATTTATAACTTCTCCATTCAGTATCCGTTTTCAGTGTTCTTGTAGTCGTTAGAATATTTATTCCGAGGCGGTTTTAATGGTAGTAATTAAAAGATCTTATTATTATATATTATTTATTTATTTATTTATTTTTCAATATTATATAAATGTAGTTATTTCAGTAGAATATGTAGTCAGTGGTAAATCTTGAGGTGTAACTAGTAGTGGTAGAAAAATATTATTTTTATACAAGTGGATGAGGAAGACACATATACGGACAATTTTAGTGGGCCTGGTACCAGAGAGCAATTTTTGGGTCGCTCCCGAAACTTGCAAACTGTTAGACGTGACAGTACGGTCTCCTCGGGTGGTTAGAGGGGGTGTGTTACCACTGTGGCAAAGTTGGAGACACCACTCTCGTGTGGTTGAGAGTGCAGCAGACTGACTTATCTCAAGTAGATCCGAGATTGCAGTCTATGAGTGGGTCTCGTGTGGTTGCCAACCTTATCGTAGTTTTTAAATATACTTATATGTATATTTTCAGTAGTACTACTTATATTATAAAAGTAGTAATTTTTGTAGCAAGTGGTAGTTCTTATAAGTGGTGGCAGTGTTTCGTAGAAGTGTAGTATTTATCATTCCAGTAGGGTAGTAGCTGTAGTAGTGGATAATATTTTATTATCTGACTTTTCTGACGCTCAGCCAATATTCCCAAGTAGCGCTTGAGGCAGGAGGTGGTGGCATACATAGATTCTTTTGAGAGCGTAGCAGAGAGCGCCAGCACTAGTGTATATATATATAGTTTTTTATCTAGTAGTCGTAGTTGTATTTATAGTTTGTAGATCTTGTTTTTAGTTTTACGTGGTGAGAGCTGATTTGTATTGTTTTGACTCTGCTATTGCTCTATATATATATATCTATATGTGTTGTGCATGATGATTTTGGGTCGTGACAACTCTTTTGGTATCAGAGCAATGGTTCTATTGAACCTGCGGATGTCTTAACATTCAACCGTAGAAATCTTTCTAATTAAGTCTTAATTGACTTTAGGTAGTGAAAATGCCACCGAAGCAGAAATTGAAGAAGGTTGCCTCAGTTGGCGCAGGAAGTTCGGGAAATCCTGGGAATGAAAAGGCTGTAGGTGGTGGAGATGAAGTACGTGGATCGCGTTTTGAGTCGGATTTATTTCGGGAGATACTAGAGCAGCAGCAGAGAACCAATGAGACATTAGTTCAGCTGATGAGGCAGCAAGGCTCTCAGCCACCGCAACAGCAAGCGCATCCTCAGGCTCGTCGTAGTAGTAGTGGTGGTGGGGGATCTAGCAGTGGAATGAATGAGAGGTTGAGTCAGTTTAAGAAGTTGGGTCCGAAGCCGTTCTTTGGTACGACTGATCCAACTAAGGCGTATGAGTGGATTCGTCATTCCGAATTTTCTCAAGCAAATATTTAGTATATAAATATACTAAATATTTATATAGTGAATCTGCCTCTGTTGTCTGTAGTTTTTTTTCCTCCATTTTATTTATATCAGGTTATAATATTTAGTACATAAGTATCTTTTGGTCAGTAAATTAAATAGATATTTTAAATCCTTTTCATATCTTTTAGACTCATTGATCTCCTTATTTCCCCTCAACGCATATACAGGGCGATGATTTATTACAGGGGAGCAGTGGTGGCTCAAGGAGCTGCGCTACCACACCAATGCCAACATGGTCATCATGCTCGTCGGCAACAAGTCCGACCTCCGCCACCTCCACGCCGTCTCCTCCGAAGACGCCCAGGTATTGTTGGGCCCATTCGTAAATCATTAATTATGTTTTGGTTATGTGTTGGTCTATTGTGTCGAGGATATTTTAATTGTGATTTGAGGGGTGTTTTGGTTGGGAAAAGAGGCCGACACTGTCTGGCTTTTTTAAGACCTTGAAGCATGAAAAAAGTGAAAAAACTTTGTGGCGACCGAAAGAGGCGGTCTGGAATGAATTTTTTGTATAAATGTTCATAGAAGTTTGGTGGGGTTTGAAAAATATTCCCTTAATTTTTCATAAAAGTATATACCTGATGAAAGAAATAACATTTTTTGGTTCGTTGTCGCGTCATGCTTAGTCGTCATGTTGTGTGGCATTTTCGGTTTTTGCTTTTACACGGGCAATAATGATATTTCGAGTTTTCAGGGGGTATATATGAAACTCCGCTATGATTTGGTCATTATCATTTCACTCGTAATATCAAGCTGTGTATTCATATTTTCGGTTTTTGCTTTTACACGGGCAATAATGATATTTCGAGTTTTCAGGGGGTATATATGAAACTCCGCTATGATTTGGTCATTATCATTTCACTCGTAATATCAAGCTGTGTATTAATGAAAACAATGGAATAAACAACATTAATTTTTGACAGGCTTTTGCTGAGAAGGAGAGCATGTGCTTCATGGAGGCATCCGCCCTGGAATCCCTGAACTAAAAGAATCATTAATATATCTATTTCAAAACCTTCTGCACCAAAGGTTGCAAGAAGTACAAATTGATATATTTATTTACAACAAAATGAGACAAAAAATGAGAACTAGTAATCATATTATCATACCTAACATGCTCTGTCAATGTAGTTAGTTTGGGGCTTAATTTGGTCCAAGTTTAAGTTCAAATCCAATGTCTAAATCGAGGTACCAGTGACTAGAAACAAATTAGAGTAAATGGATTATATAACTAGATCAAAAACAGTATCATAATAGGGAGAGGTTCATCTGCTAACATTTTTGTGCTCGATTCAGCCAGAGGCGATGGTAGGGAAGAGACTCGAGCTTCATCAAGCTAGAGGCGAAGGGGAATAGAGGAGACTCGAGCTCATCAGCCAGCGATGGAAAAGAGAGGAGACTCAATCTGATAGAGGCGATATGGAAGAGAGGAGAATCGACTCGAGCTCAATCTGCGAAGCGGAAGAGACTCGACTCAAGAGCTTGCTATGGAGAAGAAAGATATGCAGAGAGCGATTGGGAAAGAAAGGAGTTGAGGGCAAAAAGTGTCATTTAAAATTTATTAATGGACGTTAACAGATCAGTTAAATCAGGAACCAAACGTGCACAAATATAAGAGTACAGGGATTAAAAGTGAGAAATCAATAGTACAAGGACTAAATTGACACCCCATGAAAATACAGAGACTGAAGATGCATTTATCCCTAAAAAATAATTGAAGTGATTATATATTTCCTTGTCATGTATAAGAATTTTCTGCTCTCTCTTGGCACGTTTTGAGACTTGAAAGTACCGATGCTATTTAGACAACTTCATTTTGTATACCTGAAAAAATAAATTAGGGTTTCTTTTAGCAAAAATAAACTAATAATGATTTACTGTATTTATAAAATAAATAAATAAAAGATGATAATTACGTTTCGAGTAGCCCAATGTGCAGCATTTGAGTCTCTCTCCTTCCTCAATTCTTCATCCTTCTTTTTCTCTCTCTAAAATTTCTTCCAACTTTAAGCTGAGTTGATGTATTTATTTGCTCTGTTGCAAAAAATGAAGTATAAATTAGGGGTAATATCATGTATGCCCTTCCAAAAACCCGAAATATCAAATTTACCCCTCTAAACTTCAAAATATCAAATTTACACTCTCAAAGTTCTTTTTCTATCAAATTTACCCATTCTTAAGTTGACCGTTCAAACTAATATTAACAAAATATGAAATTACATTTTTACCCATTCCTTCTCCAACATCTCAGGTCCTCATTTTTTTCTCTGTTTCTTCAAGTTCCGTCCAATTCTTCACAATGCTCCATTTTATTTGCATCAATTCTTTTCTCTCTCACTTAGATTCCCTTCTCTATTATATTTCTTACTAAATAAAAAAAATATTCAGTTTGGATTTCAGCATATTTTCTTCCCTTTTTTTATTTCATTATCTTCTTATTTTCTTCTACTCATTAAATAAAAAATGTATTCTTCAATTTGTAAATGTATGGTTGTACCGATATGTGTTAATATTGTACAATTCAGTTTGTAAATATCCTTATAAAATACTCCGGTTTTTTGAGAATTTTTTAAATAGAATGCAAAGATTAATAAGCTTCAATGATGCTAAGAGTAAACCTATGATAACAAAAAAGTACAAATACTTAAGATTACATTAATAGAGGAGAAAGGAAAGAGAGGAGGGTTATTAAATATGGAAGGAGAGAAGACTAGTTTAAGAATTTTCTTTGCATTTAAAAAATATCAAATGAGATAAAGGGAAGTGGTGGAGCAACACCTCAAGTCCTGCATGAAAAATGAGTTGTTGAAGGAGAAAGGGGTAGAAATGTAATTTCATATGTTAGTTTGAACGGTAACTTAAGGATGGGTAAATTTGATAGAAAAAGAAATTTGAGAGGATAAAATTTGATATTTTGAGTTTTAGAAGCGTAAATTTGATATTTTGGGATTTTGGAAGGGTATACATGATATTACCCCTATAAATTACATGAGAAAGCATATATTTTAGATGTTCTTACTATTATTAATTAATCAAATGATAACTATTATTAATAATTGCATAGCTAGGGGGAAATTGCACTCAATTGGGTAAATTTTAATTTAACGGAATTTTTCACTTGAACCCCTAAAAGACAAAATATCAAATATACCCTTCAAAACATGACAAATATCATTAATACTATTTGTGTATAAACACAAGGTGATGAAATAAGAAAAGAAAAGAGCTGTATATGTTCTGTGCAAATGATATTTCCTGTTTTGCAGGTGTATATATGAAATATTTTGAGATTTGAAAGGTTAATGTTAAATTGCTCCTATTTAAATGATAAAAATAGCATAATAAAACAAAGAAAAATAAAAAACAACCTTCAGAGCCAGCTCAGCAGCATTTAATGCTCTCTCCCTCTTCAAAACTTCATCCACTTCCTTCTCTCTCTTGAAAATCTCCACAGTATTTAATTTCAGCTGCTGCACTTCCTTGTACTGTTACAAAAGTTATTACATGAGAAAGTATATTTCCCCTATTACTATTAATTATTTATATCCTACTAGTCATTATTTATCAATCCATGAGTAATAACAACTGTACAGTTAAGAGTGTCATGCACTCTGTTAGGCAAATTTGCACTTGAACCCTTTCAAATGTGAAATATTCCCGTTTTTCCAAATTTTATTAATAAAATTCCCAAACTACCCGTATTTCTCTCACTCATTCATCTATAAACAAAAAGGTGATGAGACAAAATGTGCAGATATTTTGAAGCAAAAATAGAAAGGAGCATTATATGTTACATATTATATTTCCTATGTTTTTGTAAGGGTATCCATAAGATTTTCCCATTTCACAAGGGTATATATGTAATATTATTGAGATTTTGCAGGGGTAAATGTGAAATACTTTAAATTATAAAAATAAAATAAATAAATAAAAATTAAATAATAACCTTCTAAAGCTAATTCTGGAGCAATACAGTTTGTTTTCTCTTCTTTAGACTTCACTTCTTCCTTCTGCTGGTATATCACATCATCCTATTAAAAAAAGAAAAAAATTTCCACAGTGTTAGACCCAAAAAAAAGTTACTTTTTACAGTAGTAAATAAAAAAAAGAGATTTTGCAGGGGTAAACATGAATCACCACAAACTTGAATGATAAAAAAAATAATACAAAAAAAATAAATAAATAAGCTTCTCAGCTAGTTCAGCAGTCCTGTTTGACTTCTCTTCTTTCAGCTTATGTATTCAAATCATCTTATTAAAACAAGTTTAACGAAAAGATTAGCATTATTTTTCTAAATTTTTTACAGTATTAGACTAAATACATATGTATAGGCAGGAGCATTATATGTTTTGACGAATTAAATATTTTCTTTGTTTAGTAAGGGTAATATTTTGAGATTTTGCAAGGGTAAACATGAAATTGCCCATATTGAAATGACAAAAAATAATATATAATAAATAAAAATTGAAAAAAAAAACCTTATAAGTCAGTTCAGCAGTAATGCTCTTTACTTTCTCTTCCTTCAGTTTTTGAACATGATTTTATATCATATATACACACACGTAGGCGTGCCTACCTGTAGCGAACTACGTATCGACGACATAGCGTACCCAGAGTACCGTGAATCCGACAACTATAACAACAAATAATAACAATAACAATAATAACAGTAACAATAATAACAACAACTTCTACCATCAACAAACCCATAATAGCCAAGTCTTAGTATCTAGAGAACAACAAAAGCAGCATTTTGCAAGTCATAATGCATTTACCAACATTAACCAAGCAAAACAATGACTAAATTAAGACACTTACATTCGTCAAATATCATACAAACAAAGTGTTAGTTCCATTAGTGAAACCATAAACCGACCTTCTCCTCTTTTGAATCTTATTATTCATAAAGAATGCATCAATCAGGAGCGAATAATCCTCGCCGTAAGATCAACGAGAAGGGAAGGAAACTCTTGAATCATCACATTGTACTCCTCAGTTAGCACTAGCTCAATAAAATTCTCATGTTGCACAACCATTTCAAGACAAGCATCCTTCAGTTTATTAAAATTGTGTCGTTCTGCACACTTAAGAAAACCCAAAACAACATGCAAAGAAATCTTCTCAATCAACATATTTTCACATTTCATGATTAATCCCTCTATAGCATATCGGTCAGCAGCAACAAGTAAATGCTGAATCATATCGGTATCGGCATCGTAAGGCAATGAATAGGTGTAAAGAAAATGAAGCAAAGCCTTGAAGACTTGAGACTTCATATCTATGATTTTTATGCATTCCGTCCTTGATTCTAACATGGAACCGAACAATTCAGCTTTAAAGACAGGCGATCTCGCGCCAAGAATGAGCCTATGAGCTTGGAAAATCTCTCCATCAACCTCAAATTTTACATCTGTTAACTCCCTAATTTTCAATAATTTGTTGATATCCTCAAAAGCATTCAACTCACCGGTTACTTTATCCTCAACATTAATGGTGCAAAGAACTACAAAAAATCCATTTCTTGCATACAGTTCTTCTAAATGACCCCTTTTTATAAAACGATGGCGTCCCCAAGAATTCTCAGAGTTTTTATTTCTAAAAGTCAGATTGAACCTTCTAAGTATCCACTCGACCGATTGTACAATTCCAGCTGCCTCAATGATGCCTAACGTGAATTTTACATGGAGACCCTCGTGATCATCTAGAAGCTTAAGAAAGAGAGAAGAATCGGCACCATTATTTTCTTGAAGGGAGCCTTTAGGGTAGAAACAAATAGCCCATTGATATCCCCCTGATTTGAAAGTTGGTGAAGTGACATACTGACCAATGTTCATATCCTTAATTTTTGAGTAGTTGATTTTGAATCTGTGAGCTGTCCCATCACTCCTTATTATGTTTGTGTCGGCAGCACATGTGGAGGTCATTCTCAGAAATTGAGACTACCTGAAAGAAATTCCATTTTAAACCTTCACTTAGGACATAATACCAAATGGATTGGAGAACTCTCAAGGATTAATACAAGAAGGTAAATACAGAGATCTACTTCAACGTCATGGGAAGACCAGACCGCAGAAGAAATCAACTTACAAAAGTCTAAACTTGATTTGTGAGCTGACAATAATTTCATATTACAAACATACAAATAAAAGCCACTAATAATTAAGATCAAAGTTGGAGTTGCTATTTCTCATTACATAATATAATTTGTATTGTTATTTCCCATCACAGAATATCATTTGTAACAATTACGGCCTAATTTCAAGAAACCTAACAAAACAAAATTCATCGATTCTTACCTTCTTACCCTGCAATGTCTTGTGGCCTTAGGGAGAGAATGTTGACCGACACCAGTCGTAGAGATGCGAAGGAAATGAGTAAAACGGCGGAGCGTTCCAATGTATTTAGACTATTAGTCCGTCATTGTCTTCCCGATCAGCCCCCAATTTATAACTTCTAAGTACAATGGGTAAATTCCAAATCGGGGGTCTTTATTGTTCAGATCTAAGTCGAAAGATGCGTTCTGAAGTATTTTAATTGTGGACCGTCTAATTTTAGTGTGACGGTTGGAAAAGATTCGGTGTTTCAAGGGCTTAAATTATTATGTGGAGAGTTCTGACTGTCTTGGTCTATCATTTACGGTATGGACCAAAGTAAACATGGTATGTAACTGGGGAAATGGAGGTCTCCCATTATACGATGGGAGTCATGACCCCTTTTCTCTCAAATTCCGACCCGACGAAAAGAATCTCGCTCCCTCCCCTACCTAACCGAAAGGAAAGAGGAAACCCTCCGACCCTCCACCCGGCCATTCCGGTCGCCGGAGATGGGGATGCTTTTTATTTTAACCTTATCATCCGCAGGGTCCCGCCACTGCCTCTCTTCCAGCCGTGAGGTAGTTTTGATTTTTTTCCTCTCTGCTGTTTAGTCTTGCCTCAAGATATATTATTCCATGATTGGTATGCCTTCTGTAAGCTTAGTTAATTTTTCATTTTTTTGAATATAGTTTTTATTATGTTTTGAGATTCTGGCATTATAGTGATATCAGTTTTGCAAAATGTAACTCTTGATTAACTGATTGCTAATGCCTGTTAGTTAGACGTATGGTAGAAGAGGACGTGCCTATTTTGATCTTATATTTTGACTTTAAGATTATTGCAAGAGAAAAGATCTCGTGATAATACAACTCAAACATGCATAATTATTATATAGTTAACTAAATCCTCTATGCATAATTATAAAAATCATATAATCTTTCAACAAATTCATTTAATGTTTGATATGTACAAAAAAAAAGATTTAGTCTTTTCATTTATTTCAAGAAAACGTAAGTGTAATGTTTATTTTGAAATCTACCTACCATGGATGCTAAATTATATAATTTTTCTTTGTTTTGAAATCCTTTTGTTTGGCTGTATTAATAATTCTGAAATTTTTCTTAAAGAAGTAAAAAAAAAGGATTCTTAAGGTCAATGAAATAAAGTTTAAATCTGAATCTAATGAAATATTTTAAATCTATTAAAAATATGATTTATAATTTTTGCCTTTTTTATAATTACAGGTTCCAATCTGATACTGTCTCAAAATTGAAAGACTTGGAGGTCAAATTGCCTCATACAATACCAAACTCCGAAGAATCCAATCTGAAGACATCTTTTTATCGCTCCAGTATATGCGTTGAGGGGAAATAAGGAGATCAATGAGTCTAAAAGATATGAAAAGGATTTAAAATATCTATTTAATTTACTGACCAAAATATACTTATGTACTAAATATTATAACCTGATATAAATAAAATGGAGGAAAAAAAAACTACAGACAACAGAGGCAGATTCAGTATATAAATATCTAGTATATTTATATACTAAATATTTGCTTGAGAAAATTCAATGGAAATCAAAATTTGAAAACAAATCCGAATAAAAGAAAACTATTATTGGAAAAAATAAATAAAGAAAATGCACTGAAAGCTTGATAAGGAACCTTTCATGGCTGAAATGATCCGTTTATAAAAATCCCTTTACAATTATGTACTGGGTCTAGAAACAAACAACACAATTCGAATTTCAGTCAGATCCCCATGAAATCCAATAGTGATCCAAATTTCACCAGATATTATATATTGTTGCCCTCCAGATTTGAAAATGAAATTTGGGCTGTAACAAATATGACATCAGAGTAATGATAATCGGAATATATAATAAAGTCCGTTAGATTATCGGGGAGTGAGTGGGGTTTGATTGTTGGTGTTATGTTCTAGGGCAAAGTGTTTATGACCTAGATTTATGGATTGAATTAAGAACATTATATTTATTCTAAGATATTTCATATAATATATGTGTATAGATTATCTTAATATAATTAAAATAGATCATTAATGTACAATTCAGTTTTATGTCATCAAAGTACGTGACTTTGATAGTAAAACTATAAAGTGTTATAAATACTATTCTAAATTGTCCTTAGTGTTTTGTAGGATATTTGTGACAAATATACTAGCGGAGACAAATAAATATATATTTGTAGACAAGCTATAAATATACACCAGCATGCTAGTTGACTGATGATCATGTTTTATTGATCATAGATAAAGTGTTATCAAGTCATTAACATAGGTATATGTTAGATATCATATACTTGACTGACTCGCCATAAGAATGTTACATGTTTTACATCATTAGCGATTCTTGTAACATAAAGTATTTATAGTCCTTTGACCTGATGTTGGCTCGGTTCCCAACATGAGAAATTATATACTTTAACATAATCTGACACTGCCTTTAACCGGATAGTTATAGTGGTTATGGTTACGTATATAATGAATCATGTAGAGAGATGAGTGCAATAAAGACAAAGATTGTTCCCCTCATAAATGAGAAAGATATCTTTAGATATCTTGATGAATCGAACTGAAGAAATTCATGAACACGGTCAAATAAATTAATAAGAGGTATTAATGTCATTTGTTTAGTTTAGTTTAATTCGGGATCAAGAAATATTAATCGATTAATATAAGGATGACATATTACATGCCTTATGATCGATATAGATATTGCGTGACAAAATGACTAAATACGTGATTGTTTATTAGGTAAATCGGATTATGATATTCACTTAATTTGGGTAGCCATGATGGTTTGCTAGAGTCCGTTCATGATTTATGGACTGCCAAGTCTATTTTCAACATTAAGTGAACCTATAGGGTCACATATAAAGAACAAACTGAAACGGGTGCAGAAAATCCTAACAACTTATACGATGAGTTGCATAAAAATATCACAAAATATATTGTCATCTCATGTATGAAAAAATTATGAAAGAATGCTTTCTTTTTGCTATTTTTAAGTTTTATTTTTTTTGATTTAACCGATACTCTCTTATAAGTTTTGGTTCTTGACGGATTGAAATCGATTTTTGAGTTTCGATTTTAATTTTGATTTGTTGTGATTGAAGGGGTTGCGTTTTTTAAAGTTGTTCGGTCGATCTTTCTGGACTCGGATTCCTCCAAAGCTCCCTCTTGGTATGAATTCATGAAATGATTTGTTGGTTTTTGAAATATAAAACTAGGAATTTGATTTGGGTTGCATTATTAACTGCATAATTATATCATCAAATGGAAGTTCACATTACTGCTTTTTTATGTGACACTGATATAACATTTATTTTTATCTGTTATGCTGTCCGTTCAGATTACTGCATTATTAACTGTGTAATATTGGCTGTATTATGCTGCATTTATGCAGTGATAACTTGGCTGTAAAATTGTAAATTTGTTGAAAAAGGGTCATAATGTTTGATTTGGTAAACATATATTCTGAATTTTCTGTTTATTTTTTTCTTGGAAAGGAATATTTATAATGCGACTTTCAAGATTTTGAGAGAAAGTAAATCTCTTGAGCTGGTGCTGACTAGTTATCAGATATTAACTGAATTAATTAAGGTATTTTTCTTTCTATATTCATTTTCAGTTTTTGATATGTAGTATATCTTTGCATATTCTCATATATGATCTTGGTATTTTTTTTTCTTTGTTTTTTGTTAAAACTTTGTTATTATTTGTTTTTCAGAGGTATCCAAGGACTTATGCAGTTGGATCTAAGGATCTATTTGTAGATAAAGAGGTAAAGATTAAAAAAAATATATAAATGGATTTATGAAATTATTTTGTGAAATATTTTATTCCTTTTACAGGCATGGTCACCATTTATTCTTGGAATTGAGGCTGTTAATACCGAGGGACTAAATTCTAAAAATACAGATGATTTATTCGATCCTGCAGTAAGTTTCAATTTCAAATAATTAATATTAGATTTCAAAATGCAATTTTTAAAAAATTGAGATTATTTTGTATATTTATGGCATACAATTTGATACAATTTGTATGAATTTAAAGGGATTTGCAAGCTTGGCATCTGATATATCTCAAGCTGTCAATAGCACAGATTTTGAATTGTCAATTGAGGTGAAATCATAAAACTAATTTTCCTTACATTTCACTCGTTATATCATTACTTTATTCTAGTTTTAGGTCTCATATATTTGAAATTAATATTAACTATTTTTCTTGATTCAGCCTATAGTGAATATACTATTATTTAAATTCCTTGTTGAGGTACTTGAGGCGGATTTTATACCTCGTCAGAATTTATACAAAGGTGATGGACTATTTTGTAAAATTTTGAATATTTTATTCAATTAAAAAACCTTCTTATGCTGATGAATTTAATTTTTTTTTCACAGATTCTTCAAACTGGCTTCTTTTAAGAGAGTCTATTCTCAATATTCTTTTGGTATGTTTTTTACTTATTCATATGAAAGACAAAAATATTAAGACTTTTTCATTTATACCCTGCAATACCCTGCAAAAACATGAAATATCAAATTTACCCCTGCAAATGAAAATAATTATATATTGCATGCCATTACAAACATAGTGAATATCATATGTAATTATATAACCATACAAACCATGAAAAATATTGTACATATCATCAGAAAATATTAGGAATATCTTATATACCTTGATTTATTTGGGTAAAAATGATATTTTTAGGTTTTATAGGGGCCCATATGAAAATTTTGCTATAAAAATTAACTTAAAATCATTTTTTACAGGGATCAAGAAAGCTGCAGTTTAAAAACTTAATTAAAGATTGCATTTCAATTATGCTAAAAAAATGCCGTCATGAATTTAGAAAAGAAAATTTTGATAAATCAATTCATGATTCTTCTTTGGTATTTGCATTATTTGAATTGGAGAACAGAACCTTTATTTCTTTGCAGAAGTTTTTAACACTTGTAAGGTTTTTATTTAATCAAGAATTTAAATTTATTATAAAGAATTCCATATATATTATACTATTATATTGTATATTATGATAATTGAGAGTTATTATTTTTGTCATTCTTATTAGATTTTGGAGTTTGATTTGATGAAAAAGGAAGCTGATTTACAAGGGACCACAACAAGAAGTGATGGTTCTAGGTTATTTTAATAAATTTGAATTATCTTTTATCTTGGTTAAAATGAATATAATGCATTGATTAATATTTTTTTGTTATTTATTTACTAATTTATTTTTATTTGGTATATATAGGATTTCAGCACTTGATATTATTTTAGATGAACTGACTTATAACATTGATAAATTATCTCCTTTTCTCATGGTACTCTCTCTCTCTAAATCAAATATGTAAATAATATAATCATATTTATTTGCATTAAAATTTAAAAATATTAATTTGTAATGTTGGCTTAATATAGGCTTATTCTGAGCCTAAATGGAAATTGGAAATCATTTTGCAATACTTCTCAAAGTACTGTCTTAAAGTAAGAATAATACAAATTCTTTAAATTATTTTTCACTACTCTCTTTTTATATATAATATATATATTTAATGTTTTTATTTTTATTTTTTTTGCTTTGTAGACTTCAGCACGGTCAACAAGAAGGTCAAATGGCTCGCCGAATGAAATAACAGTGGAATATATATTTAATAATTTCTCAAATTCTCCTAATGCAAAAATAATCGCAAAAAAACTAAGTTCAGAAATAACCCAGGTTCTCTTGGCTCATCTGTTTCAAGTAATTATTTCATCCTAAAACACCTTTTAATTTTTGAAAAATTATATACATTTTCCTAAAATTAATTCTTGCATAAAACTTTGAAAATATTTTTCAGGCTTGTTTGTTGGTACTACAAGGTAATTGTACCGATGATTTAATTAAGAAAATTGGAGGGACGATTTTCAAAATATCTGAGAGTTTCATTTCTGCTTTTCAGAATCTCAGAAAAAATGATAAGTAAGAATAGTTACAGTATGTAATTATTTTATTTTATTTTATTTTTGGTTCCTTTTTTTATTTTTAAGTATTTAATGATATTATTTTATTTTAGGAGGCTGGACATTATGCCATTTGAGAAAGAAGCATTGTTTACTGCTGTAATGATGGCTGATAAATCAGGATAAATTGTCAAAAACCTAAAAAGTGGGCGGACGCTGTTTTGCTGAATTAAATATATAATTCTCATGGATTGACTTAATTTCTTTTTTTATTTTCCTTTTTCTTTTGGCTCGACTGGAATTTGAATTTTGTGGTTGATTGATTAACATTATAAGATGGAAGTGAAGTTTTGTCTGCTTGTTGTCTGTGTATATGATAGGCTAGTTTCTTCTTATAAAAAGTGCATTTTATAGAGGTCAGCTTTGTAATCAGATTCTGACAATTTCTATTCAATGTAGCAAATGAGACATTATTGTGTATGGTTACATTTCTTCTGAAATAAAGAATTTTAGTCCTCTGATGTACAAAGGCTAACATAAGTTTAATTGATGATTAAGACATTTTTTATATTTTTATAGTGCGATATAACTTATGAGTTGGGTACAATTATTTTTTTATGACTTGATGATTAAGTGTAAAACTGACTATTATCAAGAAAAATATTATATACTAAAAACAATTTTAAATGTGGCAAACAGAATGTGATTCCAATTCCCAATTTCGTTCAAAGCTCTGGAACTCAATACCCGTATTAAATAAAACCGAGAATTCACATTCTGAGCTTTGCCCAGCCCAAGGCCCCAATTAATAATAATAATAATAATAATTATTATTATTATTATTATTATTTTATTAGTTATATACAAAGCTCACTTTGAGCTAGAATGTTGACACATGTCACAATTGTGATTTTCTGTGGCCAAATTTCTATGATATTTTGTGTAGTGAATCATGTTTAAGTATATTTTAATTATAAAATGAACCATTATTTTTTTATAATTCATATTCATTTTATATAATATTTTTATTGTACTCACTCAATTTACATATTGATATTTCAATACTAAACTATTTTATTCAATTATTATTAAATATTTTTATAAATGGTTGTTTTATTGAATCACACATGATATTTAGTGTAGTTAGTCATCTTTAAGTATATTCTTATTTATAAAATGAACAATTACTTTTGATAATTGATATTATTTCTATATTATATTTTTATTTTACCCGCTCAATTTACATATTGATATTTCAATATTTCAATATTTTTATTCAAAGATAATTAAATGTTTTTATAAATGGTTGTTTTATTGAACACACAACACAATTATCTACAATTTTAATGTTTTCACTTTTCATATTAATATGTTAAACATACTAAAAAATATTATATAAACAACCTGATATATCACAACGGCATTGTAGCACACCGAGTCATGGTGGACGATATATATACTGTTTTCACTTTTCAATACATTTTTTTTCTATATAATGTTTTTACTATTATATATTGTTATTATTCTATATGTATTTTTTATTTTGAATTTGTATATACTATTTTTAATATATTATTTTATTTTTCATATAATATTTTCACTGTTTATGTATATATTGTTACAAAAAATGAATTATGGATACTTTATTACACTGGTAGTAAGCTATATATTATGTTATCATGATTCTGACGTTCTACAGTATGTCTGACATATCAGGTCCCTAATTATTTAGCTCATTTACTATTGGAATGTGGGGGCCAACCCAATGAACTATAGTGCATACAAGGTTTACAGATTCTTTTCGGACACAGGCATCAAGGCTCCATAGATTGCAAGGATCTGGAGGGCTCCATTACACATCAAAGTGTTTGGTTGGCTCATGCTCAAACAAAGATTGCCGACAAGAGATTGTATCGCCAAATGGACACATATCGCAGAGCCCACATGCTCACTATGTCAAACCAACGCGACAGAAACACACAATCATCTATTTAAGGAATGCTCATTCACAGATTTCTTTCTACAACATGCAGCCCAAAACTCTTCAACATCTCTCCGTTATAAAGACTCTGCCCTAATGCCCGCAGCGTCGCCAAGGGACAAGAAAGATAAACGGAAATGGGAGGCAACATGGTTGGCGACCAGCTGGACGACTTGGAAGGAACGGAATGATTGCCATTTCAATGGTGGACGAAAAGGGGTCTTTGAGACATTAGAGCAGGCTAAGCAGGAGGCGAGGTGGTGGGAACAAGCGCTAGGCTATTTTTTTGGTATTATTTTTAGTGTTGTAAGAAAAGGAGCAAGTCTCCCATTTGGCGTGTAATATTTTTATATTTATGGACATCCAGTAGGCGACTAAAAAAAGTTTATTTAGCACATAGAGGAAAACCTAGCAAAAGATTGTGAAAATTGAGGGTTAAGTGGTACATTTATTTTTTAAATTCAATTCATGTTTGATGAGTTAAGTGACTTTGTTAAATATGTACTAAATAAGATTGTGTTTGCCGGGAGTTGAACTCATGATCTCTTGGTTCACATGTAGTAAGCTTTACCAAACTAGTTTATGAGTTATTTGCGGGATAAATGACACATAGAATGTTTTTCCAACAAAAAAATTACAAAAAAAAAGAGAAAAATCCAATTTTGGCTTAACTAGTTCTTTTTTTATCTCTCAATTTTTATTGGTCCATTTTTAACCACTTAAATATCTAATAAATCCAGTTTAAAAACCCCCCCTCGTCATTTAAATGTTTATGTGTCCGTTAACTTGACACTTAAGTGATGACTTAGCATTTGACACATAAGCAATGAAGAAAAAATTAATTACTTTCTTATAAGAATAACATATCCATGTAACGTATCTTATATTTAATTTAATAAATGAAGAAAATTCTCATCATAAAAATTTAATAAACGCATCATTAAAATTTTCTTAATTTATCATTTAAAAAAAATATAAGATAAGTTTTATTAAAACGTTATTTTTATTAGAAAGTGTGAATTTTTTTTCTTAATTGCTTATGTGCCAAAGCCAAATCATATGTGTCAAATTAACAAACACATAAGTATTTCACGGATGAAGGATAAAAAATGAACTTATTAAATAGTTGAGTGATAAAAAATGGACCAGTAAGAAGTTGAGGGCCAACAAAAAACGAGTTAAATGGTTGAGAGGTTAAAAATTGACTTTTCTCAGAAAAATAAAAATAAAAATAAAAATGCACCATATCAACTATTTTAATATTCTTTTAAAAATTACTAAAAACTGTAGTATGGTTTATATTGCAAATCAAGCCTGGCCCATTATTGTTTCTGAACAATAATAGTTGTGTAATTTTAGTGACACCTTTTTTTGCATTTTCTATTTGTATAATGATAAATTATTACAATATGAAGTGCAAATCTTATTTAATTTATATTTTTAATAATCTTATTTTATTTAGTTGAAAAACTTACTCCTTTACCATCTTTCTAGATTGAAAAGAGTCCTTCAGCAAAACTTTGTAACAAAAATAAAATAATGTACTCTGCTCATAATCATTATTCAATTATTTTAACCAACATTTCTTATTCCATCAATTTTAAGAAATGATACTGGAATGAAGTGTAATAATGGGCAATGCCAGGTTCATTACACTATAAAGATGTAATGGCTGTGACTCACTTTTATTTTGATTGATACTAATAGAACACTAATCTTCAACATCTTATACCTTTAGCAAGATATTCAGCAATTAGATTAGAGAGCCATTGCCATATAATCTCTTATATTAAAAGCAGAGAAAATACTGAAACAGATGGTTAAATTTTCTAAATACTTCAAATTCGGAAGTCAAATTATACTTAAAGAATAATCAAAATTATATAAGAAATTTGGATCGATTAATTTAAATATTGCTTGGAGATATTAGATAGATGAGAGTTTGCGAGATTATATCAATTTCTCTTAAACAATTCAATGGAGAATTGAATCTCCTTTTCACTTCTTGTGTCAGAGAGCAAAACGAAGAGAGGAGAGTAAGGACGAAACAGGGAGAGAGAAGGAGATAAAGAAATTGGGAAAACTTATTTTTTTTTTATTATTATTTTTTTCCTTATACAATTGAGAGAGATTATGAGCCGGTTACACCCCCCAAATCTTACCTCTTATTTACAGTTATTTCATGACATCATTTTAAGATACCTCAAACTATACTCATTCATTTATATTCATACAAAACATCTATTCAAAGCACTTAATTTTTATGGACTGAGAATCTTATTACAAACATAATATAAAATACAAACTAATTTAAATTAATTTATTAATTTATAAAAGCATTGTTTTTAATAAATTAACCAATAACAAAGAAAAGTCAGATCATAAATGTGGAGCCAGAGCTGTCGTTGATCTATCTTCTTCTACCTTGCATGTCTCATTTAATAATAATCGCTGACATAAACAAGAGTGTTCTCCTTCTCTTTCTCGGTTTCTCCTTCTCCCCCTCCCCCTTCTCCACTTTGACTTCTGACTTGAAAACTAGCCTCCCCAATTTGACTTTCAACTTGATAACTGAGCGCTCCGCCGTTCAGATGGCGATGGTGTTAGATGCGTTCATGTCATCTCTCAGCCGCGTAGTGCTAACGATGGTGCAGGACAAGGTGAGCGTGCTTCTCGGCGTTCCCGGTGAGCTCGACAAGCTCAGTCGCACGATCGGCGACGTTCGATACGTTCTTTCCGACGCGGAGAGGAAGCAATCGGAGAGCTACGCGATCAGCCGTTGGGTCATGGAGCTCAAGGATCTCATGTACGACACTGATGATTTTCTTGAGCTCTGCCAGATCAAGGCCGACGAGCGTCGTGATTCTGTGGCTTCTAGTTGTTGTTGTTTTGGGTATCTTGTTATGAATCCGGGTTTTGCGTGTAGAATTGGGAGGAGGATCAGAGAACTTAATTCCAGGATGGATGGGATTGTTAAGAAGATATCTCTTTTGGGTTTGGTAGAGGATAGAGCGGATTTCCGTCTAGTACAGTCTATCGTGAGCCTAAAGACGGATCCAATGATTGTGCAATCTGACATCGTGGGAGAAAAAATCGAAGAAAATTGCGATAATTTGATGGATTTGCTTACGAAAGAGGATGGCGCAAATGTGAAGGAAAACATGGTTGTAGTTGCAATTGTCGGTGTTGGTGGGATAGGGAAGACCACACTTGCTAAGAGAGTATTCAACGATCAGAGAATCAAGGATGAATTCCACGTAAAAATATGGGTTTGTATCTCGAAAGAAATCGTCGAAAGGGATTTGTTGAAGAACATCATAAGGGAAGTTGGGGGCCACCATGGTGATGCTGAAGAAAGATCCGAACTTTTACCGATACTTGAGAAACTCATCTCAAGGAAGAAGTTTTTCTTGGTTTTAGACGATGTTTGGCGTGAGAGCGAGCAATCTTGTCATGGTTTGCTTCGCGATCCTCTCATGAGTGGTGCTTATGGAAGTAGAATATTGGTTACCACACGGGACCAAACGGTTGCCACGAGGATGAGAGCTGTGCACTCGCTTCATGTTGATAAGTTGCCGAATGAAGATGCTTGGTCCTTGCTTGCAAAACAGGTTAGGATTCTTCTAAATATTTTTCTTCCTTATTGTTGCTTTGTTGATCAGTGCTGAATTACACAATTAATGTGGATAGTGGCTTGCTTGAGCTGAAATTAACACTTCATTGTAAGCAAACGCAAAACAGAGTCAAAATTGAGGCTTAAAATGACAAAACCTGACTTCCTAATACGTATATAAATAATAAATTTGTAAACTATTGGTCACTGTTATTTTTTACAGTTGAGTCGGGTTAATGATACAAGGATTATTCTCTTTGATATAAACATAATAACTCCATGTTTGGTGTTTCTATAACAGGTGGTTTTGGGTGGGGAAGAGCGAGAAATCAAGCATCTGAAGGGCATCGGCTTTGAAATTTTGAAAAAGTGCAACGGTTTGCCCCTTGCGATAAAGGTTTTAGGCGGAGTGCTTTGCACGAAGAACAAAACGGAGAGCGAATGGCAAGCAGTTCTTTTGAACAATTTATGGTCCGCAAGGAAGCTGCCAGACGATATTCATGTGTCTCTCTACTTGGGCTACGAGGACTTGCCAGCTCAGCTAAAACAATGCTTCGTCTTCTGTTCCCTTTATCCTGAGGACTGGGAGTTTAACAGCGATGACCTGGCCAATTTTTGGCGGGCACAAGGACTTTTGCAGACGGAGAGAGCTTCTTCTGTTTGCGATTTGGGGATGGAGTACTATAACGAACTGGTTCTGCGGAATCTTCTAGAGCCGAATCGTAATTTTTATGATCCGGCGCGGTGTAAAATGCACGACCTTTTACGGCTGTTTGCTCGCTACTTGGCAAGGAACGAAAGCTTTTTGACAACGGAGGCTATGAATTTGAGTAGCAGGGCGTCCCCGATTAAGCTTCGTCACCTGGCGATAAAAGAGAAAGATGTAGTGGTAGATTTGCTGAAAAAACAAGAGTCGTTGAGGACCTTGTTGATGATTCAGCACGCCACCATCAATCTTGGTTCTATTTTGGACTCCCTTTCCAGCCTCCGTGTATTAGTCATTAGCTTCTCAAAAATCTCAAGCTTGCCCAATTCTCTCTGTCGCCTCGTTCATTTAAGATTCCTTGATGCAGGTGGTTCCTTACTAGAAACTATACCAGAAGCAATAGGAAAACTAAAATATCTAGAATTCTTGAATCTTGGTGGTTGCGTTCATTTGACCCATGTCCCCAGTAGCATTTTTAATCTAGTCAAACTGAGATTTTTGAATATATACAACACCAAGTTGAATGGAATCCCAGTTGGCTTGAAAAAGCTGAAAAATCTAGTCCAATTGCACGGTTTCAAGCCTAAGAGGGCAACGGAAATGAATTTAGTAGCTTTGAGGAATTAGGTCCTCTCTCGGAGCTTTCAACCCTTGTATTAGACAACTTTGGGAAGGTATCAAATAGAAACCTAGCAAACAAAGCAAACCTCCACAATAAACTCCATCTTAAACACATAACGATCACATATAATGTGCAAAACCTGGATGAGGATGCAACTGAGGCTGTATTAAATGCGTTAAACCCTCCCCCGTGTCTAGAATATCTTATGATTGACGGTTATTCTGGTATGCAGCTCCCTCGCTGGTTAAATGTAGAGACGACCCTTCATAACTTGAGATATCTAATGCTCGCAAACTGTGCAACTTGGCAGTTCATTGCACTAGGTCGTCTTTCGAATCTGGACATTTTACGTATCAAAAGTGCGCATTCAGTTACGATTGTAGGAAATGAGTTTATAAAAGGTGTATTTCCTAGGTTGCGAAGGCTGATGTTTGAAGACATGCGCAATTGGAAGTCATGGCACTGGGAAAAGGAGCACAAAGCAATGCCCAATTTAAAAGAATTAGTTATTAGAGGCTGCCCACTCCTGGATTTTCTTCCGAGCGGCCTCTCACACCATGCAGTCTCATTGGAGTATCACTACTATAAAAAGTGTTGAGAGAGGTACTTTTTTTTACGTTTAGAGGCACTTATTTGCGCCTCTACCAAATTTAGAGGCAGTTTCATGTCTGCCTCATATGTGCCTCTACTGGAGCCGCCCCAAGAAATATAGAGGCTGACCATGAGCTGCCCCAACGTTGAGGCACCCAAAGCTGCCTCAAGATTGAGACACCCACCGACGCCTCACGATTGATACACCCAATGTCGCCTCAATGTTGAGACACCAAAGCTGCCTCAAGATTGAGGCACCCAATGCCGCATCAAAACCGCCTCAATGTTGACACACTCGAAACCGCCACTACACCAAAATAGTAATTTTCTATTTTGTAATATTTTAATTTCATCACACCATATCAATTCAATTACACAATTATACAAAATAAAACAATAAAATATATTCCCAAAATTTATAACAAAATTTCAAGTTTATAAAATTGTCATTATCAAAATACTCCAAATTAAGAGTACAAATATGTTAAATTACATATCCTTTGTGTGAAACCTAAAAACATCACACTAAATCCGCTAAATTTTCTTGGTTTATTGTTTGACCTCTAATAAGAGCTTTAACTCCTTCTCCAGCTCAATGATTCCTTATATTGCATACTCGGAGTTAATTCACAATTGAAACACATCTACATAAAAAATATGAGTTCATTCAAAAAAAAAAAAAAATACAAACCACAAAAAAACCAAATAGTAAATTGTCAAACTCAAAATACGAACCTTAGGTTAGAACAAGTTGGATCTCTGCCTTCACCTTCTCTTCGTGAGAACACTAGCGCGATGCAGTGAAGCGCTTCTCATGTAATAATTATCATCCTTATTTTCCATCTTCTTGGGCATTCTATTTTCTGCATTACGAAAAATTTACAAACTATCCCTGAGATTTGCAAAACAGCCCCATAATTATTGAAATTATGAAAACCACATTTACATAATACCACCTCCATTCCAATCTTAAAACCTAACTTTTCATCCACTCAATAAATTGAGTATGAGTAACTAGAGATACTAAATAGTAAATGAAATTTTTTTTCTTACCAAGCTAAGTATGCTTCCTTCATTTCCAGTTGTGTGTGTGTGTGTGTGTGTGTATCTATATATATATATATATATATATATAGGGCTGATGTCCAATCCTGAATAAATGGAAGGTGTTTTTTACAAAAATATCAAAAGAATAAAAAATATACCTTAATAAGCAAATAGGAGGATGATTGAAGAACTGAGCATATCTCCCTTCTGAACAGAAAGAATTGTCGACCTACTAAAAAAATATACACAACTTTAAATTCATTAGCAAACTACATTAAATTATTTTTTAAAATATCAAATTTATCCAAATCCACTTATGATTCTTGAGTCCTTCCAAGGGCAAATTTGATATTCACATATTTCTGATGGACATATTTGATAATTTGGTAAGGGTAGAAATGAAATGTCACCGAAAGAGAAGACAAGACCTTCAAATTGAATGAGACTGTCTAGCATAAAATTATCAAATTTATCCAAAATATATAATATCAAAATCAAATTTACTCCTCTAAAGTTTAAAATTATCAAATTTCAAATCCACTGCTCAAAGGATAAATCTGATAATTCAATGTTTTGGAAGGGTATAAATGAAATTTTCCCAAAATAGACCTCTTGAACATGGTAAGCATCCAGCTGGCAAGTATCCTAAAAATTTCCTGGATTTTAACATCCCAATGTGGAACATAAAAAAAATTCTTAACTGAAATAAATGGTGGAGAGAAATAACCTTGCTTGTAGCTTTCTTTTATTCAGCAATCTTTTTTTTGTTTCATAACATCTACCTAAGCATTTGATTCATGCTCCACACAAGATTCCTACAATATATATCCTGATCAAAATTCACATTCTGACCTGGATGCAGGCATGCAGCTGCTGCTTCATCATCCAAAAGGGGGTCCGAGCGAGAGTTAGTGTTGGAGGAGCGGCAAGTCCTGTGTAGAGCTGGAGGTCGCGTGAGAGTGGACCTGCTCGGTGACGAAACTAAAGGAGCTGTCTCAACAAAATCCCTCTTTTATATTAGAGAAGGAAAAAAAAATCTGTTTTCATAAAGAAAAGAAAACAGTTAAAAAGAAATAGAAAAAAATATAAATAAAGAGAAAAATAAAATAAAACAGCAGAATCTAATTCAAGTAGCGAGTGCGGACTGAATAATCAATTTTAACAAATATTAACCATAATTTAACCTAAAACAAAACTTTAATTCAGTCAATTTCAACCCAAATTCATTAATACAAACCCTAATTATGTCAATTTGAACCCAATATCGATGGGGAATATCAAAAGAGAGAACAATGAGAGATAAAAAGAGGTTGAGGGAGAGAAACGACGAACCTTTGTGGGCGGAATTATGTTCTGAATTTAGTGTACCTGTCTACAGAACTGCATGCAGTGTATGTGAAGTTGAAATTATACAGGGTCGCACAACTGCCACAATGAAACAAAAATATACACCATTAAACAAGTATCTACATGCCAATTATTCAAGACATTTTGTGATTATGTATAGAAGTACCTGTATGTTTTCTTGGTGAAGGAAAGAGTACCAGATAGAAAATTCACTTCCTATCCGCCTATTTCTCTTCCAACAACCTAATTCAGTCAATATTCATCTAAAATTCACTCAATGCAACCTAACACAGTCAATCTAAATGCAAATTCACAAAAGAGAAAACTTAATTCAGTCAATTTCGACTCAAATTCACTAAACCATAGATTTATATGAAAAATCGCTGATTAGAACCATGAAATCTGTATGCGAAACCATAGATTTATGGAGGAGATTAACATACTGGAGAGAGACGTGATGAAGGACGAAGAGACGTACAGTGCTTAGGCGCGAAGGAAGCTCCTCTCTTCTTCCATGAGCTCCTCCTTTCGTCGGCTGCTTCCACGCGGAGAAGAGAGGGGACGACGAGCTCGCTCTTTCGTCGGCTGCTTCCACGCGGAGTAGAGAAGAGCGACGAGGAAAGAAAAGCTGCGGGTTTGAGAAGGAGAAGGCAGATCTAAATGGGAAGAGGCGCTGGAAAAGAGAAGAGAGGGGGGGAAGGCGCTGGAAAACTGGGGTTCTATTTAGTGAAATTTCACTTTGTCGCTCGAAATTCAGTGTTTGCAGGAAAAGGGGGACATGAAAATTAGAAAAATTTAGAAGAAGCGGGAGTTATACAGGCAACAGGGCGTTCCGCCTGTATTTTAGCCCCAACAAAGACTCACGAGTCAGTTTACAGGCAACAGACCCTGCTGACTCAAAGTTTTCGCCTCTGTCAGGCTTTTTTTTAGTAGTGTATCTAGAAGTCATTGAAGCAAACAGCCTCATGGTCATAGACAACTTTAATTCCCTCGAGAAGCTCGTACTCTATGAAAATTTCAATTTAGAGATGGTTTCGAACCTTCCGAAACTTCGGACAATTTGGATCCAAAATTGTTTTTTGCTACAGAAACTAAATAATATTGCCAATTTGAGAAGCATGGTGGTGAATGTGAGCGCATGGGAGAATTCGCTCCCGGTATATTTGTCAGAAATAGTAACAGAGAAGCTAACGGTTTGGTGCAGTTCTGTTCTACTTGAGGAAATTTTAGGCCGAGGTGAATCTAGTTTTGAGTGGGAAAAGTTCAAGCACATCCAGCGAGTGAATTTATACACGGAAGATAAAGCGTTGTTTCTTTTGTATGGGAAAACGCCCTTTAGCCTTACGACAAATGTCACAAGCAAATACCAAATGTAATAATATGGGATATATATTCTTAGTAACTTCTTAACTACTACTAATGTAAAAAATTGCAGGCAAATAATTTTAATTACCCACCACTTTTCTTTTAGCTGTAATATATTTTGCAGAGGTAAGCTTTATTGTGTAATTTTTTAAACAGAAGCTAAAAATGTCTACATGCTGTGGGGGGAATATTATTGTACATCTATACATCGAAATTAAAAACTTAGCCCTCAGATGAGACATGATTTTTTTTTTCTGAAACGATAGGCGATTGGCCTACATTCAGATCGTATTTAATATAATAAAAAGTTTTTCATGCACTGCTATTTTACATAGAATTGACCAAATAAACAAGCAAGCGAAACAGAATGAAAACAGGAAAGTAAAATGCTCCAAAGACGATGTGGGTTTCCACCACATTAGCATTGCAAAAAAAATAATCAACAAAATAACACATTAAATAAACTCCAATAATTCAAATTTTTCACAAATAATCCACAAACAAAATATTATACAAAAATGAATCCTAAAACAAGAAACATCCAACTATACAATTCAACTATACAATGCAACTTTACGTGTCATTTTACGATCTAAAATTTACATAAATCTTATTTACAAATCCTATTTCTCGCATTAGACTTAATTTATACATCCTTTTTTTTCGAATTGTACATCATAATCAATCCTGAATCATACATCCTATTTACATCAGACTTCTCAATTTTTATACTTGCTCAACTGAGATGAACCCTGCGAGCTCCGTTGAATGTGGCGCTAGGAATCCCTTCGATATATGTTGCCTCAGTAACCAAAAGCGACAGTTCGTCGCAATAGAGCAGAGGTGGGAAGGGAACTAAAGAAGGCATCAATCAGGAGTGAATAATCCTCTCCCTAAGATCAACGAGAAGGGAAGGGAACTCTTGTATCATCACATTGTACTCTTCAGTTAGCACAAGCTCAATAAAATTCTCATGTTGCACAACCATTTCAAGACAAGCATCCTTCAGTTTATTAAAATAGTGTCATTCTCAACGCCCAAAGAAATCTTCTCAATGAACATATCTTGCATTTCGTGATTAATCCCTCTATAGTATATCGGTTAGCAGCAACAAGTAAATGCTGAATCATATCAGTATCAGCATCATAAGGCAATGAATAGGTGTAAAGATAATGAAGCAAAGTTTTAAAGACTTCAGACTTCATATCTACGATTTTTATGCATTCCATCCTTGCTTCTAACATGGAACCGAACAATTCAGCTTTAAAGACAGGTGATCTCGCACCAAAAATGATCCTATGAGCTAGGAAAATCTCTCCATCAACCTCAAATTTTACATCTGTTAGCTCTCCAGTTTTCAATATTTTGCTGATATCCTCAAGAGCATTCAATTCATCGGTTACCTTATCCTCAATGCTAATGGTGCAAAGAACTACAAAAAATCCATTTCTTGCATATAGTTCTTCTAAATCACCCCTTGCTATGAAATTACGGCGTTCCCAAGCATTCTCAGAGTTTCTATTTTTAAAAGTCTCATTGAACCTTCTAAGTACGAAATTGACCGATTGTACGATTCTATCTGGCTCAATGATGCCTAAAATGAATGATACATGGAGACCCTCGTGATCATCTAGAAGCTTAAGAAAGAGAGAAGAATCGGCACCGTTATTTTCTTGACGGGAGCCTTTAGGGTAGAAACGTATTGCCCATTGATAACCCCCTGATTTGAAAGTTGGTGAGGTTACGCACTCACCAATGTTCATGTCCTTAATTCTTGAGTTAGTTGATTTTGAATCTGTGAATTGTCCCGTCATTGCTTATTATGTTTGTGTCGGCAACACATGCGGAGGTCATTCTCGGAAATTGAGACCACCTGAAAGAAATTCCATTTTAAACCTTTACTTAGAATATAATACCAAATGGATTGGAGAACTCTCTAGGATTAATACAAGAAGGTAAATGCAGAGATATACTTCAACGTCAAGGGAAGACCAGACCGTAGAAGAAATCAATTTCCAAAGGTCTAAACTTGATTTGGGAACTGACAATAATTTCATATATACACATACAAATATACAAAAGCCACTAATAATTAAGATCACAATTGCTATTTCCCATTACAGAGTATAATTTGTATTACTATTTCCCATTACAGGATATAATTTGTGTCATTCTGCAAATTTAAGAAAACCCAAAACAATGTCCAAGAAATCTTCTCAATCAATATCTTTTTGTATTTCGTGATTAATACCTCTATATCATATCGGTCAGCAACAAGTAAATGCTGAATCATATCGGTATCAGCATCGTAAGGCAATGAATATGTGTAAAAAAAATGAAGCAAAACCTTGAAGAGTTCTGATTTCATATCTAAGCAAAACATAAAAACATAGAAATTTTATTAAAATGTAAATAATGAAAAGTTAAGGGTGAATTGAGCACAATTACCTTTGCAGCCGAATCATCTATCATTTTAGACTTAAACTCTCTCTTTTCTTTCTTTTTGCCTCAATTTTCATCTGTAGCTTAATTACTTGGTCTTCATGTTCAATTCCATAAAATTTTAATAAAATCAGCTAAGTGAATGAAATGAATTTATGGGCCTAATTAGAGCATGGAAACCTCCCCTAAATAAAATGAATTTATGGTTTATAAAGGTTAATTGGGCCTAATTAGAGTCTGCAATCAACCCTAAATACAGAGAACTTAGGGTTTACGAAAGTAAAAGTGTATTTTGCCATGCAAAAAGTAAAATAAATTCTACAATGCAATGTGGGGTAAAAAATCAAAAACATCGATTTCTCCCTCTAATCCTCCCAAATAAATAAATAAAATTAAAAGATCTTTGAACTCTAAAAGTAAATCCAATAATAACGAGAAGAAAAAAAGATTACCATTCATTATTTGATTTTCTCCAACATTTTACTTTTTTCTACATAAACTTCTTCATTCAAAATTAGTTTTTCTTAGTTGAAGGTAGTCAAGTAACAAACTTTTAAAGAAGGAATAGGTTTAGATAGTATGATCCTTCATTGCTTTTACATTATTACTATTAGTCATTAAAATATCATGCTTAATTATATTGACACAAGAAAAGTTGCCCTTATCTTTTGGTATCTCAGCAAGATTTGCATGCTAGGATCACAACACTAATTTTGGATAGAGGGGCGAAGAGAAAATAACTATTTTGAATATTAATTTATACTGTTATCAATCGAAATTATTTTTACCATTTGAATATTAGTATACTTTGTTTTGTTACATCCTCTGTACCCATTTTCATCATTTTGATTTAATGCATGATATGAGAAGATTAAGGACCGAAACACAAAACGGCGAAAAGCAGTTCTTAAACAAGTAAAAAATTTAAGTCAACATCATCGCTCTTTTCGTGACTTTGAAAATAAACAAAAAAAAAAAGTTTAACTCTTTCTCTCTATCCCTTGAAAATATACAAAAAAAAATTAATTAATATGTCCGGTGAGACCAATCACAGGTTCCTCCTCCGTTTTGCTCATATTATTTTTCAACATCTATTGAAGAAAATAAATAACAATATTAATATTAATATCATATTTTTTAATTAAGAAACCAAAAAATAAAAAAAAATTATATATTTTTATATTAAAATGTAAATTTAATTACCTTCTTGTTTTCTTCCCAGTCTTGTAGCCTCTTTTCAAGCTCCATGATATGAATGTTAAGCTCTTTTATCTATATGATGTAATTTTTGTATATTTAGGGTTTAATTAGCCTGATAAATTTGTGAAATTCCTAGTGATAGTTGATTTTCAGTCAATTGTTTCCATTTTTTTTAATTTCTTGAAATTTTTTATTTTGAAGTGAATTTTCTGAAATTTTCATTGAAATAAGTCAAATAATGAGACAATAGCACCATTTTGTAGGCTCTATGATCAAAGAACAAGACCGTTAAGATTTTGACATTTTGGGAATAATATAATCTGCAATGACCTATGTGCAAAAGATCCACCGTTTGAATGTGCTGGCAAGCTGACTGTGCGTGATGTGTGATATTTCTCGGTGTATACATTTAATGATGGTCCTCTGTAGTTTTGGAGCCCATTTTATATAATGGTGCATGCATAAATGCCTACACCGAGAAATAGAACACATGATCACATCACGCACAATTTCAAATGATGGATCTTTCGCACATAGCCCCTGCAGTTTATATTATTCCCAAATATGAAAATCTTAACAAAGAACGGATTAAATTCCCCGTAAATTATAATCACAAACCCAGAAATCACTCAATTTTTGCCTTCTTTCTTTCTCTCTCTCCTTTTTTTTAAAGAGGAGAAGAAATATTTGTTTATTTAATTAGGGGGAAAATCTAATTTTGTGCTCATTATGGAAATTGAAGTTGGTAATTATTATAATTTTTTTTTTAAATATGACTTTCATTTATGGAAAATGGAATTTGGTGTCAATCAAGTTTAATCATGGGTACTAATTGTTTTGGAGTTATATTGCACTAACCTTCATCTCATATTGGCGTTCGGCCTCTTTTTTTTCCTCAGCCATCTCATTCATATATTTCATCTGTAATCGAAAAAGAAAACACAAAGAGAAATAATTAGAGACAAATAAATTACGTAACGAATTCATATTAGCAATGTCATCAAGATTTCAGTTCCACAGAAGAAAAATGAATAGATTCAGGCTTCGCATTTGAATTTCAATCTGTAATGCATGATCTCACAAACTTCTCATCCCCTCAATTCACATTTCTATTAATCCACATTTCTATCGCCATGCAGCGCCTCTCTATAAATTTCCCTCACTCTCTCTAAACATTTCATCAAACACCTTCCAAACACACATATACACACTCGATCTCAGATGGAAACCCTAGAGCGAGCATCAGTCCAGAAACGTCTCACAGAGGGGAAGGAGAAGAACGGAAATACATTCAAGGAAACAGAGTAGGACACTGGCTGACGAATATCTACATGGCACTACAGCTCCATCGCCAGCCCAGCTCAAGCGTGACATGGCACCTAAGCTGATGGCGCCTCTATTCATATCTTATCGGGATCCCTCCATTTATCGGTATTTTAGATTTTTTTTTTTATTTAAAAAAAAATATTGTAGAATTCAGGGTTGGATGGAATAATGTAATATTTCGCAGGATGGAAATTAGATTGTAGTTTGGATGAATTTGGAAGTTTCATTTAATAAATTCCAGCTGTTTGGTAATGGTACCAAATTTGATAAATACCAGTCACCAGGTTGTTATTGGTACTTTTGTTTGAAGGAGAAAAAAAATGGAAGAAGCCACTATGTGTTATTGGTACTTATTAAAGTATGCAAATTATACATCATCAGTTTAATGTTTTGTTATTAAATAAAGATCTTTGATTAGTGTCTTATTGGTACTTTTTTAGTATTTCATTTTGTATTATAGAAACAAATAAATAAACCAACCTTGTGAGCCATTTCTTGTTCTTCCTTCATCTGCACAGCAGCTTCTTCAGCTTCTTTAAGATTCTGAATCTCAACGTCCTAGTAAACCAATTCAACAGCCAAAAATAAGGCTAACTTTTCCAATTATCAGTTGAGTAATCAATGCATCAATACTAAAATGACAGAACTATACTATATATGTGCTAATATTTATTTATCTTCTTCTTGATGAGCTCAACAGCTGACTGGACCAGCTGAGTGAGTTTATTCTCTTTTGATTCTGCCAGTTTTCGCAGATTTAGAACAACATTGTTTAGCTCTTCTTCATATTTTCCAAACATTAAATATGTTTAAATAATTTCAAAATAGATTTAAAATAGCAGTTCCAATACTTGATTTGTTTCACTTCTTTTTGCTACTTAAAGATCCACCATTTGCAATGTGGGGTAGAAAATCAAAAACATCGATTTCTCCCTCTCTTCCTCCCAAATAAATAAATAAATAAAAAACTTTAAACTCTAAAAGTAAATCCAATAATAATGAGAAGAAAAAAAGATTACCATTCATTATTTGATTTTCTCCAACATTTTATTTTCTTCCATAAAAAACTTCTTCATTCAAATTTAGTTTTTCTTAGTTGAAGGTAGCCAAGTAACGAACTTTTAAAGAAGGAATAGGTTTATATAGTATGATCATTCATTGCTTTTACATTATTACTATTAGTCATTAAAATATCATGATTAATTATATTGACACAAGAAAAGTTGCCCTTATCTTTTGGTATTTCAGCGAGATTTGCATGCTAGGATCACAGTACAAGATTTGCATGTCCTTATCTTTTGGAAGTTGGTGAGGTTACACACTGAGCAATGTTCATGTCCTTAATATTTGAGAAGTTGATTTTGAATATGTGAGTTGTCCCATCACTACTTATTATGTTTGTGTCGGCAGCACATGTGGAGGTCATTCTCGGTGCATGCTAGGATCACAGTACTAATCTTGGATGAAAAGTAATAAGAGGGCTCAAGCCAAAAGTTTAACATAAATGTGCAAAATTACTAAAGGAACATTTTACTAAAGGATCTTTAGGGTCCGCTAATGAAGGCTCACACCAAAATCACAACTTCAATGTAATTCTTCTTTTAATATTACTCAACTACTATGTATCCTTCAGTCAATTCTATTCAATAAAGGAAATCAATCCTACAACTTACTACGCACTCAAACCAAACCCCAGTTGATTATATAACCTATTTAACTGATAAACCCAATTTTTATCTCTAATTTTTCAACCAATTTTTGAATCCACCCGGATGATTATGATTGTGGTTCAAATACAAAATAAATAGATAATAATACATAATAGCTAAAACTGTCTATCAATAGATTCATAACACAGAAAAACCATAAAAAACATATTCTTAAAAAATCAAATCATTTTTCAAAAAATCAAAATATATCTTCAACATCTCCTATATTTTCTCCTCCTATCCATACTTTCCTCCTATGACAATTCTTGCGAACAACCCCCAATTTCCTTCCCCTTCCTCTTTTCCTTCTCTTTCTCCTTTTCTTCTTCCTTTTCCTTTTGTTTTTGTTTTTGTTTTTGTTTTTCTTCTTTGTCCTTTTCGTCTTCTTCTTTCTTGCTCCTGGGTTGGTTGGCACACTGGCGTCGTGATTCTCCTCTGTCGGCATTTTTTATTAATTAGGCCTAATTGTAAACCTATACTCAAAGCTAAACCCAAGAATTTAAAGGTCGGTAGGGGTTAAGGAGCCTGCAATTAAACCTAATGCAGAATTAGGGTTGACATGGGTTAAGCGGGTCAAATTAGGGTCTGTAACCAAACCTAAATAGGAAATGAGAGCATATATGATGTCTCCTCATTTTCCAATAAAATTACATGATAAGAGAGATGGTTGTATGACAATAGAATAGAACAAACTTGTGAACTATGAAGAGTTTGATTTTTCTACTATGGTGTATGATTATGTTGCTTGTAAATTTATCTATTTCTTTTGTATTGAAAGTGTGAAACACTATACAGATTGTTTAGATTGAAATTGTGTGTTTTGTATAGTTTGTGCAGTTTGAGATTGTTTCTTGACTGAAATATATAGATTTTGTCCTGGTATATGGGTTGGCTCAAGAAAGAATTTCTGTTTAGAATTATGTTTCTATTGAATTTTGTTTAGAATTAGCATATGATGAAGGATACAATCTTAATGAATATTTATTGGAATATGGCATAAAGCTAGTGTTGAACTGTGAATGAACTTAAAATGAAGGATTCATGTATGATACGACAAATCTATATTGTACTAAATTATGGTGCTAATACAGGTAAAAAATATCACTTGGCTAATACTAGCGAATTTTTCTGTTTTTAAAAACTAACCTTCTATTAACTAAACTAGAATTATTCAATTAGTATCGCTAGTACATAAACAGTAAAACCAATATATATATATATATATATATATATATATATATATATATATATATATATATATATATATATATATATATATCATTCATCCACCACATACATCAAATCCATATCTTACATCAATTCATATTACGGAACTATATTAAATTAGAAAATTATTGGCCTTTTTGATGGTCGAGGAGAGATCTTGTGCTTCGGGCTCTTGTATAAGACACATAAAATCTGAACAATCTCAAAAAATTTGAAAGTTCACAAAATAGTTTAATTTAAGAAAACAAACTACAGAAATAACTTAGTATTGTACCAGTTGAAATCTTCACGAATGGAACAGTAGCATCCCTCTGTGATATCATACTTGTTAGAGTTGTAGTTTTTACTTCTTCCTAACTTGAAAGAACAAAAGTGAGATTAATTTCATATTACAGTACTTACCTCAGCTTCAAAAAAGAAAACATCAAAATGAAGACCATCAAGAAAGAATACGTACTTAAGTACATCTAAGAAAGAGTTAATTAAGTACATCAATTCTAAGTTAATTACGTCAATTTTAGTCTAAAACACTAATTTACCAAATTAACAGAGTATACAGAATAGTAGTACCAGGCAGTAGTTATGCCCTAAAGCGGATATAAGCATGGGACCTCATAAAAAAATGGAAAGCTACAAAGAATGACTAGGATATTTTCATAACAGTTCAAATATTTGCTTTATTTTAGGGTAAATAGTAAAATACATGGAGTGGAGGAGATTAAACTAGAAAACGGCAGACAATTGAGAATCTTAATGATTGGGTTTGTACAACTAGAACTTAGAAGTAGTGATTTGAGGATATAGATTGGCTAAATTCATCGACTAAAAATGAGCAACATATCTTTAACTGTCCGGAATTGAACAAAAAACCAATCAAGTCAAGAAAAAACTGGATGCACTATAGTAAAAGGGCAAAGATATGACCTTTATTTGATGGGGTGGGGAAAAAGCTGATGCTTCGCCAAAAAGTGATGATTTGCTCGATCAGCGAGAAGGGAAGAGAAGGAACTTATTCGTGTGCTCAATTTAGCGAGAGGCGATGGGGAGGAGAAAAGATTCAAGCTCGATCAGGCAGATGTGATGGGGGAAGAGAGGAGACTCAAGCTCTATGTGCTCGAGGCGAGAGGAAGAGGAAACTCGAGCTTTTTGATCTGACGATAGAGGAGAGTGCTGAGGGCGAAGTTGCCATTTTTTAAATTAATTAATGACCTTAGTTAACTCAGTTAAGCCAGGGGCCATGGACTAACGGTATATTTATCTCTAATAATAATAGTAAAATAATAGGCACAAAAAAAATTATCATGCAAAATGGAAACTAAATAATACCACGTAGAAATTAAAGGGATAAAAGCACAATTAGTTCATGTACATTAATTGAGTGCCCGTTTAATCTCTGTAGTTTCAGTTTGGCATTTTTAGTTGGGGAGTAATTCTAACTCAACGGCTCCATTTTGCTCCGTGCGGGAGCGATTTGGGGGCGATTTTGAAAATCTCCCCAAGAACCTCCTCTCTAGCGATTCTCTCCTTTTAGCACACCACGCCATGGCTGTTAGACGCTAGGTTTTTGCAAAGGGCTTCTTCGCACATCTTGACCCCACTGGCCCATTGTGTTAACTTTGCAAGAAGGACCCTATTTCATTGATTGTCTCCAAAATGTGTCCATAAATGTCTTTTGACATCACTATTAGCCCACGCACCATTGAATATTAAATGCATGTGCAAACTTTGCAAAAAGGTCCATACTTTATTAATAGTCTCCGAAGTATACACAAAAATGTCTCTTTTGTTATTTAGAAGATATTTATTATGAATAAATCAATTATTTAATAGATTTCAAGTATGTCTATGTATATGAAATGTACAAACAAGTCTTTATTGTTTACAATATGTTCATTATGAATAAATCAAGTACTTTATTATATAATATCGAATCTGTCTTTAATTTACAATAATTGATAAACATATAATTTGATACTAAAATTAAATATAATAAAATGTAATATCATACGCTAATGTTATTTGTGATGGATAAAACACTGATATATGTGGACACGTTGCAAATGTAAGAATTAGCCCTATAGATAGAAGTGCAATAGTGCAATAGGCAATAAAGATTTGTTGTTGTTTGGAATCTATCACTAATTAATTTATCAATAATAAATATATTTCAAATTTTGTTTCAACTTCAAGAAGATAGTTATACAACAAATAGATTAATATTATTCATGACATATTAATCCAATACATACGTTGTAAATAAGAATAAAAAATTTATTCATTAAATTTTTTTGGGGTGGATTATAGATTGTGTATAAATGATCTCTTTATGAAAAAATGTTTCAAGTTTAAAGTGTGCACTAAGTTGCAAATGTGAATGTTAGATCTTGATTGAATATATTCTGTGTACACCAAAGGGGCATACAATAATAATTTAAGTGAATCATGTTCATGTGGAATTGATCCGATGAAGACAACGTATCCTAATGTGAGCACACTTCACACACCTGCTTTGTTTTATATACAACCGGTTCATATACAGCCTTGTTAAATTATGATTTACATGATCTGAATCTATACCTATTAGGCTATTGTAAAAGATGATTTTGTTTCTTGCATTTTTTTTTCCCATTCCAAATCAAACAGTGATATTTGTATGGACCCACAAAAATAACGAATTAATTTATATAAATGGCTTGACCTACATTTTCTGAATCAATTTATAGTGTGAAAACTATGAGTTTAGTTTCTGCATAAAATTGGTTCAGAAAGACCATAGAATTTTGCAATTATTGATTCACAAGATCTTGATTTAAATCTCTTTTAACCCCACTCGTCAAGTTAAGAATGCAAATTTGCATGAAGGTCCCTACTCCATTATTTCTCTGCAAAATGTACCCCAAATATCCTTTGAACCCAACTCTCAACCCCACTTTCACGGCACAATTGTAAAACATGTGCAAACTTTGAAAAAAGGTCCCTGCTCTATTAATAGTTTCCAAAGTGTACCTAAAAGTGTCTGTTTTGTTATTTACAAGAGATTTATTATGAATAAATCAATTATTTAATAGATTCCTAGCATGTTAATAAATATGAAATGTAAAAAAAAATCTCTTTGGTTGTTTAACAGATATTTATTATGAATAAATCAAATATTTTAGTATATAATATTGAATCTGTTTGTAATTTTAAATAAGTGATAAATATAGAATTTGATAATGAAATTAAATAATTAAAAGTAAATATAATAAAATGTAATATCATAATCTAATATTATTTGCGATGTTTAAAACCTTCATATATGTAGGCACATTGCAAAAGTAGAACATGTGCATTATCCCTATAAGCAGGGCACAGTATAGAAAAAAAAGACCATGGTCTAGGATCTAGAATTTTAAAGGGCTTTATTTTCTTGTATTTAATGATAATAGTAATATTAATTTTTTAATTAGCCCAATACAAATTAGAGCAATAAATCAACTAAAGGCTCATGAAAGATTAAAATTAAGTAAAGTCCATTTTAAATCCTTGTATATTCATTCCGTGTAGCCCAACAAATAAAATTAAGTCCTTAATTATTGAAAAAGATTACTCATTTTTAAGTTGGTCTAGGGGCCCAAAATACATGTGGCCGGCCCTGCTTATAAGTACAAGTCCAGTACTGCAATAAGCAAATAAGATTCATTTTTGTGTGGAATCTATCAGTAATTAATTTATCAAAAATAAATTAATATGTTAATATAAACCTTGTAGTACGTAATAAATATAAAAAATAAAATATATTAATCATGTTATAAATAACTTTAAAACATTGATATGTATAGACACTTTGCAAAAGTAAAAAATGTACATGAGCCCTATAAGTACAAGTCCAATATTGCAATAAGCAAAGAAGATTCATTTTTGTTTGGAATCTATCACCTGTTAATTAATCAAAAAAAAAATTAAATGTTAATATAAATCTTGTAATATGTAATCAATAAATAAAATAAAATATATTAATAATATTATAATTAACTAATAATTATTCATATTATTATAATCATTAGATTAATCTAACATTAAAAGAATATTAGAATGCTACGTGAAAATTAAATAATCTTTTTTATGTGAATTTATTTCAGCTTTTTATTCTATTTTAATAAACAAACATTTGATATTATATTACTTATATTAAAAAGCAATCTTAGTATTACCTAAACTTAAGATTATGCAGTTACTGAGTAATTGCATAAATTACTGAATATTCATTAAAATTTCTGACTTGATGCCTGGATTGATGTAGTGCTGGTACTTGAAGAATAGGGTTTATGGAATTTCATGCCTAGATTGGAGAAAGTTGTGTGAACAATAGATCATGATAACTTCACTCTGATATTTCTTCTATTTTTGGGGTTTAGGAGGTGGTAAATATGTACAGAAGAGTTAGAAAAATAAGAATGAAATTTTGTTCATAATTTATCTTTTGAGAACTTGCATCTTTTGGATGATGTATACAGTTTTGATATTGCATGAAGCTTATATTAATGTCATCCTAAAACAAAATTGAATAATTTATGAACAATAATAAAATATAAATTCTTTTCTTTTGTTTGAAAATAAAAAATAGAACAAAATTATGTCAAATTAGAGAATCAACCCACTAATAACAACTCGGGTTCTCACGTGCAATGCATGTACTACAACCTAGTAATAATAAAAGAAAGTCAGGAAAATTGTCAGGAAGTCAGGCTTGGCAGAGAGAGGAAATGAATTTGATATTATTGGGGGTTAGAACGTGATTTTAATTTCCGATTCGGTTAAATTAAATCATTCTAAAATCTCCATGTGCTAATTATGAAGATGATAGAGATATTTGGTAATTCTTCTTCAAGGATTTAGATTTTAACGGATGTCTCCGAAGAGACAGTTCAAGGATTTAGATGTTTGGTTTGTTAGATAAGCTGGAGAGTGGAATTTTTATATACTGTATAGGATACTGAAATTTGTTAGTTATGTTTTTTGACAATTTAAGGTTGAATATACTGGTATATGTTAGTCTAGCTTAGTTTTGATGATTATTGTGATTTAAATTGTCTTTTTATTTTGATGTATTATATTTTACAGTATATAGAAATTACAGTACATAGTTTGTTTTGAGAAATACAATTCAGAACCTTCAAAAAAGAGAAATTCATTCAGATAAAATGTTGTGAATTAAGTTCTTTGAATGCAATTACTGTATGTACCAAGCATTAATCTCACTCTTTTGTTATTTTACATATCTATGATCATTTTTATTTTGATATAACACATCCAACTTTTTCAGTAAGATGACAATATGAAACCATTGTTGTTAATTGGAAAAATACTTGTTTTTTTCAAGTTCTTGGTACCAACTGAGAAAAAAGTTGACTGATCTGTTCTTTTTATAGTGTGCAAAAAAAAGGTATGCTAATTGCATGCAAAGAAAAAATTCATATAAACTTGCTTTGATCTTTAATCAAAATTTGGCCTCGCTTATATGTACCATTCACATTCATGCCTGTAACAATCCATTCACATTCATGCCTGTAACAATCAAAGCCGATACGTACCAACTCATTCATATATCAAAATAAAATTCATTTCATATATTATCCAAATCCGATTCGTACCTTGCAAAATAACAAAATTCAACAGGACTAAAAAAAAAAGTGAAAACCACAATAATATAAAATTTCTAAATAATAGAAAAAACATCAAAATCCAAAAATAATGAAACCAACAAATAAACCCTAAATTATCAAACAACTAATAAACCCTCAAAATGAATCCTAAATCATAAAGAAGATACCACTATATCATCAAAAACTAAAACCTAATTTATCAAAATACACTTGAATTCACCGAAAAAGTAAACTCCATCTTCAAATTGCATTAATTAATTGCAATTCTACTCGTATCAATGCTGACTTGATTGAGATAATTGTTGTAGTGGTCTGATGGTTTCTTCAACTTTCGTCCTCTTTTCTTCATATTTGGTCATCTACAAATGAAACGAAAAAAATATTTAATGAAAACAACAACACAAAAATCTTAGATATAAACTGAGAAAAGAAATTATAGAAATACTTTTTTTGGGTAGTGATACCTTCTCCTCTAGTTGAAGATTTATTCAAATCGTCAGTAGGGTTTTATCAAAGGTAATCAGGAGATTTCGCTTGTAAGCGATACCACAAGCTGATTCAATTCAATCAAAGGAACCCAAATCAATGAATTTCTCAAATTGATCTAAATCTAAACTAATCACTGAAATTAATCTAAGTCTAAATTAATACTAAAAATTAATCCAAATCTAATATAATTTATAATGTTGGTTTAATATAGGCTTTTTCTGAGCCTAAATGGAAATTGAAAATCATTTTGCAATACTTCTCAAAGTACTGTCTTAAAGTAAGAATAATATAAATTCTTTAAATTATTTTTCACAACTCTCTTTTTATATATAAGATATATATTTAATGTTTTTATTTTTATTTTTCTTTTGTTTTATAGGCTTCAGCACGGTCAACAAGAAGGTCAAATGGCTCACCGAATGAAATAACAGTGGAATATATATTTAATAATTTCTCAAATTCTCCTAATGCAAAAATAATCGCAAACTAAGTTCAGAAATAACCCAGGTTCTCTTGGCTCATCTGTTTCAAGTAATTATTTCATCATAAAATACCTTTTCATTTTTAAAAAATTATATACATTTTCCTAAAATTAATTCTTGCATAAAACTTTGAAAATATTTTTCAGGCTTGTTTGTTGGTACTACAATGTAATTGTACCGATGATTTAATTAAGAAAATTGGAGGGACGATTTTCAAAATATCTGAGAGTTTCATTTCTGCTTTTCAGAATCTCAGAAAAAATGATAAGTGAGAATAGTTACAGTATGTAATTATTTTATTTTATTTTATTTTTGGTTCCTTTTTTTATTTTTAAGTATTTAATGATATTATTTTATTTTAGGAGGCTGGACATTATGCCATTTGAGAAAGAAGCATTGTTTACTGCTGTAATGATGGCTGATAAATCAGGATAAATTGTCAAAAACCTAAAAAGTGGACGGACGCTGTTTTGCTGAATTAAATATGTAATTCTCATGGATTGACTTAATTTCTTTTTGGGAAATTTATCAAAAACCCCTAACTTTTCTCAATATTATGAAAACCCCCCTATATTTTTAGATTCCCTCTTTTAGTCCCTATAAAGTAGTTTGAATTTTTTTTTACCCCCTAGAGGGGTTAAATCTAACATATAAGTAGTTAATTTCTTTTATTGACCAAAATGCCCCTCCTTTTTATATTCGATTTTAAGATATAATTAATAGATAACTAATAAATAAATAATACATAATTAACATAATTAAAATATAATAAATAATAAAAAAATCGTAAATAATTAACATAATTAAAATATAATCATATATAACTAAATAATAATTAGGTAAAATATTACTTTCTTATTCTTGCGTAAATATTATATTTTTTTTGTGTAAAAATATTATTCTCTCATTTTTTTATTTTTATGATTTTATTTATTTATTGCTAATTTTATATTTATATTTTATGTAAAACATTATTTTTATACTTTTTATGACTTTGTATTATGTAAAATGTTTATTATTTTATCTAAATTTTTATTTTATTTTATCTAACAATGCTATTTTTCCTTTAATTTACTTTTTTTTATGATTTTATTTACTTTTTCAATTCCCGTATATAAAATATCATTTTTTATTTATTATCTTGTTGTGTAGAAATTAAATTATAAAAATTATTTTAAAAAGGGCATTTTGGTCCATGTAAAAGTTGAGATGGATGGAATGTTATGTTTAACCCTAGTAGGGGGTAAAGAAAAATTCAATATGCTTTATAGGGACTAAAAGAGAGAATCTAAAAATATAGGGTGTTTTTGATAATATTGAGAAAAGATAGGGGGTTTTTGATAAATTTTCCTTTCTTTTTTTATTTTCCTTTTTCTTTTGGCTCGACAGGAATTTGAATTTTGTGGTTGATTGATTAACATTATAAGATGGAAGTGAAGTTTTGTCTGCTTGTTGTCTGTGTATATGATAGGCCAGTTTTTTCTTATAAAAAGTTCATTTTATAGAGGTCAGCTTTCTTATCAGATTCTGACAATTTCTATTCAATTTAGCAAATGAGACATATTATTGTATATGGTTACATTTCTTTTGAAATAAAGAATTTTAGTCCTCTGAGTACAAAGGCTAACATAAGTTGAATTGATGACTAAGACATTTTTTTAATTTTTATAGTGCGATATAACTTATAAGTTGGGTACAATTACTTTTTTATGACTTGATGATTAAGTGTAAAAGTACTGACTATTATCAAGAAAAATATTATACACTAAAAACAATTTTAAATGGGGCAAACAGAGTGTGATTCCAATTCCCAATTTCGTTCAAAGCTCTGGAACTCAATCCCCGTATTAAATAAAACCGAGAATTCACATTCTGAGCTTTGCTCAGCCCAAGGCCCCAATTAATTATTATTATTATTATTAGTTATTAGTTATTCACTAAATACAAAGCTCACTTTGAGCTAGAATGTTGACACATGTCACAATTTTGATTTTCTGTGGCCAAGTTTCTATGATATTTCGTGTAGTGAATCATGTTTAAGTATATTTTAATTATAAAATGAACCATTATTTTTTATAATTCATATTCATTTTATATTATATTTTTATTTTACTCACTCAATTTACATATTGATATTTCAATACTAAACTATTTTATTCAATTATTATTAAATTTTTTTATAAATGGTTGTTTTATTGAATCACACATGATATTTAGTATAGTTAGTCATCTTTAAGTATATTTTTATTTATAAAATGAACAATTACTTTTGATAACTAATATTCTTTCTGTATTATATTTGAGCTAGAATGTTGACACATGTCACAATTTTGATTTTCTGTGGCCAAATTTCTATGATATTTCGTGTAGTGAATTACATCGTACTAACAAAATGCATTTATCGCATTGAATAAAATAAACACAAAGAGAGATCTAATTAATACCAAATTCAAAGCCCTCACGAATTTGAATTTCCGAATTCGTCATGCACAAACAAAAACTCAGAAACAAAAATTCAGCTTTCATTCAAGATATGCAATACAATTTTGAATAAAAAAAGAACTCAATTAAACAAAAATCAGTGGTACCAACAGTAAGTAGTCTTACAAAGAACCGCTCCTTAATGAAGACGATTTTCAGAAATCCCAAAAGTCCTTCAATTGCACAGCTTCTTTCAGTTCTGTATTTGACCCTCCTATTAAACCAATTAAAAAGCCAAATTATGATTATCTTTTCCTATTATCAGTATCAGTAATCAATGCATCAATAATTCCCTTAATTAAATCGACAGAACTATACAATATAATATACTATTATTTTTATTTAGCTTTTTGCTTATAAGTTCAAGAGTTGATTGGACCTGCTCAGTGAGTTTCTTATTGATCTCTTTTGACTCTTCTAACTTCTGCTCCAGTTTAATAATAGTTTGAAGCTCATTTTCCTATTTATTAAGCATCAATTTATTAGAAAATAATTTGAAACGGTCAAATAAATATTTCCAATCTTTAAGGTACTTAATTGCACAATTAAGGATCAATTGTGAAACTATGTGAAATTAAAAAAAAAATTAATCAGAGATTTACCTTGAGCTGAAAGTTTGAGGCTTCCTTCACTCTTTCCTCAGCGAGCTTAAGCTTCTCAACAAGAACGTTTTGATTTTTTAACTATTATATCAAAAAAACAGAGAGATTTAATTAGATGCTAAAAACTGAAAAAAGAAATGGTAAATTGAGGCAAAAAACTCACATGATATGAGATAACTTTAGTAGACTTGACATAGAACTCTATCTTCTGTTCCCATTCTGCCTTGATTATCCCATTTAATTTATTCAATTCTTGCTCCTGTTCAATTCAATTGAAATTTAACAAACAATTAGCTACGTAATTACTACAATTAATTATAAAAAAATGTCATAATGAACAAATTCTACCTTTTCTCTCTTCTCCTTCAGTTCATTCTCAAGCTTCGCTCGAAGCTGAATCACTCCTTTCTCCTGTTCAATTCCAAATTGAAATTTAACAAACAATTAGCTACGTAATTACTACAATTAATTATAAAAAATGTCATAATGAACAAATTCTACCTTTTCTCTCTTCTCCTTCAGTTCATTCTCAAGCTTCGCTCGAAGCTGAATCACTTCTTTCTCCTGTTCAATTCCAAATTGAAATTTAACAAACAATTAGCTACGTAATTACTACAATTAATTATAAAAAATGTCATAATGAACAAATTCTACCTTTTCTCTCTTCTCCTTCACTTCATTCTCAAGCTTCGCTCGAAGCTGAATCACTTCTTCCTCCTGTTCAATTCCAAATTGAAATTTAACAAACAATTAGCTAAGGAATTACTAAGGACTGTGGATAAATATATTAAAAATGTTACCTTGTGTTTCAAAAGAGAGACCAAATGAGCGGCTGACAGCTTCTCAAACTCTCTCAAGCGAGTCTTGGTCAGAGAGCGCTCAGCTCCTCATTCTGTTTTCAATTCAGAAAAACGATCAGAATTAGTAAGATTGAGAATTTTTCTTTTGGATTTAAAAAGGAATTTTATGGAAATAGACTTAGAAAATGTATATTTGCGAAAGAGGGCTTGGAATCTAGAATCTAGAATCTTGGGTTTCGATTTCAAGCACCAGACTGGTGGTAAGTGAAATATGGTATGCTGGTGAACAAGATATTAATATGGTGATAAATCTTGAGAGGAATAGGGTAATCAATTGTCAGTATTGCACATTTTGTTTACCGTAATTTAATCTTTTATTTACCATCAACCAAAAAGGATGAAATTTGAGGGAAATGCACGCAATTGAAGGATTTTCATCGATGAAAGCTCGGACTATTCAAAAAAATCAAATCACAAAAATAGAGAGAGAGAGAGAGAGAGAGACTTACAAGGTCAGTAGGAACAACACTGGCAGCCATGAACGGAATCAAATCAAACAAAGATCAAGAGTTGAGCTAATTTCAGCAAAATGATGAGAGAATGCAGAAATTGTATCGATCAAGAGAGAGAGAGAAGCCAATACAAGAAGAATATAGAAGCAGAATAATAGGAGGGGAGGACACGTGGCAGTCCCTCCTTACTTTGCTCAACCTGATTCCTTCATGCAATTTCTTATTTTTTTTTTTTTTAACCAAACTTCCGTTGTTATCATGTCATGTATTCTCATATCAAAGATAAGTAATATCAAACGTAAAAAGTATATCATGCATGTTACCATCTTATGACTTTGTGTTAGTACAAAATAAGTAAGGAAACAATATGATGGTTTGGATATTTTTTTTATTGGGAGATAATTTATCTATCGTTACATTTTGTTCAAGAAGATTGAATTTATAGCTTAATACATATATGCTGGAACCATAACAATATCACAATATTTGTTATGAAATTAGAATTAGAATATAATAGTAATATGTATTGATTCAAAAGTGGTAGGTGATTTCTTCAATGATCAGTTTTGAAACCCATGTACACTTATATCCATGAGTCTTTGATATATAACTTATATTACAGTTGCAGTTCAAAAATATTTAATCTGTATGTTTGTGAATTATTTGAGTTTGAGCTTGGTTATATATACTTTTTTGCAATATTAACGTAGGATATCTCTGAAACTGAATTAGAAAAATTATCTCAAAATTGTACAAACTAAAGAATCCCTTGCTAATTTGCAGAATCTATTTATAAAATCAATGTTTCGAATATGCACCATTTGAATATTTTACATATAATGACTAATGAGTACATTGAGCGAAACTATAAAACAAGAATGATAAAGAATTGACAATGACAATTGAGATAATTTGTTTTATTGAATAAATAAAAAGTTATGATCATCGTATGACATTAATCATAAGTGCTCGATCAGTATCCTTAATGATGTAGTATAGACTAAGTTCTAAGTATTTTCCATTGAGTATTCCTCGTTTTGATCTTGCTCCTTCATTGTTTCAAGGAAGAATGTATTGGTAAAAAAAAATAGTATTTTAGTTATTTGTTACAGGTTTATATTGTGATGTATTTCTGGAACTCATTGTCATATGTTTTTGGACTTGAAATATGGGCAGATGCAGCATACAACTAATAAGTACAGTTAATGCAAGTAAAGTAGCTCCATTCTAGCTAATTAGTTTACAGAAACCGAAAATAATACATTTTAAGGGAAAAAAATGTTGATTTATGACTTTTATCGAGTCAGAAGCAGTTTTCTTGCACTTGAGTTTGAAAGAAAGTTTGAATTCAGACACTACACAAAAATTGGATATATATTAATAAAAATGAGTTAGCCAAAAATATTTTCTTGCATAAATAGTCTTATTAGTTATTTTGTTTTATTTTTATTTTTGGTGATTTATGTTATAACCCGGAAATTTGGTCAGGGGTATTTTCATAATATATGAATTATTTTCTTTTTCAATACATTTTTCTTAACATGAATATATTGTTTAGTTATAGATTTCAAAAGGAATATTGTAGCAAATATATTTTGAAAGTTGTGATTAATAGAAGTTTGAGGGTCTAAATGTAAAATGTCTAATCTAATTCTAACATCAGTATATGAACCGATATTTCAATTACCTCGACAACCCCCACTTTGGCCTGTTACCCATGTCGAGAATTAATAACAAAATTTAATTTGTAACCCTCCAAATCACAATACTCAATTTCATTTTATATACTGGCAATAAAAGGTCCATTGGGTTATTTGGGGGGGATTGCCCTTGGAAGAGACAATGATACCTCCATTCTCAGTGTGACTCAGCCTCGTAAGCTATATAATGAGTTCACATAAAAACTCCTTAACTATTTTTTCAATCTTTATATAATTTATGACTCAATAAATCAACACCTAAATAGTTGAATTAAATACTTAAGTATCACTTGAACATGATGAATCAAATTATGCCTTGAATTATTTGAGGGAGAATAGTTACTTCACCCCTTCCTCCCCAATCACTCCCCCCTCCCTTTTCCAAACTACGTCATGACTTCGTAACTGGCAACGACGGTTCTCGTGTCTCCTCTTGGTTGCGTCATTGTGGCTATAGCCGTCAACCTTTCCTGTTGACTCTTTGAAGAGGTGATGGCATAAGGGGGGATGTTGAGTTCCTTCTTCTCATCCCGGTTGTCTCTTTCACGAGACGATTGCAAAGGCGGAGCCACGATGTCCCATAAGAGCTCGTGTCTAGAACCGGTGTGGTTGTTGATAAGGAGACACGCATGAGGAGCTCGTGGCTAGAACCCTTTTTCTCGGTCGTCTCTCTTTAACGAGACGAAACACGTGAGAGCTCTCTAATGGAGGCCCGGTGCTTCCCCATACAAAAGTCAAACTAATAATAAACTCTCAATAAGCCTATTGCAACATAAGAAACATTTCATCGAACACCTTATTGGCGACGCGAGTTAGCAGGGTTTCAAAGGTTGCGTCCAAGTGTTGCATCCAATAGTTGCGACCAAGAAATATGATCCAAAGGTCACGACCAAGGATTGCGTCTAAAAGGTGCGACCAAGTAATGCGATCCAAAAGTTGAGTCCAAGAGTTGCGACCAAAGGGTGTGACTAAAGGGTGTGACTAACGGATACGACCCAAATGTCACATCCATAAGGTTGCGACGAATGGGTGTGACCAAAAGATGCGACTAACGGGTGTGACCAAGGGATGTGATTCAAATGTCACATCCAAAAGACGCGACGAAAGGTTGCGACCAACGGATGCGACCAAAGGGTGTGACCAAAAGGTGCGACAAAAAGTACGACTAACGGGTGTGACCAAGGGATGCGATTCAAATGTCACATCCAAAAGACGCGACGAAAGGTTGCGACCAACGGATGCGACCAAAGGGTGCGACCAAAAGGTGCGACTAACGGGTGTGACCAAGGGATGCGATTCAAATGTCACATCCAAAAGACGCGACGAAAGGTTGCGACCAAAGGGTGCGACGAAAAGGTGCGACTAACTGGTGTGACCAAAGGATGCGAATCAAATGTCACATCAAAAAAGACACGACGAAAGGTTGCGACCAATGGATGCGACCAACGGATGCGACCAAAGGGTGCGACCAAAAGGTGCGACTAACGGGTGTGACCAAGGGATGCGATTCAAATGTCACATTCAAAAGACGCGATGAAAGGTTGCGACCAAAGGGTGCGACCAAAGGGTGTGACCAACGGATACGATCCAAATGTCACGTCCATAAGGTTGCAACGAATGTGTGTGACCAAAAGGTGCGACTAACGGGTGTGACCAAGTGATGCGATTCAAATATCACATCCAAAAGACACGACTAAAGGTTGCAACCAAAGGGTGCGACTAAAGGGTGTGACCAATGGATGCGATCCAAATGTCACGTCCATAAGGTTGCGACGAATGGGTGCGACCAAAGGGTGTGACCAATGGATATGATCCAAATATCACGTCCAATAGGTTGTGACTAACAGTTGCGACCAAGAGGTGCGACCAACGGGTGTAATCAACATGCGCAACTAAGAGGTATGACCGAAAAGGTGCAATCGCAACAGTTGCGACCTCTTGAATAGTTGTGTCTTCATGAAAGGGTGCATACCATGAATTGCCTTTTTGAAATTGTGCATGTGATGCATTATTTCATGAAAAGTTGCATGTGATGTATTGAATTCATGAAAAGATGCCTATGATGTATTAATGTGTAGAAAAATGTGTGTTGACAACGTTGACCAGGTGTTGACCATGTTGATCATGTTGGCAATTGACTGTTGACCCACTGTGTTAACTGTGGACTATGTTGACTGTTGACTGTATTGACTGTTAATTGTTGACAGTTGACTACACTAATTTACCCCTTGATTGTTGACCATTAAATTGGTCAAAAGTTGATCATGACCTGGTCAATATCAAAATATTGACCATTGACTGTTGACCTTGTCAAATGTTGATCGTTGACCGAGTCAAATGTTGACCAAATCAAATATTGGTTTTTGACTTGTCAAATGTTGACAATGACGACCGTGCCCCAAATTCGCATTCATAAGCCTTATATATATATATATATATATATATATATATATATATATATATATATATATATATATATATATATATATATATATATATATATATATATATATATTTTATAAATGGTTAAATAATCGAACCATAATATGATTTTGTTTATATTTGATATATTTGTTGATACGTGTTGATATAATGAAAGAGTTCATTAGGCATAACACATCCATCATGGAGATGAAGGAATTCATCATCTATCATGAATACATCATTAAGATGACAAGTTCATTTTTAACCACACATCATGACGATGAAAGAGTTCATCGATTTCAATACATGGAGATAAGATTTTCATATACAATCTAAGAAAAATTTCATGGAGATGAAATATATATTAGGAAAACTTTATGTTAGTTCATAAAGATCAAGGCTATGATATATCATCGTTATTATTTTTATTCTATTGGTACATGTGATGTTCTTTGAATATTGCATAATAACATATAATATTAAATAAAATCCCTCAAAACAATGTTAAGTCATGAAGTGCCTTCCATAAGTCTAAATCTCTCGATACTCTGATCGGCCCTGCATAGGTCATGCCAAAGCTGGGTATGTAGGGACAATCTTAGGAGGAGAGAATGCGGGAAATGGGAGCCAACATAGGTCATGCCAAAGTTGAGTGTGTTGGGTACTATTTTGCCGATGATTAGACATGGTTTGATTTAACTGGGCTATCAAGTCGGACTTGGGCTCGGGGCATAAGATAGGATATATACGTCGGGCATATGAAGCTTATCTTATGTTGTTCAAGAGTTGTATGAGATACAATTGGAATTATTTCTACCTAAATAAGTTAAGTTCTATGCGATGAGCCAAAGCTCACTTAGGACTTAATTGAAATATGGATCTTGTCTCACTATAAAACTTCATGGATTGAAAGTTTCCGAATCAATGCGATTGAGGGTTATTGATTTGATTAAAAAATAGTGGGAGCCATTATATGAAATATTTAAAGAATAATAGCCTTTAAATATTATTTAATTCGAATAATATATCTATTTATGTCTCACAATAGTTCCTTGAGAAGGACATATAGCATAAGATGCTTATAATCGTTAAAATGAACATGGACAAGTGTTGTCAATAATGTTCTCGTGCTTAAAAAAATCGTAAAAAGTAATCCCAAAGATAAGGGTAAGGTGTTATCCGAGGCTTCGGCCTTAGGTAAGAAATTAGTATCTTTTGCGGTGAATCGGTTCATTGAAAGAAACCATAATTTCTCAAGAAGATATGAAAAAGTGAATGAAAGGATAGTGTGACTACCGCTTCAAGTATTTTTGTTATAGAAATTAACTTGTCTATTTCACATCATGTGTATTAGTTACACGATGTGAATCACACATTTGTGAAAATGTGCTGACAAAGTTGTAGACTATTGAGTAAATATGAAGTTAACATATGAGTGACAAATGTAGCAAAAGTTGTTGCATTTTCTCAAGTAACTCATTTATTTACATTGTCTTTTTGGACTTATCGCCGACATAAATAATTGTTATTTAATGTCGACAATAAATTTTGTATTATCTATAGTTCGAGTTTATCTATGAATGGTTATTAATTTATTATTGAGAATAATAATTTCACCATTCACAAATATCAATTTTTTTTGAAAATGTTCCAATAGAAAATATTACCTTTTGTGTTATATCGAACAAGATAATTATGAGTCTATCTATAACATTAATATTAAGAATTTAAATCTAGCATTGTCACTTGGTCTACTTAAATAAGACGAACATTTATTAAATCCATTAAGATGGATTTTCAAATTCATTTGATTTTGAATCATTTGAGACATGTATAACTTTTTTATTAGACAAGATGATATAAACGTCTTTCACAAAGTAAGGTGAAAGATAGTTACTTATTGCCTCTCATACATAGTGATGTATGTTCATCAATGAGTGAAGGTGCTAGAGAAAACTACTTTATCACTTTGTTGAACCAATAAATTTGAATATTTTGAAAAGTTCAAAACTTTCAAATAATGAAGTAGACAATAAACTTGGCTTTGAAAAATCGAATTTCTTCGATGAGATCGAGGAGTCGAGAACCAAGTGTTTGATGATCATTATAATGATATCGAACTTTATTAGATATAGTTCGATTATGATGAGTTAAATATATCTTCTATTTCTTTCGGGGTTACACTCTTATTGCGTTCATACTGAATATAATACCATCTAAAGCAGTTCTAAAAGAATCCATATGCGATATGGACTGGTAGGTGTATCAGATTATCTTTTATCAAGATTTGAGGATATGATACTTAATTGAAGCATCATGCATGTAATCGGATTAGTGCTTATTGTGGAATATCCTAAGAAAAGTAAAGGATATTACTTCTATAATTAATATGAGAACAAAGTGTTTGCTACTCAAAAATTATATCTCTTTGGAAGAAGTGTTTCCAAAAGAATTAGTGGGAGTAAATTTGAAACGTTCAAATTCCACATACTGACCGTAATGCTCGGATGGAAATTAATTCAGATTTCAACTAGTGTTTGAGTCTGTAATTAATAAACTAGACTGTCAAGATGTTGAAGAGCCTGAGTATATAACATAAGTGTATTCAAGTAGATCCATTAGAATTTATCGCAGGCCCGAAAAATATAGATTTTTCGTGTCTAATGATAAAAATTTCGTACTCATAGATGATGAGTCCACATTCTACTAATAGACTATGTTGAGTCAAGGCTCTAATGGTTAGAGACTTTGAAAGTTGAGATGTAATCCTTGTCAGACAATCAAGTTTTGAATTTGATTGATCCATCAGATGGAAATACGGTTTTAAAAGAAAGACCGACATGGATAATGTGCAAACATATAATGCATGATTTGTGGTTAAGATAAACTCATAGTATAGACTATGATAATATTTTTCCAAGTCATCATGCTTGTGTATTTCAGAATTTTCTTGGGCATATGCTCATAGTATGACTCTAAAAGAAGCCAAGTGGATGTCAAGACGTTGTTTCTTAATATAAACATATGAAAGTATGTATATGATACAACTTGAGAGTTTTGTCTATCCTAAAATTTTTTTTTTGAAAAGAATTTGCAAGTTGCATAAATTCATTTATGAATTAAAACAAACATCTCTAGGTGAATATTTATTATTTGATGAAATAACCAAACAGTTTGGTTTTATCAAAAATTAAAGATAAATCTTATGTTGACAAGAAGTTCAGTGGGAGCATAATTACATATGATGTGAATTAAGTGTAATAAGCACACATAAGTTTAATCTTAGTGAGAGTCACTAAATAATAATCAAGAGTATGATTATATACTTGAGAAGGATAAAGTATTCTTCTTAGATTATGGTGGACATAAAAATATGCAAAGTATTTGCATATGATAATGTTTGATAATCCATTTAAGAACCCAATCCCTTAAATGATGGTGATCATGTTAGGTCAACTGGTATGTGATACCACATAGATCAATGCGTATGAGATACTTGGTTGTTTTGGCCTAGTGCAAGTGGGAGATTAATGGTGTTATGCCCTAGGCCAAAGTGTTTGTGACCTAGATGATGGATTGTAATAACAAACATAATATTTATTCTAAGATATTTCATATAATATGTGCGTATAGGTTATTTTAATATAATTAAAATAGACCATGAATATGCAATTCAGCTTTATCTCATCAAAGTGTGTGACTTTGATAGTAAAACTATAAAGTATTATGAATGCTATTCTAAATCGTCCCTGGTCATTTATAGGATATTTGTGGAGACAAATATACTTGCAGATACATATAAATATATATATTTATATACAAGCTATAAATGTACACCAGTATATTAGTTGACTGATGATTATGTTTTACTGATCATGGATAAATAGTTATCAAGTCATTAACATAGCTATATGTTAGAGACCATATACTGGACTGACCCGCCATAAGAATGCTACATGTTTTACGTCATTAGCGATTCTTGTAACATAAAGTATTTATAGTCCTTTGACCTGAGATTGTCTCGGTTCCCAACATGAGTAATTTTATACTTTAATATAATCTAACACTGCCTTTAACCGGGTGGTCATAACGGTTATGATTAGGTATACAATGAATCATGTAGAGGGATGAGTGCAATCAAGACGGGATTTGTTCCTCTCATAAATGAGAGAGATATCTTTAGGCCTCTTGATGAATTAAACTGAAGAAATGTATGGCCATACTCAAATGAATTAATAAGAGTTGTTAATGTCATTTGTTCTTGTTCAGTTTAATTCGGAATCAAGAAATATTAATCGATTAATATAAGGATGGCGTCTTACATGCCTTATGATCGATATAGATATCGCGTGACAAAGGGACTAAATACGTGATTGTTGATTAGGTAAATCGGATCACCGATATTCACTTAAATTGGGTAGTCATGATGGCTTGCTAGAATCCGCTCATGATTTATAGACTGTCAAGTCTATTGCCAACATTACGTGAACCTACAGGGTCACACACAAATAACAAACTGAAATGGGCGCACAAAATCCTAGCGACTTATATGATGAGTTGCATAAGAATGTCACAAAATATATTGTCATCTTATGTGATAAGATGTGATATATATGTATATAAAGACTATGAGCACAAAAGATCATGTAATCTAGAAGAGTCTAGATGATGGCATATGGATGATGATGAGTGATATCATACATATCTTTTAGTGTGAAGAGACATGACTCTTCACCTCTATATAAGGACATAGAGGGCTCCAAATTCACAACACAACACATCAATCTCTCTCTCATTATTTCTCATTCTCTTTTGTGAGACAAAAGAGAGAAAATATATTTTCTAATTTGTATGACAAAATTATGAATGGGTGCTTTCCTTTTTGTATGACAAAAATGAAAGAGTGCGATTATATGAGAGGAATTATATACATCTTTTGTGAGATAAAATAAGAAGAGTTTTCTTATGCAAGAGGAGAACAAGCTACTAGCATATATATTGTTCTTCTTCCCGTTTTAAGAAGTTTGTTCGTGTGGACACCGGTAGAGGCGTTCGTACTTTCGGCTCTTGTGATCTATTCGGCCTAAGAAGATGAGAACGGGTTGTTGAGAGTTTCGGTGGAGACCGATTGTGTGTGCGGTAGATGACTTCCGCACGATCCGACCTAGACGGCCTAGACGGACATAAAATCGGTTAGGACGGTAACCAGTTTAGAGGCGCATGGACAATATGCATGGTTTGAGCGTCATGGATTAAGCGTAATCCGAAAGGTATTATTAAGATTTATTTCTTTGATTTAACCGATACGCACGGATCCTCGGATTGGTTTTGGACGAAATTTTTTGTTTTTCCGCTGCGTTATGCACGTCTGAAACCCAACATGTATGCGTAGAGCATGAGGGAGCAAATGATAGTCATTTGATGACTATAATAAATATCTAAGTTCTTATGAAGAACTAAGATATCCGGACATATGAGGAACTAAGTAGTGGTAAGATATTACACTTTCCTAACATGGATCATTATCGCAATTCGTTTATTTTGAATACAGTAGTTTGGAAAGAATTTCAAATAAGGTACTGTAACTGAAACAAGATCCCATAATATTGCTTTAGAAGCAAACAATGGGTATGCTTGGATCAAAAGTTGATCTTGGAACTAGGAGTAGTCCCGAGTGCTCTTAAACCTGACAATCTCAGAATAGAGCAATAATGATACAAGTTTCTATTTTAGAAGTTCTCGACTAATGATAGAGATCAATAGTAGTCGTTACAAGTTTGCAATGTAAATTTCTATAATCTGATAAGGCATATATTTCCCGCTAGTAAAACATGAAGGTCATGTTGCCTAATGAGCATTGGATGCTTAAGATTGGCCCAGTGCAAGTGAGAGACTGAAGGAATTATGCCCTAGGCCAAAGTGTTGGACTGGAGACAAAGTGTTGGACTGGAGATTAGATTATGCGAAACGTGTTTATTTATTTCATATATGAATGAGTGTATGGGGGACTAATGTATTTACATATATTAGATCGACCATGAATGACACTTCGGGTTCATGTCATCAGAATACGTGATTCTGATAGTAGAACCGTGAACCAATGAATGACATTCTAAACCGTCCCTAGTGATATGTAGGATGTTTATAGAGATAAACATACTTCAAGTAAGAAGCTACATATCCACACTAGTATATTCGCAGACTGGATGATCATGTTCTGCTGATCATGGACATAGGGATGTCAAGTCTGGAATATAGGTGCGTGTTAGAGAACACGTACTGGACTGACCACACTATGAGAATATGCATGGTATATGTCATTAGTGATTCTCATATGAATAGTATGCTTGTTCCTACGACCTGAGGTCACCATGAATTCCTGTATGAGGAACTGCATACTTTAATATGATCTTACGTCATCCGTAACGGGATGATCATTAGGATCATCATTAGGTATGCACTGAATCATGATGAGGAATGTGAGTGACCAAGACGGGATTTGTTCCTCTCGTCATGAGGGAGATATCTCTGGGCCCCATGATGAACTAGGACTGAAGGAAATGCATGGCCATGCTCAAAATGGAATAACATGTGTTGTTACTATCATTTTGTATTTACTCAGTCTAATTCTCGATCAGGAAAGAGACTTTGATCAAACTCAAGAATGACATATTACCGTGCCTTGTGATCAAGACGTATATCATAGAACAAAAGGACTAAGCAAATGTCTATTCAGATAGGTTTACGATCGCTGATCATTTCATTTAACATGGGTAGTGATGAGATCAGTCTAGAGGTTACTCATGACTTACGATCTTTAGAAGATCGTTGCCAGCGTTAAATGGAACCAGACGGTCACACAATGAACTCCATTCGTACGGGATGAATATGCCTCAAAACAGTTAATACATATGATGTATAAATTGGTGAACGAAATAATCAATTATTGGATAATTTAGTGAACGAACTAGTGTCATTCCGTTGGCAACGGAACAGTTCCGTTCCCAATGGAATAGATATGAAAACTATAATAATCTTAGCTGCCAAGTATTCCGTTATGGAAATACCTATTCCGTTGGCAACAGAATAGGCGCAGATTAGGATTTCAGTTATGGTAACTGAGCAATCGTTCGCCTCTCTCTCTAGTATAAATAGAAGGGAAGGATCTCCCTATTTTATACACAACTCTGTAGCCTGAGAGGCCGTCTTTACACAGAAAAGAGAGAGAGAGTTTTTGAGAGATATTCGGAAAGTATTTCCGGACTTGTCTAGCCAAGTCCGGTTATTCCGTTCGAGTGAAGTTCGCGTGGATACGAGTAGAGGTTCTCTACCTTGAGAACTTGCGAGCGATCTATCTTCATCCCTAGGAGAAGAAGCTATCTCTGGAGCCGAGCTTCAAGAAGGAGTTCTTCGAACCGAGTAATAGAAGGAGTTTGGCGAGCCGAGCTTCGGGAAGGAGACGGTTGCGAGTCGGAAAAGTTCAGACCTACATCAGTTCCTTGTCTCGCAGATCAGGAAGATCCGAGGTATAAATTTTAATGGCTAATCTCGTACCTTTATTTCCTTTACGATGATCCTAGGGAGGGTTTAACCCGTAGGTTCCGCTGCACATGTAACGTACATGGCTATGAGTTTCCTAACAATAACACCATCATTGCTCGCACGGGTGTGATATGTCGCATGATCATTAACAAATTAACTTATTTTACCCACGCACGCATGGGTGATTCTTTTTGGTAGCGCATAGCACGCATGATTTTTGGATAACGTGGCGGCTTCCAAGTGAGTTGGTGGTGCGGGTGGTATATATAAACCGGTGATATGTATATGGACTCTTTCAAAAAATAGGAAAAGAAGAATTATTCAAAATATTCTTTTTAATTTCAAGGCTTGTCTTCATTTTTGTTTCTTTTTTTTTTTTCATTCCAATTTTTATAATTATGATAAAATTGAAATAGAAATTAAGTTTAGGATTAATTGAAATAGAAAGAGATATTTAGTACGATATTATTTAAAACTTTGAAGGCCCCGATTTTATTTTCGTCAAAAGTCTTTGAAATTGCAGGATCGGCCATAAACACATTAATAAAATTTAAAATTCATTATATACTAATTTTATAAATAATACATCAAGAATTAGTAAAGATTATAATTAACCGATATCATACTCTATTTCAATATGAGATGTAGTCATATTAAATAAATTAATATCTTATTTTTTATGTTCTTAAGTTTGTCATGTTAAATAAATTTTTAGTTATTCATTCTTAAAATATTTATTATTTTTTTAATTTTATTTAAAGAAATTAGTTATGAATTCATTGTCAAATAACTTATTATAAAAAATTTGACATTTCCTAAAAATCCTTAAAAGTGATCCAAACAATTTTTTTAAGTTTCAGCAGGCGAATTGCCTCGCTGGGATATCATTTAAAATAAAGTTTTTTTTTTAAACATGGATCATATATTTAGTATTTACCATATACTTTCCTAACCATTTAGGAATTCCAAATATCAAAATCTAATCCCTAAAAAAAAAATTTCCTAACCTATAAATTTCTTGTACATCCAAAACACAACCTTACAGTTATCCTATCTTCTATGTAGCCTTCTACACTTTCAATACCATACTCCTATTAAAAATAATAATAGTTAGATAGGACAAATAATAATATTAATAATAATAGTAGTAGTAAAACTAATAGGGACCAAAAATACATAAGTACCATGTGAAAAGGAAACAAAATAAAATCATGCGGAAATTAAATTATTGAAAACATCATATTTTTTATTTTTCCTGTAAAAACCGGAGTATATCGGTCAAAAAACTCCGATAGTAATAGACTTGTTCCTTGAGCTTCTCTTTCATACCTTTCTGATAATTTCAAATAAATGAAAAATAAATATTACAATTTATATTAAACAATTGAAACTTAATAGTAAAAAAAAAAGCAAAAGAGTAATTATAAATGAATAACTACGTCAGCATCTCTTTCAGCCAAAATATTGTGAAGCTATTCTAGTTTTGATTTTAGCATTTGAGTTTCCTTTTCCTGTTAAAAAAATTGAGCAATTATCAAAACAGATTATATTTTTTTCCAAATAAATTAAACTGATTTAGACATTAAAAATAATTTATGTGATTAATTAATTACCTTCTGCTCTACAAGAACTTTATATTCTTGTTCAACAAGCCGTGTAAAGTTAATTGGGCGTAAAGATATCTCTTGTCCAAAATTACAAAAGGAAAAGCAAGAGGATTGTATAATTACTGATGTTTATTTGATCTAGTGACAATCCTAACTAAGCTCATAATTTTAGTAAGAATTTTTCTTTTAACACTTAAGTGCAACATGTTATTCAATCAGTTCTATTCAAGAAAAGAAGTCCTACAACTTGCTAAGCACTCAAACCCTACTTGATTATAGCTTACTTTTATCTCCAATCTTTTCTCCAAGTTTTTCTTTCCACCCTGATCACCTTATGATTGTAGGGTAAATGCAAAATAATAAATAGATACAATAGCTAAAACGCAGATCATGAAATTCATAAGACAAATGATGTCATTATTCAAAAAATTTAAACAACTTGTCGGAACCTCCGTGTGACCTCATCTCCTTATGTCCGTGTACTCTCCTCCTCCTCCGACGACGACGAAATATGATACGCAACATCACTCCTCTTTTTTCTTCCTCTTTTCCTTTTCCTTTTTCTTTTCTTCTTCCTTCTTCTCCTTTCCTTTTTCCATTTCCTATTCCCTTTCTTCTTCCTTATCCATTTCTTCTTCCTTTTCCTTTTCCTCATTTAAATGGTGGCGCACCGGCCTTGTGATCAGAGGCGGCCCTTAGAATGAGTCAATCAAGTCGGCGCACGCATAGGGCGTCACAATTTATGGGCCTCCAATTTATGTATTCATAGTAGGCATGTTTGATTTGATGTATTTTGGTGGATTGTATCTTAAGATACAGGATTCAACACAAAATCCGGTGCTTGATTTCAATAAATCCTGGATTTGAGGGTTGGAGATCTTGTATTTTGTCATCCACTCAAAAATTTGGGATTACAAAATACACCAACTTATTATATTATATTATATTATATTATATTATATTATATTATATTATATTATATTATATTATATTATATTATATTATATTATTTATATTATATTATATTATATTATTTTATTCTATGTAATATTATATTATATTATATTATATTATATTATATTATATTATATTATATTATATTATATTATATTATATTATATTATATTATATTATGTTGTGTTGTTTGTGTTTATGTTTATGTTTGTGTTTGTGTTTGTGTTTGTGTTGTGTTGTGTTGTGTTGTGTTGCGTTGCGTTATATTATATTATATTATATTATATTATATTATATTATATTATATTCTTGTTGTCATTGTTTACTGTTATTATTTTTTTTAAGTAATAATAATTATTATTGTTATTGTATTATTTTTATTTCTATTATTTATTATTATTATTATTATTATTATTATTATTATTATTATTATTATTATTACTATAATTATTTATTATTATTATCATTGAAATTAATTTATTATTATTTATCATTATTATAACTATTATTATAGTTATTTTTATTATTTTTCAAAATTATTTAAAAAATGATATATAATTGTATTTAATTACTCAACAATTACCATCTTATAAAAAATTCAAATTCATAATCATCAAATCCACCCAATAAAACAACTCACATGGATCATCAAATTCATGGATCATTGGGTCCATGTATTTACCATATCCATGTATCTTACAATACCTCATATCAAACATGCCCAGTATGTATGGATGTAAATAATTTTTTAAAGGGTAAAATTCAAAAAATCATATCCCACTAGCATGACAAGGCGTAGAAAGCATTGTTGTTTAGCATTTACAAGCATCCAATTTTATATCTAGTAATGGACTAACAGTTGCTCATGAGATATGGAGTTACAGACCAGCTACTTTTCAAATTGTAGGTCTGACGGACTCAAATTCAGAAATTGACCAGCTAATTATCAATAACTTTTATGTACTTAATAATCTAACTTTTCATCTTAATGTCAATACTATGAAAAACAAAAAAAACTAAATTCTATCGCGATAAAAATTGAACAGAAAGGTGCAACAAAAATAAGAAAAAGAAGAAGCAATAATCATCTCTCTTTTGAATTAGTCTATTTCTTATCTTCTTTTCTCTTGAGGTTCTTTTTTTATATGTTTCATTATTTTTTTAAAAGACTAGATTATTTAAATCTAATTGATTTATTAGCCTCTAAAAATGCAAAACCAATGATTCTTAAATAATTATGATTAGTTATAGTGTTATGTACATTTTCTTAACTTATTTTTTATTTTCTCCTTTTGAATAATTTTTTATTTAATTTGATATATAAATTATAAATATCGCTTTGCGTCTAGAATGGCACAGGACCGACTCTGCTTGTGATTCTCCTGAATCTGTGTTCTATAATGGAAGGAGGATTAATTGCAAGGCCGGCTTCAAACTTCTTCTCTCGCAGGAGGTTTTTTTGTAGAACCGTCCTTCCTTTTGAAAGTCCTGAAAATTAGGGTTAAAACACATAAGTTTTTTCAAATGAATTAAATATTTCACAGGGGTATATATGTAATATTTTGAGATTTTGCAAGGGTACATATGAAATTGAACATATTTTAAATGACAAAAAATACATGAGATTTCCTGTTTCGCAACGGTATATCATGGTCCTAAGAATCGATTATTCCGATTAAACTGATTTGAGTCGGAATCGGCAAGCTCCGATTCTATTAATACATGATTCTCACTATTTTATAAAATTATTTTTTATATTAATTGATATGATTCTTCATCCCATTCTACCGATTCCGATTCATTTCAGCCAATTCTTAATAGCTATCCCGAGGATTACCATGCTTTATTAGATTTCTTCCAACATTTTAATTTCCATTCTTTCATATAGCTATTTGCCTCTCACATACATTATATAGTATAGTTAATTAAGTAAATATTGAAAATATAGGCTTATATGAATAAAATTGAAAAATTAATCTAAAAAAGTAGCCCTGTCAAATAGGTATCTTAAAAGTAGTATAATAAATTTCATGTTGGATATTCTATAGTTTCGACTTTCAAACAAAATATGTGGCAAATATAGAACATTTGATTTATATTGGTTCAAACTATTTTAATGTCGCAAAGAATCTGTATTTTCATGTTGGATATTCTACAGTTTCGACTTTCAAACAAAATATGTGGCTAATATAGAACATTTGATTTATATTGGTTCAAACTATTTTAATGTCGCAAAGAATCTGTATAACCTTATAGACAAACTTACACTTACCAGATCAAAATATATGATTATGATTAAATACCAGTACATATTGTTTAAGCTGTCGTATTAGATGAATTTTTTTGTCAAAAGAACATATAACATTAATTTTGTATCTTGTTTTTAATCACTAGTTATTCAATTTATGTATGTAAATTACATACAAATAATAGATAATAATTTTTTTTTTATAAAATTATAATATGTAAATGATTTTATCAACTTTCAGTTCGGCCCCCCCTAATTTTACATCCTGGCTCCGCCCCTGTTAATAATATCATAAGAATTAGATAGGTTGTTACAACCCCAAATGAAATAGAGTAGTCACGCCCTTAAGTTATAATTAAAAGAAAAAAAAATACTTAATAACCAAATGGAATTATTATAGTTACAACCCGTTGAAATTCTAAGGCCAAGTTATAGGTCCTATTTGGTTGTAAGGTGTAGTAGGCTCTTGCGCTATATAGGTAAAACGAAATCACATATAATTTTATCCAAGATTACTCGCTAATTTCTTTCCAAAATTCATATCTTGGAAGATTACTCACTAATTTCTTTCCAAAATTCATATCTTGGAATCATATCAAATTTAATAGGTGATAACCAACACATTCCCGACGATTAGTTGCATAGTGCTCGACTTGCCTCTTTTGATTGGATCCATTCCAGCCAATGAGAAGGGGAAGGTAATTGTGGGCGATACGTTTCAGTATATTCCACCTGCCAATGCGATGTTTCTCAAGGTAATTGACTGATATTATGAATGTTATAGTTTTTCCAATTTAACACAAAATCGAAATTAGAGTTCAATTTGTACCAAACGTTGTGTAATATTGAAAACTACGAACATATATGGACTAATTTTATTATTCGTTTTTTTCGATTGGATGAGCAGCGAGATTTGATTTGATTAGAATTGGAATTGGAATTGGAATTTTATTATTCTTTATAACTTTTCATATAATTTCTTCTCTGTTTTGAATCATCATTTGTAGTATATTCTCCATGATTGGAGCGATGATGATTGCGTGAAAATACTTAGAAAATGTAAAGAGGCGATCTCTTCAGAAACCAATGAAAAAATTATTATCGTCGACATAGTAATAAACTCATGGAAGGATGATTCTGAACTTACAGAACGATACATCCTCTTGAAATCATACAACCTTAAAAACCAATCGCATAATTCTTTATTACACCTTTTTTTCATTCCAAGGCTTATTCCAACTTTCACCAAATCAAGTCCTTTTATTCACAAAAAAAACATACAAAACAACTCAGTCTCAAACATTGTGACCGCTCAAATTCGTCTGGACCCAATCAAAAGCAATCGGGCTGAGATAAGAATCCGGGATTCCAAATCCACTAACAATCCCCAAAGCGTGAGGCCTTAATTCCATACACAAATCTAGGATTTCTTTTCTCACTTTAGCAGCATTCTGAACGGATAAATATCCGTATTTGAGAAATGAAATCCCCTCATCCATGCAGGTTGTTGCGTACATTGACCTTAATAACCCCATCACTTCTTGTAATTAAAAAAATAAAAGGTTTTTTAGATAAATGGGATAATTGCGTAGTATATAACATTGAAAAGATCAAATTGATAAATTTGCGCATTTAATTTACCTTTTGTGGTCCAGTTTGAACTTTGGAGTTTATTCTCAGCTTCTAGAAGGACTTGGAGAATTGTGCGTTCTGTGAAGGCTCTGGCTGAGTCTTCAGCGATTTGGTAACTCTGTTTTAATTAAATAAAAGATTTAAATAAAATATCATATGAATAACAATATTGTATATAAAAATTAAAAATAATTAATTTAGTAAATAACTTACTAGTAAGAGTGCTTTTTCTTTACTCACTCCTTGAGCTTGGTAACTCACTACTTCTTCAGCAAAATGCTTGAGCAAATCTCTCTCCCTCAAGCAGAATATATCAGTCTAAACCAAACATGAACAAAAAAAAAAGTTATTTATTTTCTGAATATTAAATTATATTAAAAATAAAGAATGAAATGGGAATATAATATACTTGGAACTTAGGGCATCTGCGAATGGAACTCGTAAGATCACTTGGAATAGATTCTGTTTTCGGTTTTCAAACCTTGACCTCCTGTTATATATATATATATATATATATATATATATATATATATATATATATATATATATATATATATATATATATATATATATATATATATATATATATATACATACATATATACATACATATATATATATACATACATATATATGTATGTATATATGTATGTATATATATATATATATATATATATATATATATATATATATATATATATATATATATATATATCTATATATATATATATACATACATATATATACATTGTTGGGTCTCGGACATGCATAACGCAGCGGAAAACAAAATATTTGTCCAAAACCAATCCGAGGATCCGTGCGTATCGGTTAAATCAAAGAAATAAATCTTAAAGATACCTTTCGGATTACGCTTAATCCGTGACGCTCCAACCATGTGTGTTGTCCAAGCGCCTCTAAACCGGTTACCGTCCTAACCGATTTTCCGTCCGTCTAGGCCGTCTAGGTCGGATCGTGCGGAAGTCATCTACCGCACACACAATCGGTCTCCACCGAAACTCTCAACAACCCGTTCTCATCTTCTTAGGCCGAATAGATCACAAGCGCCGAAAATACGAACGCCTCTACCGGTATCCACACGAACAAACTTCTTAAAATGGGAAGAAGAACAATATATATGCTAGTAGCTTGTTCTCCTTTTGCATAAGAAAACTCTTCTTATTTTATCTCACAAAAGATGTATAATTCTCTCATATAATTGCACCCTTTCATTTTGTCATATAAAAGGAAAGCACCCTTTAGTAATTTTGTCACACAAATGAGAAAGGATATTTTCTCTCTTTTTGTCTCACAAAAGAGAATGAGAAATAATGAGAGAGAGAATCATTTGGTACAATGAATTTGGAGCCCTCTATATTCTTATATAGAGGTGAAGAGTCATGTCTATTCACACTAAAAGATGTGTATGATATCACTCATCATTATCCACATATCATCATCTAGACTCTTCTAGATTACATGATCTTGTGTGCTCATAGTCTTTATATACATATATATCACATCTTATCACATAAGATGACAATATCTTTTGTGACATTCCTATGCAACTCTCAACAACCCGTTCTCATATTCTTAGTCATGTATGTATTGATGGTGTTATGCCCTAGGCCAAAGTGTTTGTGACCTAGATGATGGATTGTAATAACAAACATAATATTTATTCTAAGATATTTCATATAATATGTGCGTATAGGTTATTTTAATATAATTAAAATAGACCATGAATATGCAATTCAACTTTATGTCATCAAAGTGTGTGACTTTGATAGTAAAACTATAAAGTGTTATGAATGCTATTCTAAATCGTCCCTGGTCATTTATAGGATATTTGTGGAGACAAATATACTTGCGGATATAAATAAATATATATATTTATATACAAGCTATAAATGTACACCAGTATAGTAGTTGACTGATGATTATGTTTTACTGATCATGGATAAATAGTTATCAAGTCATTAATATAGGTATATGTTAGAGACCATATACTGGACTGACCCGCCATAAGAATGCTACATGTTTTATGTCATTAGCGATTCTTGTAACATAAAGTATTTATAGTCCTTTGACCTGAGATTGCCTCGGTTCCCAGCATGAGTAATTTTATACTTTAATATAATCTAACACTGCCTTTAACCGGGTGGTCATAACGGTTATAATTAGGTATACAATGAATCATGTAGAGGGATGAGTGCAATCAAGACGGGATTTGTTCCTCTCATAAATGAGAGAGATATCTTTAGGCCTCTTGATGAATTGAACTGAAGAAATGTATGGCCATACTCAAATGAATTAATAAGAGTTATTAATGTCATTTGTTCTTGTTCAGTTTAATTTGGGATCAAGAAATATTAATTCGATTAATATAAGGATGGCGTATTACATGCCTTATGATCGATATAGATATCGCGTGACAAAGGGACTAAATACGTGATTGTTGATTAGGTAAATCGGATCACCGATATTCACTTAAATTGGGTAGTCATGATGGCTTGCTAGAATCCGCTCATGATTTATAGACGGTCAAGTTTATTGCCAACATTAAGTGAACCTACAGGGTCACACACAAAGAACAAACTGAAACGGGCGCAGAAAATCCTAGCGACTTATATGATGAGTTGCATAGGAATGTCACAAAAGATATTGTCATCTTATGTGATAAGATGTGATATATATGTATATAAAGACTATGAGCACACAAGATCATGTAATCTAAAAGAGTCTAGATGATGATATGTGGATAATGATGAGTGATGTCATACACATCTTTTAGTGTGAATAGACATGACTCTTCACCTCTATATAAGGACATAGAGGGCTCCAAATTCATTGTACCACAGGATTCTCTCTCTCATTATTTCTCATTCTCTTTTGTGAGACAAAAAGAGAGAAAATATCATTTCTCATTTTGTGTGACAAAATTACTAAAGGGTGCTTTCCTTTTATATGACAAAATGAAAGGGTGCAATTATATGAGAGAATTATACATCTTTTGTGAGACAAAATAAGAAGAAGAAAATGAGTTTTCTTGTGCAAGAGAAGAACAAGCTACTAGCATATATATTGTTCTTTTTCCCGTTTTAAGAAGTTTGTTCGTGTGGATACCAGTAGAGGCGTTCGTACTTTCGGCGCTTGTGATCTATTCGGCCTAATGAGAACGGGTTGTTGAGAGTTTTGGTGGAGACCGATTGTGTGTGTGGTAGATGGCTTCCGCATGATCCGACCTAGACGGACTAGACGGACGGAAAATCGGTTAGGATGGTAACCGGTTTAGAGGCGCTTGGACAACACGCATGGTTTGAGCGTCACGGATTAAGCGTAATCCGAAAGGTATCTTTAAGATTTATTTCTTTGATTTAACCGATACGCACGGATTCTCGGGATTGGTTTTGGACGAAATTTTAATTGTTCCGCTGCGTTATGCACGTCCGAAACCCAACAGTGGTATCAGAGCGACGTACGTGTTTCGGTTAAATTAAGACGGTATATATGAGATATATATTATTTAGATACCATTTATAATTTTGATTTATAATTATAAGGCTTGCATATAGAGTATTCAAGTGTTGAATATTCTTAATTGAAAGGATGTGAAGTTTTGGGGATTCATGAAGAGGTGTATGTAATAGTTGCATCCAAGAGATTCATACAAGAGTTGTCATGAAGAGTGTGAATACACATATGATGTTATTAATTGTATATGTTATGTACATATTCAGTTCGTAGCAAGTCTGTACATTGTTACATATGTGTTTGAATAACACTTGATATTAGAAATGTTCTGATAAAATAAAAGTATGTGTTATCACGAGACATCAGACATGTTTAATTAACGAATTTAATTAATATTAAAATGTTCTAGTGAGAGTACGTTTTATCATGTGATAGACATGTCAACATATCCTCTAGTTATGTGTAGACGGGTAAACCTCGAATTATAATATCATATTCTAGTCTGATTAAAATGTTGATCAAATAAGAATAGTCGTTAGTCTCATAAAGTAATTTGATCAAGATAATGATCAAACTCGTGTCAAGTTCATCAATTTGGAATTCCTTGATCAAAATACACGGATCATCATACCATGTATTTGTTGCATGGCCATGACTAAAGTTATACAATTTATGCAATTATATTGCCGTGACTCAACATGATTTGATACATCTCTGATTTAATTAATCACAAATATACTCATATATGATTTGAGAGGATATGATTCAAAGGTTGCGACCAAAGGGTGTGACCAACGGATGCGTTCCAAATGTCACATCCATAAGGTTGCGACGAATGGGTGTGACCAAGGGATGCGATCCAAATCTCACGTCCATAAGGTTGCGACGAATGGGTGCGACCAAAAGTTGCGACTGACGGATGTGACTAAGGGATGCGATTCAAATGTCACATCCAAAAGACGTGACGAAAGGTTGCGACCAACGGATGCGACCAAAGGGTGCGACCAAAAGGTGCGACTAACGGGTGTGACCAAGGGATGCGATTCAAATGTCACATCCAAAAGACGCAACGAAAGGTTGCGACCAACGGATGCGACCAACGGATGCGACCAACGGATGCGACCAAAAGATGCGACTAACGGGTGTGACCAAGGGATGCGATTCAAATGTCACATTCAAAAGACGCGACGAAAGGTTGCGACCAAAGGGTGCGACTAAAGGGTGTGACCAATGTTACAGAATGCGCTAGGCGCTAGTCGGGCGGTCGGGACCATCGAGGATTAATCGGGGATTAATCGGAGATTAATCCGACCAAGGCGGATTTATATTTTTTAGTATTTTTATATATTATATATAATTTTTATATATTATATGTAATTAGTAACGGTTCTTTCTGGAAAACCGTTACTAATATGTATTTAGTAACGGTTCTGTCTAAAAAATTACTAATATTAGTAACGGTTCTTTCGGAAAAACCGTTACTAATATGTAATTAGTAACGGTTCTTTCTGGAAAACCCTTACTAATATGTAATTAGTAACGGTTCTTTATAAAAAACCATTACTAATATTAATTAGTAACGGTTCTTTCTGGAAAACCGTTACTAATATGTAATTAGTAACGGTTCTGCCTATAAAACCGTTACTAATATTAGTAATGGTTCTTTCGGAAAACCGTTACTAATGAGTATTTAGTAACGGTTTTTATTAAAGAACCGTTACTAAAACGCACAGAACGCCGACTAGCATAATTTCTAGGCGTTTTGCTCCCGCCTAGCGCCTGGGCGGCGCCCAGGCGGCCGCCTGGACCGCATTTTAGAACATTGGGTGTGACCAAGGGATGCGATTCAAATGTCACATCCAAAAGACGCAATGAAAGGTTGCGACCAACGGATGCGACCAAAGGGTGCGACCAAAGGGTGCGACCAAAAGGTGCGACTAACGGGTGTGACCAAGGGATGCGATTCAAATGTCACATCCAAAAGACGCAACGAAAGGTTGCGACCAACGGATGCGACCAACGGGTGCGACCAAAGGGTGCGACCAAAAGGTGCGACTAACGGGTGTGACCAAGGGATGCGATTCAAATGTCACATCCAAAAGACGCGACGAAAGGTTGCGACCAACGGATGCGACCAACGGGTGCGATCAAAGGGTGCGACCAAAAGGTGCGACTAACGGGTGTGACCAAGGGATGCGATTCAAATGTCACATCCAAAAGACGCGACGAAAGGTTGCGACCAACGGATGCGACCAAAGGATGCGACCAAAAGGTGCGACTAACGGGTGTGACCAAGGGATGCGATTCAAATGTCACATCCAAAAGACGCGACGAAAGGTTGCGACCAAAGGATGCGACTAAAGGATGTGATCAACGGATGCGATCCAAATGTCATGTCCATAAGGTTGCGACGAATGGGTGCGACCAAAGGGTGCGATCAAAGGGTGTAACTAAAGGATGTGACCAAAGGATATGATCCAAATATCACGTCCAATAGGTTGCGACTAACGGTTGCGACCAAGAGGTGCGACCAACGGGTGTAATCGACATGCGCAACTAAGAGGTACGACCGAAAAGGTGCAATCGCAAGAGCTGCGACCTCTTGAATAGTTGTGCCTTCATGAAAAGGTGCATACCATGAATTGCCTTTTTGAAATTGTGCATGTGATGCATTATTTCATGAAAAGTTACATGTGATGTATTGAATTCATGAAAAGATGCATATGATGCATTAATGTGTAGAAAATGTGTGTTGACAAAGTTGACCATGTTGTGACCATGTTGACCATGTTGACAGTTGACTGTTGACCCACTGTGTTGACTGTGGACTATGTTGACTGTTGATTGTATTGACTGTTAATTGTTGACAGTTGACTACACTAATTTACCCCTTGACTGTTAACCATTAAATTGGTCAAAAGTTGATCATGACCTGGTCAAAATATTGACCATTGACTGTTGACCTTGTCAAATGTTGATCGTTGACCGAGTCAAATGTTGACCAAATCAAATATTGGTTTTTGACTTGTCAAATGTTGACAATGACGACCGTGCCCCAAATTCGCATTCATAAGCCTTATATATATATATATATATATATATATATATATATATATATATATATATATATATATATATATATATATATATAAATATATATTATAAATGGTTAAATAATCGAAACATAATATGATTATGTTTATATTTGATATATTTGTTGATACGTGTTGATATAATGAAAGAGTTCATTAGGCATAACACATACATCATTGAGATGAAGGAGTTCATCGTCCATCATGAATAATTCATTAAGATGATAAGTTCATTGTCCACTACACATCATGGCGGTGATAGAGTCCATCGCCTATATATGGAGATGAGATTTTCATATACAACATGGAGATGAAAGTATCTTAGGATATCTTGATGTTAGTTCATAAAGATTAAGGCCATGATATAACGTTATTATTATGTCTATTCTATTAGTACATGTGATGTTCTTTCATGAATACATAATAATATATTATATTAAATTCAAAATCCCTCTAAATAATATTAAGTCATGAAATGCCTTCCATAAGTCTAAATCTCTCGATACTCTGATCGACCCTGCATAGGTCATGCCAAAGCTGCGTATGTGGGGACAATCTTAGGATGAGAGAATGCGGAAAATAGGAACCAACATAGGTCATGCCAAAGCTGAGTGTGTTGGGTACTATTTTGCTGATGATTGACATGGTTTGACTTAACTGGGCTATCAAGTCGGACTTGGGCTCGGGGCATATGATGCTTATCTTATATTGTTCAAGAGTTGTATGAGATACAATTGGAATTGTTCCTACCTAAATAAGTTAAGTTCTGGGCGATGAGCCAAATCTCACTTAGGACTTAATTGAAATATAGATCTTGTCTCACTATGAAACTTCAAGGATTGAAAGTCTCCGAATCAATGCGATTGAGGGTTATTGATTTGATTAAAAATAGTGGGAGCCATTATATGAAATATTTAAAGAATAATAGACTTTGCATATTATTCAAATCGAATAATATATCTATTTATGTCTCACGATAGGTCCTTGAGAAGGACAGATAGCATAAGATGCTTATAATCGTTAAAATGAACATAGACAAGTATTGTTAATAATGTTCTCGTGCTTAAAAGTAACGTAAAAAGTACTCCCAAAGATAAGGGCAAGATGTTGCCGGAGCTTCGGCCTTAGGTAAGAAATTAGTATCTTTCGCAATGAATTGGTTCATTGAAAGAAACCATAATTTCTCAAGAAGATATGAAAAGGGAAAGAAAGGGTAGTGTGACTACCGCTTCAAGTATTTTTGCTATAGAAATTAACTTGTCTATTTCACATCATGTGTATTAGATACACGATGTGAATCACACATTTGTGAAAATATGCTGACAAAGTTGTAGACTATTGAGTAAATATGATGTTAACAGATGAGTGACAAATGTAGCAAAAGTTGTTGCATTTTCTCAAGTAACTCATTTATTTACATTGTCTTTTTGGACTTATCGCCGACATAAATAATTGTTATTTAATGTCGACAATAAATTTTGTATTATCTATAGTTCGAGTTTATCTATGAATGGTTATTAATTTATTATTGAGAATAAAAATTTCACCATTCATAAATGTCAATTTTCTTTGGAAATGTTCCAATAGAAAAATTACCTTATGTGTTATATCGAACAAGATAATTATAAGTCTATCTATAACATTAATATTAAGAATTTAAATTTAGCATTGCCGCTTGGTCTACTTAAATAAGATGAACATTTATTAAATCCATTAAGATGGATTTTCAAATTCATTTGATTTTGAATCATTTGAAACATGTGTAACTTATTTATTAGACAAGATGACATGTACGTCTTTCACAAAGTAAGGTGAAAGCAAGTTACTTATTGGCTCTCATACATAGTGATGTATGTTCATTAATGAGTGAAGGTGCTAGAGAAAACTACTTCATCGCTTTATTGAAACAATAAATTTGAATATTTTGAAAAGTTCAAAAACTAACAAATAATGAAGTAGAGAATAAACTTGGCTTTGAAATATCAAATTTCTTTGATGAGATCGAGGAGTCGAGAACCAAGTGTTTGATCATCATGATAACTATATCGAACTTTATTAGATATAGTTCGATTATGATGAGTCAAATATATCTTCTATTTCTTTCGGGGTTACGCTCTTATCGTATTCATACTGAATATAATTCCATCTAAAGCAGTTGTAAAATACTCCATATGCGGTATGGACTGGTAGGTGTATCATATTATCTTTTATCAAGATTTGAGGATATGATACTTAATTGAAACATCATGCATCTAATCGGATTAGTGCTTATTGTGGAATATCCTAAGAAAAGTAAAGGATATTACTTCTATAATTAATATGAGAACAAAATGTTTGTTACTCGAAAATTATATCTCTTTGGAAATTGTGTTTCCAAAAGAATTAGTGGGAGTAAATTTGAAAAGTTCAAATTCCACATACTGACAGTAATACTCGGATGGAAATTAATTCAGATTTCAACTAGTGATTGAGTCTGCAATTAATCAACTAGACTCTCAAGATGATGAAGAGACTGAGTATATAACATAAGTGTATTCATGTAGATTTATTAGAATTTTCGTAGGCCCGAAAAATATAGATTTTTCGTGTCTAATGATAAAAATTTCGTACTCATAGATGATGAGTTCACATTCTATTAATAGACTATGATGAGTCAAGGCTCTAATGTGTAGAGACTTTGAAAGTTGAGATGTAATCCATGTCAGACAATCAAGTTTGGAATTTGATTGATCCATCAGATGGAAACACGGTTTTAAAAGGATGACCGACATGGATAATGTGCAAACATATAATGCATGATTTGTGATTAAGAGAAACTCATAGTATAGACTATGATAATGTTTTTCCAAGTCATCATGTTAATATATTTCAGAATTTTCTCGGGCATATATTCATAGTATGAAAGATGCCAAGTGGATGTCAAGACATTGTTTCTTAATAGAAACATATAAAAGTATGTATATGATACAACATGAGAGTTTTGTCTATCCTAAAAATTTTGAAAAGAGTTTGCAAGTTGCATAAATTCATTTATGAATTAAAGCAAACATCTCCAGGTGAATATTTATTATTTGATGAAATAACCAAACAGTTTGGTTTTATCAAAAATTAAAGATAAATCTTATGTTGACAAGAAATTCAGTGGGAGCATAATTACATATGATGTGAATTAAGTGCAACAAGCACACATAAGTTTAATCTTAGTGAAAGTCACTAAATAATAATCAAGAGTATGATTACATACTTGAGAAGGATAAAGTATTATTCTTAGATTATGGTGGACATAAAAATTATGCAAAGTATTTGCATATGACAATGTTTGATAATCCATTTAAGAACCCAATCCCTTAAATGATGGTGATCATGTTAGGTCAACTGGTATGTGATACCACATAGATCAATGAGTATGAGATACTTGGTTGATTTGGCCTAGTGCAAGTGGGAGATTGATGGTGTTATGCCCTAGGCCAAAGTGTTTGTGACCTAGATGATGGATTGTAATAACAAACATAATATTTATTCTAAGATATTTCATATAATATGTGCGTATAGGTTATTTTAATATAATTAAAATAGACCATGAATATGCAATTCAACTTTATGTCATCAAAGTGTGTGACTTTGATAGTAAAACTATAAAGTGTTATGAATGCTATTCTAAATCGTCCCTGGTCATTTATAGGATATTTGTGGAGACAAATATACTTGCGGATATAAATAAATATATATATTTATATACAAGCTATAAATGTACACTAGTATAGTAGTTGACTGATGATTATGTTTTACTGATCATGGATAAATAGTTATCAAGTCATTAATATAGGTATATGTTAGAGACCATATACTGGACTGACCCGCCATAAGAATGCTACATGTTTTATGTCATTAGCGATTCTTGTAACATAAAGTATTTATAGTCCTTTGACCTGAGATTGTCTCGGTTCCCAGCATGAGTAATTTTATACTTTAATATAATATAACACTGCCTTTAACCGGGTGGTCATAACGGTTATAATTAGGTATACAATGAATCATGTAGAGGGATGAGTGCAATCAAGACGGGATTTGTTCCTCTCATAAATGAGAGAGATATCTTTAGGCCTCTTGATGAATTGAACTGAAGAAATGTATGGCCATACTCAAATGAATTAATAAGAGTTATTAATGTCATTTGTTCTTGTTCAGTTTAATTCGGGATCAAGAAATATTAATTCGATTAATATAAGGATGGCGTATTACATGTCTTATGATCGATATAGATATCGCGTGACAAAGGGACTAAATACGTGATTGTTGATTAGGTAAATCGGATCACCGATATTCACTTAAATTGGGTAGTCATGATGGCTTGCTAGAGTCCGCTCATGATTTATAGACGGTCAAGTTTATTGCCAACATTAAGTGAACCTACAGGGTCACACACAAAGAACAAACTGAAACGGGCGCAGAAAATCCTAGCGACTTATATGATGAGTTGCATAGGAATGTCACAAAAGATATTGTCATCTTATGTGATAAGATGTGATATATATGTATATAAAGACTATGAGCACACAAGATCATGTAATCTAGAAGAGTCTAGATGATGATATGTGGATAATGATGAGTGATGTCATACACATCTTTTAGTGTGAATAGACATGACTCTTCACCTCTATATAAGGACATAGAGGGCTCCAAATTCATTGTACCAAAGGATTCTCTCTCTCATTATTTCTCATTCTCTTTTGTGAGACAAAAAGAGAGAAAATATCCTTTCTCATTTTGTGTGACAAAATTACTAAAGGGTGCTTTCCTTTTATATGACAAAATGAAAGGGTGCAATTATATGAGAGAATTATACATCTTTTGTGAGACAAAATAAGAAGAAGAAAATGAGTTTTCTTGTGCAAGAGAAGAACAAGCTACTAGTATATATATTGTTCTTCTTCCCGTTTTAAGAAGTTTGTTCGTGTGGATACCGGTAGAGGCGTTCGTACTTTCGGCGCTTGTGATCTATTCGGCCTAAGAAGATGAGAACGGGTTGTTGAGAGTTTTGGCGGAGACCGATTGTGTGTGTGGTAGATGGCTTCTGCATGATCCGACCTAGACGGACTAGACGGACGGAAAATCGGTTAGGACGGTAACCGGTTTAGTGGCGCTTGGACAACACGCATGGTTTGAGCGTCACGGATTAAGCGCAATCCGAAAGGTATCTTTAAGATTTATTTCTTTGATTTAACCGATACGCACGGATTCTCGGGATTGGTTTTGGACGAAATTTTAATTGTTCCGCTGCGTTATGCACGTCCGAAACCCAACATGTATATGTATATGTATGTATGTACATGTATATGTATATGTATATGTATATGTATATGTATATGTATATGTATATGTATATGTATGTGTATATGTATGTGTATATGTATATGCATATGTATGTGTATATGTATATATGTATGTATATGTATATGTATATGTATGTTCATATATATATGTATATATATATATATATATATATATATATATGTATATATATATATATATATATATGTATATATGTATATATGTGTATGTATATAAATATATATATATATATATATATATATATATATATATATATATATATATATATATATATATATATATATATATATGACCTGAAGAGTTGTCATATTTTGCCAGGTCAACGTGGCATTAAGAGCACTTGAGTAAATATGTATAGCTTTATTTGCCTCAGGCGTTCTTTGCATATAAATTGTCTTTAAAAAATTCACTGCACAACTCATTGCACATCTGCAATAAAAACCAATTGTGCAACTCTAAACGAATTTCAGCTTCCATATCTTAACAAAGAGGAAAGTTTAGCGATTTTCCTTAAGAAGGCGTTGAGAAATTATAATCCTTCAGTGCACTGTCCCGATGAATTGATGGACTTGGCAAAACAATTGGCAGAAAGATGCCATGGATTGCCTCTTGCACCTGACACATTAGGCAGTTTGTTATCAAAAATACCTGCTACATGCAGTCAATGCTTTAGAGTTGCACAAAAATTGGATTGGCATGTTGATGGGAAAGAATGCATGAATGTTCTTGCCCTCAGTTATAATGACATATGACCTTAAATCTTGCTTCCGCTATTTAGCCAACTTTCCCAAGGACTTCATAATCACTGCAAAATCCTTAACTAGAATGTGGATCGCGGAAGGGTTTGATTCAAACAAAAGAGGAGTGATGGAAGACAATGCAGACGATTGCTTGGAGGAGCTTGCCCAAAGGTAATATTCTCAATGTTTTTTCTTTTATTTCACATATCAAAGATTACAAATTTACAAGCTATTTGATCATCTTTAACCTCTTTTAGTATATAGTTTTGGTTTGCATTCTTTAGTCTGAACCAAAGAAATGTATAGAAATACAAATAGTTTCACAATTCGTCAGAAATTACATATACACAAATTATAGAGAGTTTTCACATATATATAGTTGATGTAAGAATTATAAATAGTTTCACATTCGTCAGGAATCATATAACAAAGCGTTGTAGTGCAGTACGCAACTACGCTTGCCTCTGAATCAAGCAACCTGTTCAAAACTCAGCGCCCTCAAAAAAAATGAGTTTTCACATATATATAGTTGAAGTCGAGATAAAGTTTTTTTTTCTAATTTGAGCAAGTTACCACCATTTGGTTATGCCATTGGTAGAGGTGTGAATAGTTAGTGTAACTAACTTCTATATTTAGTTCGGTTCATAGAGATTCAAATAGTCACTTGCATCAAAGATTCATATACATTGCTTTAATTAACTTCCTCCTCTTTTGTGTGTGAAATTAACAGGAACCTGATTCAAGTTCACTCTAGATACATGAATGGTCGGATCAAGACAATTATGCTTCATGATCTTTTGCGTGACCTGGCCATTCAAGAAGCCCAAGAGAGTGATTTTCTTCTCGTTTTTAAGAAGGATGGCAGCTTATCAGGTACTTTGGATGCACCCCGTCAAGTAGTACTTGATGATACCGTTGAACATAACAGATTTGAAAAACATAATACGCTTGAAAAACATAAAGGGCTAGAAAAAATAAACATATCTGATATCCGTTCTTTCATCCAATTTGTTGGTGTTCTCCAAAGGGGGTTAAGGTTTTTGCTACTTCGAGTATTAGATCTTAGAAACACCCATGACGGAAAAGTGCCCATTGAGTTGAAAAACATGATTCATTTGAGATATCTTGGTATGTATGACACCGTCACGTATGAAATTCCGGAAACCATAGGTTGTCTACAAAACCTTCAAACTCTTGATTTAAGAGGAACCTATATCGAGTCCTTGCCTGATTCTCTGTGGAATATTCCAGCATTGAGATATGCAAGAGGGCCACGTGAACCTTTTTTCGCGCCGCCAACATCAGCAAACCTTGTTAACTTACAGACTCTGAAACAGTTCGTTGTTCCAATGAGCTGGAAGAGAGGGCTACCTCATTTGCCTAATCTTCGAAGGTTGGCTCTTTCCTTGTGTGATTCATATGCACAAGCAGACAAATATGAAGACCGTGAGTGGGCACTATTATGGGAGTTAGTTACCAACTTACTCAGAAACTTGAAGGATCTTATATCATTAGATCTGGGAGGGCACTATCTTCCTGTGGTGGTATTTGATGCAAGGACCTCTCCGAGTTATCAAAAATTAAAAACATTAAAACTATTGGGGTTCGGCTCGACTAGGATCTCTCTTGGGGATGTTCAAATGCCACCAAACCTAGTCAAGCTTATACTAAATGGTATTCATTTCGAGCAGGACCCGATGCCTACATTAGAGAAGTTGAGATGCCTTCAGGTTTTATTAATGAGTGGAATAGAAGATTTCTCTAAGATGATCTGCTCGGCTAAAGAGTTCCCTTAACTGGTAAAATTTCAAATTTTGAGAAATTTCAGCCTAAAGGAATGGATTGTGGAGGAAGAAGCAATGCCCATGCTCAAATCCCTTGTCATTGTAAACTGCATAAAGGTGCAGGTTCTTCCTGACCTACAGCACGTGAAGAGCCTGAAAGAGCTCCATCTTGATGCCATGTCAGATGAACTTGTGAGGAGAATTCAGGATTCTGGAAAAGACCGGTACAAAATTAACCACGTTCCCTCAATTACTATAATTTCATTTTAGAAAAAAATTAAATGGAAGTCATGTCTCTCTGGTGCTTCTTATCCATCTTCACTTACTGGTATCACTCCATTATGTCTCTCTTGGATTTTTCTTTTTTTCTTGTCGTGTGCAAGCAATAAAGTGGTGTTGCTGAAATAATCTGTGATGCATTTTAAATAAAGTTTCTATGCTTATTTGGAATCACTCCTTTAGTGTCCTATCGGTAAGAATGTACTATTTGGTTTGTTTTATTTTCATGTTATGTATTTTTATTTTGATTTGTGAATTATCATTTTGTATTTGGCTTGTTTAAAGAACTTACATATGATGTTGATTTTTACTGTTTTTTTTCTTTTTGAACTATGCTACTTGTTTGCACATATAATTATTGTCAGATTTAAAATTGTAATTTGAGTTTATGCAACGCTGAGATGTGATATGGATTGCTTTAACCAAATTGGGTTTATAACTAGTTTTTCTTTTATTAGAGCCTCAATCCTTGTTAATTCAAAGTGATTCCATTCATAGTTCCCATTTAAGCAATAACAAGAGATAGCTCACGCTTGCACGAGATTGTTTAAATTTTTTATTTTAATGTTACTAAATATTTTCACAAAAAAAATGATTATTTAACACAAAATCATAATAAATTTACACAACGTTTATAAAGCAAAATCTATCATAAATTGATACAATAAAAATTAACTAAAAGTACAAAATTAGATAGTCTTTTTTTCATCTGGTGTGAATAAAAAAAATGTAATCTTCAAATGACAAAACATGATGCACCAATAAATATTTGATTTAAAGATTGAAAGAAAATAGTGTAACATAAGGGATCATTACCAAGCATAAAGATATCAAGTTATGTATGATACACCACAATTAGAACGCCCCATGAGCAATTGATATCCAATGAGATAATGCAATAAATGTGATAGATCAAAGGGCTACTAATTTTTGGATGACATGGAAGCCTTCTATGTTGTCACTTTAGCTAAATCTCATTATAATTATATTTGACCACTGGATAATTATCAAACGGTTTAGAAAAGAGGGGTGACGCGGCTCCTTTTAAGTGAAAGTACGGTAGATAATGGAATTTTAGGATTATATAATAATAATAATAATAATAATAATAATAATAATAATAATAATAATAATAATAATAATAATAATAATAATAATAATAATAATAATTTTTGGGTTAATTTACACTTTCAATTTTTTGCTTCTTAGATATTAAATGGAATTTTGAGCTTTGCACGGGTATTGTTGAAAAATATATAACATTGAGAGAGAAAAATCAGAAGATGAGTGGCCCAGGTGTCAGTAAAGTTTTGCTCACTTTAAACATTTAATTTGTACTTGGTTTGTTTTCAAGAACTTATGTATTATCTTAATTTTTTTATTGGCTTGTCTTGTTAAACTTCGGTACTTGTTTGAACGCATAATTATGGTTAGATACAAAATTCTAGTTTGATTTGTTTTAACCCAAGTTGGATTTAAATTTAACCCATAAAATTATAGTAGCAAACTTGTGTTGATATTTATTTTAACCCAAGTTGGATATTATAACTAGTTTTTTCTGACGGAAAAATGAATGTATATACTAGAACCTAAAGTGATTGTTTTCAAGAACTTGTGTATTATCTTGATTTTTTTTATTGGCTGTTCTTGTTCAACTTCGGTACTTGTTTGAACGCATAATTATGGTTAGATATAAAATTCTAATTTGATTTGTTTAAACCAAGTTGGATTTAAATTTAACCCATAAATTTATAGTAGCAATCTCGTGTTGATATTTATTTTAGGGATCTGATAGAGCACAACGACACTGTAGCATGACTGTTCACGACGGATCGAATAACAATATAGATAATTTATTTTCTAATAACAATATTTACATAACAGTATATATAATTTATTTTCTAATAACAGTATATACATAAAAAGTGAAAATAGTATATAAAAATGGGAAAACAATATATAAAATGAGAAATAGTATATAAAAATAAAAAAATAAAAAATACATAAAGAATAAATAACAATATATAAAATGGCAAAATAATATATAAAATGAGAAAACAGTATATAAAAATAGAAAAACAGTATATCTACAGTGCCGTCATGCTATAGTACCGTCGTGTTTGCACATTTCCCTTTATTTTAACCCAAGTTGGATTTTATAACTAGTTTTTTTCTGACGAAAAAATGAATGTATAGACTAGAACCTAAAGTGACCAATTAATGGTTCCCGTTTTGCAATAACTAGAAAAAACAGGGACTAACCAAGAAACTTTTTTTTAAGAAAAAAAAAACAGTATCCAATCTGAATAAATTTTGCCGAAAATGGAGACTGAAATCCTTTGGACTGTTAAGATGAATTATCATCCAACAAAAAAAATGTCAAGCAAATCAAATAAAAAGATGGAAAAGATAATTACTTTCAAAATTCTAAGCCTAAATGGTTTCAGTAGGGAAAATACGTGGTGTTGCAAACAAATTTTTCATGGGAATTTCGTCAGACACCTCGCATGCACCTTTTGTTGTTAACTTAATTACTCAAAAATGCTATTAACACAATATGCATGAAAATATTACCAAGAGACACAAATCAAGGTAAACTTCTTCGTATTATTATGATTCTTGCCTCACGATTTAAAGCTTTTACAAGGGTTTCAAGGACAAAATTGCTGACGGACAGGTTGTGGGAAAGGTTGAACAAAAGTAGAGTTTCAGATTTGAAATTAGGGTTGTGTTGGAGGTTTTGGAGGGCCTAGAGGCGAATGACACATAGGACGGATTTAATTAGGGTTTCAAAAGGGGGATTAAGAGTCCTTTGAGATGAATTGGTGAGTTAATAAATTTTTGGTGATTACTGCGAGCCAATAGTCTCGCCTTGAGTGGCCTAATATTTCTGAAAATTCCATGTATACTGGTTCTCATTTGGAACAAATATTTAATTAGGGTTTTAAAATAATAGAGTTAAAAACTGAAGCTTTGATTTAATTTGATGTTCAATTGTGCACTTGAATCAGTTGAACCAGATTTTGGCCCAAAAAATACTAAGCTTAATTTAAGCTAATTTAGCTTTCTATTCATTCAAATTACAATTAAGCACCAAGCAATTAAAAAGTAGAAAAAAAATAAGAAAATAATAAATATTAGAAAAAGTCAGAAAAGAGTAATCAAGGCAAAAAAAAAAAAAAAAGGAAATAGAAATGCAAAAAAAAAAAAAAAAAAAAAACAAGATGGGCAAAAAAACAAAAGAAAAAAAGGCGAAAAAAAGTAAAAAATATAAAGACTAAAAAATTGCGAAAAAAAGTAACAAACAAATTAACAGATTCGTACTTAACCACTCTATCAGTAGGCAATAAAAAAAAAAGGGGCGGAGGGGGTTAAAAAAAAAAATAAAAAATGTAGTAAAAATTGAACTACATATTGACAGATTTATACATGACAGCTTTATCATCCTGGTTTATTAACCTGCCTTAAATACTGCGCCAATTCGTAAATTTTGGGCTTGTCATAAGCCACAACTTTGAGGGCCTCAATGTAAAGTTCCTGGTCCATCAGAATTCAGAGTCAATCTCCCTGTATGAAATACACTTCAATGTTTCAGGGGCAATTTCGTAAATTTTCAACTTCCTAGTCGAGCGAGCTTTTCGGAAATTGTTGTTATTAACGGGCCAGGCAGAAATTCCTGTGTTCTTTTTTGGGAATAAAAATTACCAGGGTTTCTTACGCGATAAAAATTCATCAATTGTTTTTTTTTTTGGGCAAATAATAATAAAAGTTTAAAAATTCAGGGACTTTTTTGTAAATTTTGAAATATCCAGGGGACTTTTCGCGAATAAATATTATTATCGAACTAGCTAGATGGATATGCCAGTGTGTTTTTTTGCAAAGAAAAATTACCAGAGGTTTCAAGGCCCTCTTTGATTTTCTTAAATTAGGAGATGAGGTGTTTGTTTGTTAAATTAGGAGACAAGGTGTACAAAAATTACACCTTGCGCCCCTATTCCTTTTTTTTTATAAGCAATATATTTTTACTTTCCAGGAGTAATAACTACAAATTGATATTATCCCTTGAAACAAAAGATAGACAAACATCATCAAAACAAAAACATGCCTCAACAAACCCTTAGCATACTTCTCGCCAAAGCGAGGGCCGAAGGCAACAAGAACCACCACATACTTGGAAAAGGAAGGGAAAGCTAGTTCTGAAATTCACATTATTAAGGGGCAAACTAGAAAGAGGGGAAGTTTATCAAATAGGCACCATGCAAACCTTAGCAAATATGAATATTCCTTAAGGATTTGTGCACGAGGAAAAAATGTGTGAAATTTGCAAGGTAGCCCCTAATAAGAATAGAAATTAGGAAAACTTTTAAGGGAGGTTCGTTGAAAATTGATGGACAGATGGGGGCTTTTGGAGAATTTCCATGGCCAAAATCATGAGGCTTCTTAAACCTACTGGTACCGAATTGAAGTACGTACCAGTGGGTAAGAAAGGAGAATTAATATTGACGAAATGGACCTTCACTGATCATATTGACGAAATGATGTACCAGTGGAGAAAAAAGGTGAGATTATGCTCAGTGAAGGTCCATTCAAGTTTGTACCCCAAAATATCTTTTCTTCTTAATCCTCTTTAATTAATAATTTCATCAATATAATCACAAAATTCCATACCTCCAAAGAAATGCAGATCGAGGAGGCCTTCTAGAAACCGGCTATTACTCCCCTCAAAACACCCGTTGAATACCCCGTAATTTCCAAAACGCCACCGCACCATCTTTCACCCCAACCGACAAAAGAAGCACCTGATTTGATTTGCTGATCAGATAAGAGTTTGATCCAGATCCTTCCTATTTTCGTCTTTTTCTAGGACCTGTTACAGGTTTCGTCTTGTTGTGCCATACATTGAAGAAAGGACCTGAATGTATAATGTCAACGAATTTAGAGTGCTCTGACAGATAAAGAGTTTTTGTTAATAATAATAAAATACAAGTAAAGTGAAATTTGCAATTAAGTTGATACCTAGTGCATCGAGAAGTGGAAGGAGAACTTGCTTCGGGAAGAAAAGGACCATAAATAATGATGATGACCCTAAATCGCCCGCTAAAAGACCCTAAAACCTAAATGATGATCATGACTTTGTATGACCTAAAACCCTAGATGTGATGACCCTAAAACTAAATGACCTAAATGATCCTAAACCTAAATGATGAAGATTGTGACATCATGTCCAAGTTGGTTTCCATGCGATTCCATTTTTCGCCACTTGCTGTCAAAGATGTCACACACACAACAAAATAGTTAGTAAAGGTTTGAATAAAATAAGTTGCAAAAAGTATAATAGAGAAAAGGAACTTATCTAAAGTTTCTAAAATCAAGATATACCTTGCTCCACCATTCTTACAGGTCGGGTCTGACACTCTGACGCTTAGCCCCACTTATCTGACATGATGAAATTCTTTGAGCCCTATTCTGTAAAATTACAAATTTAATTCCGCATGAGTTTTATTTTATTTTTCTAAAATTGTGGGTAATAATGACAAAAATAATGAAAAAAATGGGTCAGATAAGACTTGCTGCTTTTTAGGGTCACTAAAGCTCAAATAAGCATCGCAAAGCAATCGTCCAGCAAGGCAACCATAATTCAAGGACTGCAAAAATAAAAAAATAAAACATATTAAATACTCTACATTGAAATAAAATTTGCTAAAATAATTAAAGTAAATATTTAGAATCTGTGCGGGAGAAAAGAGAGACCTTGCTTGAGAAGAAGTCATCTAAAGAGATAGAAAGGACCCTAAAAATCCTAAAACTTAAATGATGATGATGACTCCAAAAGACCCAAAAACTGAAAAATGATGATGATGACCTATGAATATGACGACCCTAATACCTAAATGATGATATGATAACTCTAAGATGATGATAAATTGATAATGTTGTGAGCTCTCCAAATAATTAAATCTCCATGTGCACCTAAAATAATAAAAAATAAAAGTATTGAAATCATAAAAATAATTATTGGAGATAAAAATTACTTCAAAAGAGCCTTACCAGTTATAGACTTGATTTAATTTCCTCCATTTTTGTTCTTCTTGGGTTAGTTGGTGTTTATTTGTATGATTAGAAGTAATTAGGCTTAATTTATGTAACTCTGGTGCCAGCCAAGGAAAGCCGAGCAAGCCAACCAGCTACCTGAGCCAGCCAAAAGAGCCAGCCAACCAAGTCAGGCAGCTGAGCCGAGCCGAACAGCCAACCAACCGAGCCAGCCAGCCTTCCGAGCTGAGCCAGCTGAGCCAGCCAACCGAGCTGAACCAGCCAGCCGGCCGGCCAGGAGAGCCAGCCAGCCAGCCGAGCTGAGCCATCGAGCCTGCCGAGCCAGCTAGCCGAATGAAGGAGCGAGAGAGCGAGAGATTGTATCATTAAAAATGTCAGTCCTTTTTGCTGGCTGATACTTGTGTTTGGCTAATGATTTATCATTAAAATGATATAAAAATATTTGCCCCTTTTGTGGCTGATACTGTTTTGTATGGGTACAAACCTTACAAAATGCCCCTTTTGTGAAAATGCCCCTTTTTGATTAATAAATTAATAATTACAAAATGTATAAAAATGCCCCAGATTGGAAACCCACTCGCTGAGTTTGCAGTCTCGGCTTATAACCCGGCCTGAAAAAATATACAAAGAAGAATCATTTATTTATTCAACAAAATTGGTTATTAAAAAAATATTTCAAAAAATGGTTACATGTCGGAGCTTCTTACTTCCGATGTCGAATATTCAGAGGCTACCATCTGTGCCTCCATGGACTTGAGACGCCGACTAAAAATAAAATAAACAAAAAATAAGGTATTATATTCAGAAAGCAATATATAAAAATAATAAATATATAATTAAATAAATAAATCAAACTCACCAGCACTCAAATGCTACTGTTGGGCAAGAAGAACGAATATCGGGCCTTTGTGGACCCCGTACTTGTAACATAACAATTCACATTTCACAACATATAAATATTACTAAAATGTACAAATATATTAAACAGATGTAACATAATGACCTAATAATAACAAATTAAAAATGCTAATATAACCTTACAGTCTAATAATAATAATAATAGTAAGTTAATAAAATTGAGGGAGCACTTGCACATATTAATACAATTAAGGTTCTATAATTCTATAACTTTTTAAGGTTTTTACCTGGATATTTTTTTCGAAAATTGAGGTTGTATTTACTATTTAGGATCCAACAGAGTACTGTTTTGAAGAAATTAAACATTCCAAATTTCCGTATCTCAGTGCAGATCGGCTATTACTGCCCTCAAGAACCCTGGGCACAGAATCCCCTTAAAACGCCCCAAGAATACCCCGTAACTTCCAAAACGCCATCTTTCATCTGAACCAACAAAAGCGCATGAAAAACCTGACTTGATTTTCTGATCAGAGGGAGTTTGATCCAGGTCTTAGTTTCGTCTTTCTCTATACTGGTGTGGAGATTTGGCCATTTGCATGAGTCGTTGAAACGCAAGGACCTGAATGTAAAATATAGACGAATTTAGAATGTTTCGCGACATATAAAGTATTATTAATAATAATAATAATAATAATAATAATAATAATAATAATAAATAAGTCAAGTGAAATTTGCAATTAACATGATACCTCGTGCATCGAGAAGTAGCAGGAGAACTCGTCTGAGACATAAATGATGATGATGATCCTAAATGGCCAGCTAAAAGACCCTAAAACCTAAATGATTAACATGACCCCAAATGACCTAAAACCGTAAATGTGATGACCCCTAAAATGCCCTAAACTTAAATGATGACGATGACCGAAATGACCCTAGACCTATATGATAATAACGCTGGCATTATGTCCAAGTTGCCTTCCATGCAATTTCCTTTTCACCACTTGTTGTCACTACACAACAAAAAAAAGTAGTAAGTACAAGACTTGAAATTAAGTTTGCTAAAAAAATTACAGAAAAAAAACATATTCTAATAGTAATAGTACCTCACGCCATCAACTCCTCGAATTCAAGATGACAGGTCCTCTTTAGAGTGTGAATTCTTTCTGGAAAAAAAATAAAATACTCCAATAATTAGCAAATCAAATTTCAAATTTAAAAAGTTTGGAATTTGAAAAGCTTAATGGATCATACCAGTTTGAGAAGCTCGATTATTTGCTGGTAAATAAAGGGGATTTGATGGGACGGAATTTCCTTTCTTTCTTCTCTGGTCTTTGAAAGCTCACTTAACAAGAAACCCAGCAAGGGGCAAATTGGTCATTTTATTGACCCACTTACTTGCTGATTATTAAAAAGTAATGAAAAAAAATATTAGAAAATAAAGACTTACTGAGAAGAAGAGCCACACAAGTATCGCAAAGCAATCGACCAGAAGCACAAGCCATATAAACCCAAGGACTGTAAAAAACAAAAATAAAAAACATTAAACATCCCAAATTGAAAAAAACTAATTTGCTAAAAATAATTAAATTTAATATTCAAAATTCGTGGAGAAAAAAAGAAGAGGCCTTGCTTGAGAAGAAAAGTCGTCTGAAGAGATGGAAAGGACCCTAAAAGACCTAAATGATGATGATGATGACTAAATGTCCCAAAACCCTAAAAATGATGATGACCCTAAATGACCCTATGAATATGATGACCCTCTAAACCCTAAATGATGATGATAACTCTAAACGACCCTAAATGCGATGACTAAATGAGACTAAACAACACAAATCGTGATGATGTTGTGAGCTATCAAAATACTCCCATCACTGAAAAGTATTCCCACATGAACCTAAAATTATAAAAAATAATAGTATTTAAATAATATAAAATAATTATTAAATATAAAATAATCAAAAAGTACCTCCCTAAATTATCGTTCCATCTTTACCAAGGGCTCAATAAATCGACATAGACCGTCTTTGGTGCGTAAAATGTTTAGGATTTTATCGGTCTGTGACTGATTCCAAAAATTGCTGGTTGTACTGATGTTTGGTTAATTTATAGAAATGAAATAAATTACCATACAAAGGAGGTTGCCAATGGCTTTGATGCATCCATCGTTTTCTTATTTACTAAGCAACAAATTGGCTGCACTAACTTTTTTATCTACACAAAAACAAAACAAAACAAATTAAAAAAAAAAACAATATCTTGTTTAATATGGCAAAACTAGATATTGCGAAAATCATATATATATATATATATATATATATATATATATATATATATATATATATATATAAATAACGACAGACGTACCAAATTGAGTCTTTGTTCCCAGTATAACTTATGCCATTCCGAAAGAATCTGTGTGTATTCTTTCCATTAATATCTATCTGCCTTCAATTTCTCCAAGTATTGGTTTCAGCTATACCTGCATATCATAATGGACATTATGTAAGTAAATATATGAAGCACAATGAAGAGTTATGCAGAACAGGCCAAGAATATCTAAGATATTTAGAATATTACTTTCAGGTCAAGTAATGTTGTATTATTGTATATACTATATATGCATGTCCTATACTAAACCATGATTGTGCACTAAAATACTGCATGCCAATATAATAACCTAATATGATTTCAAAAAAGGAATATAGAATTAGACTGTCCTGTATCATACAGTACATATTATAACGGACTACTAACAAAGAACATAAAAAGTTTAGACTTATCTTATCGAGCTTGCAACTTTGAACAATGAGTTCTTGTTGGTGAGATTAATAAGCAGCTCATCATCACACTATGCGTGCCTATATGCAAGCACGAAATTAGTTCCAAATGATATAAAATTAAATGTATAATTGTTTTTACTTTTAAACGGTATAAAGAAGAGAAATTAGTTTAGTTACCTTTTAATGGTGATGATGATGATGACGATGACCCTAAATGAACCATAAAAGACACTAAAACCTAAATCATGATCATGATCCCCAAATGACCTAAAATCCTCAATGACTAAATGCAATGACCCTAAACCTAAGTGATGAGATGATGATGACCTAAATGACCCTAGACCTAAGTGATGACGATGATGATGACATCATATGTTTTCTCACTGAATATCTTCGGTTTAATAACAACATCAAACAAGTTTGAAGATCTAACTGGACGGCGCATGATTTGGCTGCAAAAAACAAAATGTATAATTAGATTTATCTTATATCGTTATTTTACTTTTTGTTGTTAATTTTGTGAAAATATATAAGAAACTTATCTTTATTGCATGGCGTATCCCATCATGACACATGGCACACCTTGCCAACCTGGCACTAGTCCATGCACCAGTCCAAAACCATACTAAATTTCAAAAAGAAAAATGAAGTTAAAAAAAAACTTCAAAAAAATTTATAAATATTACTACTACTAATAATTTTAATTTTATATGCCTCAGCTTTGCAATTGATTGGATACATTTGGTGCAATTTGTTGTATTTGTCCCCAAATCTCAGAAAGAAGAGAAAAAGAAAATCACAAGTCATAATTTTGTTAACTTTGTATTTTTTTTTTCGCCCGTAGGCATCATTCAACTGCTGCAAATATAATTTTTACAAATAAGTAAAGACAAAAAGAACTAAACCCAAAAACTTACTAACCAAACACACCTCTAAAAAGCCCAAAACGAGAAAAAAATTATCCCCAACCCTGGCCCAAACTCAAACTCATCTCCTCCACTCTAACTTCATTTATTACATAATACTGAAAGACAAAAAAAAAAAAATTTAACAAAACAGAAAGAAACAAGCATACAATTGAATAAATAAATAAATAAATAAATAACCTGATTTGTGAGGCCAACAAGAGCTGAGAAGGAAACGATCATGAATGATGATGATGACCCTTAAATGAGGATCACCACCCCCAAATGTCCTAAAACCCTAAATGTGATGACTAAAAGAACTAAACCTAAATGATGATGATGATGACCTAGATGACCGTAAACATAAATGACGATGATGACATCATGCCCAAGTTAGCCTTCTGACCGAAACTTCAATTCCTGAAATTAAAAAAAGTTCGTATATTACGATTTGTATATTACATACACATATTAATTAATTTCTTTATTAGAATAAATATGAGTAAGAACAAGGATACCTACACCACAAGCCCATTCTTAATTAGAATAAATATGTGCAGTCACTGGAGAAATCCTGTAGTATTCATTTCGGATGAATCACTGGAGAGGTCCTGTAGTGCGGTTTGTTATATGTGCATGGACTTGGTCCATAGTTGGTTCAACACCGACTCGCCATAGCTGTTATTGTCCGATTCTGCTTTGTAGAAGAAAAAAAGAGGAATACGTTTTTAAATTACAAGAATTGAAAGAAAAAAGGGTGTAAAATTAATTTCAAAATAGGGCTAATGCATATGTTCTACTTTTGCAATGTGCCTACATATATGAAGGTTTTAAACATCGCAAATAATATTAGATTATGATATTACATTTTATTATATTTACTTTTAATTATTTAATTTCATTATCAAATTCTATATTTATCACTTATTTAAAATTACAAACAGATTCAATATTATATACTAAAATATTTGATTTATTCATAATAAATATCTGTTAAACAACCAAAGAGATTTTTTTTTACATTTCATATTTATTAACATGCTAGGAATCTATTAAATAATTGATTTATTCATAATAAATCTCTTGTAAATAACAAAACAGACACTTTTAGGTACACTTTGGAAACTATTAATAGAGCAGGGACCTTTTTTCAAAGTTTGCACATGTTTTTCAATTGTGCCGTGAAAGTGGGGTTGAGAGTTGGGTTCAAAGGATATTTGGGGTACATTTTGCAGAGAAATAATGGAGTAGGGACCTTCATGCAAATTTGCATTCTTGACTTGACGAGTGAGGTTAAAAGAGATTTAAATCAAGATCTTGTGAATCAATAATTGCAAAATTCTAAGGTCTTTCTGAACCAATTTTATGCAGAAACTAAACTCATAGTTTTCACACTATAAATTGATTCAGAAAATGTAGGTCGAGCCATTTATATAAATTAATTGGTTATTTTTGTGGGTCCATACAAATATCACTGTTTGATTTGGAATGGGAAAAAAAAATGTAAGAAACAAAATCATCTTTTACAATAGCCTAATAGGTATAGATTCAGATCATGTAAATCATAATTTAACAAGGCTGTATATGAACCGGTTGTATATAAAACAAAGCAGGTGTGTGAAGTGTGCTCACATTAGGATACATTGTCTTCATCGGATCAATTCCACATGAACATGATTCACTTAAATTATTATTGTATGCCCCTTTGGTGTACACAGAATATATTCAATCAAGATCTAACATTCACATTTGCAACTTAGTGCACACTTTAAACTTGAAACATTTTTTCATAAAGAGATCATTTATACACAATCTATAATCCACCCCAAAAAAATTTAATGAATAAATTTTTTATTCTTATTTACAACGTATGTATTGGATTAATATGTCATGAATATTATTAATCTATTTGTTGTATAATTATCTTATTGAAGTTAAAACAAAATTTGAAATATATTTATTATTGATAAATTAATTAGTGATAGATTCCAAACAACAACAAATCTTTATTGCGTATTGCACTATTGGACTTCTATCTATAGGGCTAATTCTTACATTTGCAGTGTGTCCACATATATCAGTGTTTTATCCATCACAAATAACATTAGCGTATGATATTACATTTTATTATATTTAATTTTAGTATCAAATTATATGTTTATCAATTATTGTAAATTAAAGACAGATTCGATATTATATAATAAAGTACTTGATTTATTCATAATGAACATATTGTAAACAATAAAGACTTGTTTGTACATTTCATATACATAGACATACTTGAAATCTATTAAATAATTGATTTATTCATAATAAATATCTTCTAAATAACAAAAGAGACATTTTTGTGTATACTTCGGAGACTATTAATAGAGTATGGACCTTTTTGCAAAGTTTGCACATGCATTTAATATTCAATGGTGCGTGGGCTAATAGTGATGTCAAAAGACATTTATGGGCACATTTTGGAGACAATCAATAAAGTAGGGCCCTTCTTGCAAAGTTAACACAATGGGCCAGCGGGGTCAAGATGTGCGAAGAAGCCCTTTGCAAAAACCTAGCGTCTAACAGCAATGGCGTGGTGTGCTAAAAGGAGAGAATCGCTAGAGAGGAGGTTCTTGGCGAGATTTTCAAAATCGCCCCCAAATCGCTCCCGCACGGAGCAAAATGGAGCCGTTGAGTTAGAATTACTCCCCAACTAAAAATGCCAAACTGAAACTACAGAGATTAAACGGGCACTCAATTAATGTACATGAACTAACTGTGCTTTTATCCCTTTAATTTCTACATGGTATTATTTAGTTTCCATTTTGCATGATAATTTTTTTTGTGCCTATTATTTTACTATTATTATTAGAGATAAATATACCGTTAGTCCATGGCCCCTGGCTTAACTGAGTTAACTAAGGCCATTAATTAATTTAAAAAATGGCAACTTCGCCCTCAGCTCTCTCCTCTATCGTCAGATCAAAAAGCTCGAGTTTCCTCTTCCTCTCGCCTCGAGCACATAGAGTTTGAGTCTCCTCTCTTCCCCCATCACATCTGCCTGATCGAGCTTGAATCTCTTCTCCTCCCCATCGCCTCTCGCTAAATTGAGCACACGAATAAGTTCCTTCTCTTCCCTTCTCGCTGATCGAGCAAATCATCACTTTTTGGCGAAGCATCAGTTTTTTCCCCACCTCATCAAATAAAGGTCATATCTTTGCCATTTTACTATAGTGCATCCAGTTTTTTCTTGACTTGATTGGTTTTTTGTTCAATTCCGGACAGTTAAAGATATGTTGCTCATTTTTAGTCGATGAATTTAGCCAATCTATATCCTCAAATCACTACTTCTAAGTTCTAGTTGTACAAACCCAATCATTAAGATCCTCAATTGTCTGCCGTTTTCTAGTTTAATCTCCTCCACTCCATGTATTTTAATATTTACCCTAAAATAAAGCAAATATTTGAACTGTTATGAAAATATCCTAGTCATTCTTTGTAGCTTTCCATTTTTTTATGAGGTCCCATGCTTATATCCGCTCTAGGGCATAACTACTGCCTGGTACTACTATTCTGTATACTCTGTGAATTTGGTAAATTAGTGTTTTAGACTAAAATTGACGTAATTAACTTAGAATTGATGTACTTAATTAACTCTTTCTTAGATGTACTTAAGTACGTATTCTTTCTTGATGGTCTTCATTTTGATGTTTTCTTTTTTGAAGCTGAGGTAAGTACTGTAATATGAAATTTTAAACATCTTTCTAATCTCACTTTTGTTCTTTTAAGTTGAGAAGAAGTAAAAACTACAACTCTAACAAGTATGGTATCACAGAGGGATGCTACTGTTCCATTCGTGAAGATTTCAACTGGTACAATACTAAGTTATTTCTGTAGTTTTTTTTGTATTTTTCTTAAATTAAACTATTTTGTGAACTTTCAAATTTTTTGAGATTGTTCAGATTTTATGTGTCTTTTACAAGAGCCCGAAGCACAAGATCTCTCCTCGACCATCAAAAAGGCCAATATTTTTCTAATTTAATATAGTTCCGTAATATGAATTGATGTAAGATATGGATTTGATGTATGTGGTGGATGAATGATATATATATATATATATATATATATATATATATATATATATATATATATATATATATATATATATATATATATATATATATATTGGTTTTACTGTTTATGTACTAGCGATACTAATTGAATAATTCTAGCTTAGTTAATAGAAGGTTAGTTTTTAAAAACAGAAAAATTCGCTAGTATTAGCCAAGTGATACTTTTACCTGTATTAGCACCATAATTTAGTACAATATATATTTGTCGTATCATACATGAATCCTTCATATTTAAGTTCATTCACAGTTCAACACTAGCTTTATGCCATATTCCAATAAATATTCATTAAAATTGTATCCTTCATCATATGCTAATTCTAAACATAATTCAATAGAAACATAATTCTAAACAGAAATTCTTTCTTGAGCCAACCCATATACCAGGATAAAATCTATATATTTCAGTCAAGAAACAATCTCAAACTGCACAAACTATACAAAACACACAATTTCAATCTAAACAATCTGTATAATGTTTCACACTTTCAATACAAAAAAAATAGATAAATTTACAAGCTCATAATCATACACCATAGTAGAAAAATCAAACTCTTCATAGTTCACAAGTTCGTTCTATTCTATTGTCATACAACCATCTCTCTTGTCATGTAATTTTATTGGAAAATGAGGATACATCATATATGCTCTCATTTCCTATTTAGGTTTGGTTACAGACCCTAATTTGGCCCGCTTAACCCATGTCAACCCTAATTTTGCATTAGGTTTAATTGCAGGCTCCTTAACCCTTACCGACCTTTAAATTCTTGGGTTTAGCTTTGAGTATAGGTTTACAATTAGGCCTAATTAATAAAAAATGCCGATAGAGGAGAATCACGACGCCAGTGCGCCAGCCAAGCCAGGAGCAAGAAAGAAGAAGACGAAAAGGACAAAGAAGAAAAACAAAAACAAAAACAAAAGGAAAAGGAAGAAGAAAAGGAGAAAGAGAAGGAAAAGAGGAAGGGGAAGGAAATTGGGGGTTGTTCGCAAGAATTGTCATAGGAGGAAAGTATGGATAGGAGGAGAAAATATAGGAGATGTTGAAGATATATTTTGATTTTTTGAAAAATGATTTGATTTTTTAAGAATATGTTTTTTATGGTTTTTCTGTGTTATGAATCTATTGATAGACAGTTTTAGCTATTATGTATTATTATCTATTTATTTTGTATTTGAACCACAATCATAATCATCAGGGTGGATTCAAAAATTGGTTGAAAAATTAGAGATAAAAATTGGGTTTATCCGTTAAATAGGTTATATAATCAACTGGGGTTTGGTTTGAGTGCGTAGTAAGTTGTAGGATTGATTTCCTTTATTGAATAGAATTGACTGAAGGATACATAGTAGTTGAGTAATATTAAAAGAAGAATTATATTGAAGTTGTGATTTTGGTGTGAGCCTTCATTAGCAGACCCTAAAGATCCTTTAATAAAATGTTCCTTTAGTAATTTTGCACATTTATGTTAAACTTTTGGCTTGAGCCCTCTTATTACTTTTCATCCAAAATTAGTACTGTGATCCTAGCATGCACCGAGAATGACCTCCACATGTGCTGCCGACACAAACATAATAAGTAGTGATGGGACAACTCACAGATTCAAAATCAACTTCTCAAATATTAAGGACATGAACATTGCTCGGTGTGTAACCTCACCAACTTCCAAAAGATAAGGACATGCAAATCTTGTACTGTGATCCTAGCATGCAAATCTCGCTGAAATACCAAAAGATAAGGGCAACTTTTCTTGTGTCAATATAATTAATCATGATATTTTAATGACTAATAGTAATAATGTAAAAGCAATGAATGATCATACTATATAAACCTATTCCTTCTTTAAAAGTTCGTTACTTGGCTACCTTCAACTAAGAAAAACTAAATTTGAATGAAGAAGTTTTTTATGTAGAAGAAAATAAAATGTTGGAGAAAATCAAATAATGAATGGTAATCTTTTTTTCTTCTCATTATTATTGGATTTACTTTTAGAGTTCAAAGTTTTTTATTTATTTATTTATTTGGGAGGAAGAGAGGGAGAAATCGATGTTTTTGATTTTCTACCCCACATTGCAAATGGTGGATCTTTAAGTAGCAAAAAGAAGTGAAACAAATCAAGTATTGGAACTGCTATTTTAAATCTATTTTGAAATTATTTAAACATATTTAATGTTTGGAAAATATGAAGAAGAGCTAAACAATGTTGTTCTAAATCTGTGAAAACTGGCAGAATCAAAAGAGAATAAAGTCACTCAGCTGGTCCAGTCAGCTGTTGAGCTCATCAAGAAGAAGATAAATAAATATTAGCACATATATAGTATAGTTCTGTCATTTTAGTATTGATGCATTGATTACTCAACTGATAATTGGAAAAGTTAGCCTTATTTTTGGCTGTTGAATTGGTTTACTAGGACGTTGAGATTCAGAATCTTAAAGAAGCTGAAGAAGCTGCTGTGCAGATGAAGGAAGAACAAGAAATGGCTCACAAGGTTGGTTTATTTATTTGTTTCTATAATACAAAATGAAATACTAAAAAAGTACCAATAAGACACTAATCAAAGATCTTTATTTAACAACAAAACATTAAACTGATGATGTATAATTTGCATACTTTAATAAGTACCAATAACACATAGTGGCTTCTTCCATTTTTTTCTCCTTCAAACAAAAGTACCAATAACAACCTGGTGACTGGTATTTGTCAAATTTGGTACCATTACCAAACAGCTGGAATTTATTAAATGAAACTTCCAAATTCATCCAAACTACAATCTAATTTCCATCCTGCGGAATCTTACATTATTCCATCCAACCCTGAATTCTACAATATTTTTTTTTTAAATAAAAAAAAAAATCTAAAATACCGATAAATGGAGGGATCCGGATAAGATATGAATAGAGGCGCCATCAGCTTAGGTGCCATGTCACGCTTGAGCTGGGCTGGCGATGGAGCTGTAGTGCCATGTAGATATTCGTCAGCCAGTGTCCTACTCTGTTTCCTTGAATGTATTTCCGCTCTTCTCCTTCCCCTCTGTGAGACGTTTCTGGACTGATGCTCGCTCTAGGGTTTCCATCTGAGATCGAGTGTGTATATGTGTGTTTGGAAGGTGTTTGATGAAATGTTTAGAGAGAGTGAGGGAAATTTATAGAGAGGCGCTGCATGGCGATAGAAATGTGGATTAATAGAATTGTGAATTGAGGGGATGAGAAGTTTGTGAGATCATGCATTACAGATTGAAATTCAAATGCGAAGCCTGAATCTATTCATTTTTCTTCTGTGGAACTGAAATCTTGATGACATTGCTAATATGAATTCGTTACATAATTTATTTGTATCTAATTATTTCTCTTTGTGTTTTCTTTTTCGATTACAGATGAAATATATGAATGAGATGGCTGAGGAAAAAAAAGAGGCCGAACGCCAATATGAGATGAAGGTTAGTGCAATATAACTCCAAAACAATTAGTACCCATGATTAAACTTGATTGACACCAAATTCCATTTTCCATAAATAAAAGTCATATTTAAAAAAAAATTATAATAATTACCAACTTCAATTTCCATAATTAGCACAAAATTAGATTTTCCCCCTAATTAAATAAACAAATATTTCTTCTCCTCTTTAAAAAAAAAGGAGAGAGAGAGAAAGAAAGAAGGCAAAAATTGAGTGATTGTGATTATAATTTCGCCTTTCTTGCACTATTTGAAGCGAGAAACTGATTCAGCTTTACGGGGAATTTAATCCGTTCTTTGTTAAGATTTTCATATTTGGAAATACTATAAACTGCAGGAGCTATGTGCGAAAGATCCATCATTTGAAATTTGAATGTGCTGATGAGCTGATTGTGCGTGATGTGTGCTATTTCTCGGTGTAGGCATTTATGCATGCACCATTATATAAAATGGGCTCCAAAACTACAGAGGACCATCATTAAATGTATACATCGAGAAATATCACACATCACGCACAGTCAGCTTGCCAGCACATTCAAATGGTGGATCTTTTGCACATAGGTCATTGCAGATTATATTATTCCCAAAATGTCAAAATCTTAACAGTCTTGTTCTTTGATCACAAAGCCAACAAAATGGTGCTATTTTCTCATTATTTGACTTATTTCAATGAAAATTTCAGAAAAATCACTTCAAAATAAAAAATTTCAAGAAATTAAAAAAAATGGAAACAATTGACTGAAAATCAACTATCACTAGGAATTTCACAAAGTTATCATGCTAATTAAACCCTAAATATACAAAAATTACATCATATAGATAAAAGAGCTTAACATTCATATCATGGAGCTTGAAAAGAGGCTACAAGACTGGGAAGAAAACAAGAAGGTAATTAAATTTACATTTTAATATAAAAATATATAATTTTTTTTATATTTTGGTTTCTTAATTAAAAAATATGATATTAATATTAATATTGTTATTTATTTTCTTCAATAGATGTTGAAAAATAATATGAGCAAAACGGAGGAGGAACCTGTGATTGGTCTCACCGGACATATTAATTAATTTTTTTTTTTTGTATATTTTCAAGGGATAGAGAGAAAGAGTTAAACTTTTTTTTTTTTGTTTATTTTCAAAGTCACGAAAAGAGCGATGATGTTGACTTAAAATTTTTACTTGTTTAAGAACTGCTTTTCGCCGTTTTGTGTTTCAGTCCTTAATCTTCTCATATCATGCATTAAATCAAAATGATGAAAATGGGTGCAGAGGATGTAACAAAACAAAGTATACTAATATTCAAATGGTAAACATAATTTCGATTGATAACAGTATAAATTAATATTCAAAATAGTTATTTTCTCTTCGCCCCTCTATCCAAAATTAGTGCTGTGATCCTAGCATGCAAATCTTGCTGAGATACCAAAAGATAAGGGCAACTTTTCTTGTGTCAATATAATTAAGCATGATATTTTAATGACTAATAGTAATAATGTAAAAGCAATGAAGGATCATACTATCTAAACCTATTCCTTCTTTAAAAGTTTGTTTCTTGACTACCTTCAACTAAGAAAAACTAATTTTGAATGAAGAAGTTTATGTAGAAAAAAAGTAAAATGTTGGAGAAAATCAAATAATTAATGGTAATCTTTTTTTCTTCTCGTTATTATTGGATTTACTTTTAGAGTTCAAAGATCTTTTAATTTAATTTATTTATTTGGGAGGATTAGAGGGAGAAATCGATGTTTTTGATTTTTTACCCCACATTGCATTGTAGAATTTATTTTACTTTTTGCATGCAATATACACTTTTACTTTCATAAACCCTAAGTTCTCTGTATTTAGGGTTGATTGCAGACTCTAATTAGGCCCAATTAACCTTTATAAACCATAAATTCATTTTATTTAGGGGAGGTTTCCATGCTCTAATTAGGCCCATAAATTCATTTCATTCACTTAGCTGATTTTATTAAAATTTTATGGAATTGAACAGGAAGACGAAGTAATTAAGCTACAGATGAAAATTGAGGCAAAAAGAAAGAAAAGAGAGAGTTTAAGTCTAAAATGATAGATGATTCGGCTGCAAAGGTAATTGTGCTCAATTCACCCTTAACTTTTCATTATGTACATTTTAATAAAATTTCTATGTTTTTATGTTTTGCTTAGATATGAAATCGGAACTCTTCAAGGTTTTGCTTCATTTTCTTTACACATATTCATTGCCTTACGATGCTGATACCGATATGATTCAGCATTTACTTGTTGCTGACCGATATGATATAGAGGTATTAATCAAGAAATACAAAAAGATATTGATTGAGAAGATTTCTTGGACATTGTTTTGGGTTTTCTTAAATGTGCAGAATGACACAAATTATATCCTGTAATGGGAAATAGCAATACAAATTATACTCTGTAATGGGAAATAGCAATTGTGATCTTAATTATTAGTGGCTTTTGTATATTTGTATGTGTATATATGAAATTATTGTCAGTTCCCAAATCAAGTTTAGACCTTTGGAAATTGATTTCTTCTACGGTCTGGTCTTCCCTTGACGTTGAAGTATATCTCTGCATTTACCTTCTTGTATTAATCCTAGAGAGTTCTCCAATCCATTTGGTATTATATTCTAAGTAAAGGTTTAAAATGGAATTTCTTTCAGGTGGTCTCAATTTCCGAGAATGACCTCCGCATGTGTTGCCGACACAAACATAATAAGCAATGACGGGACAATTCACAGATTCAAAATCAACTAACTCAAGAATTAAGGACATGAACATTGGTGAGTGTGTATCCTCACCAACTTTCAAATCAGGGAGTTATCAATGGGCAATACGTTTCTACCCTAAAGGCTCCCGTCAAGAAAATAACGGTGCCGATTCTTCTCTCTTTCTTAAGCTTCTAGATGATCACGAGGGTCTCCATGTATCATTCATTTTAGGCATCATTGAGCCAGATAGAATCGTACAATCGGTCAATTTCGTACTTAGAAGGTTCAATGAGACTTTTAAAAATAGAAACTCTGAGAATGCTTGGGAACGCCGTAATTTCATAACAAGGGGTGATTTAGAAGAACTATATGCAAGAAATGGATTTTTTGTAGTTCTTTGCACCATTAGCATTGAGGATAAGGTAACCGATGAATTGAATGCTCTTGAGGATATCAGCAAAATATTGAAAACTGGAGAGCTAACAGATGTAAAATTTGAGGTTGATGGAGAGATTTTCCTAGCTCATAGGCTCATTCTTGGTGCGAGATCACCTGTCTTTAAAGCTGAATTGTTCGGTTCCATGTTAGAAGCAAGGATGGAATGCATAAAAATCGTAGATATGAAGTCTGAAGTCTTCAAAACTTTGCTTCATTATCTTTACACCTATTCATTGCCTTATGATGCTGATACTGATATGATTCAGCATTTACTTGTTGCTGCTAACCGATATACTATAGAGGGATTAATCACGAAATGCAAGATATGTTCATTGAGAAGATTTCTTTGGGCGTTGTTTTGGGTTTTCTTAAATGTGCAGAATGACACTATTTTAATAAACTGAAGGATGCTTGTCTTGAAATGGTTGTGCAACATGAGAATTTTATTGAGCTTGTGCTAACTGAGGAGTACAATGTGATGATACAAGAGTTCCCTTCCCTTCTCGTTGATCTTAGGGAGAGGATTATTCGCTCCTGATTGATGCCTTCTTTAGTTCCCTTCCCACCTCTGCTCTATTGCGACGAACTGTCGCTTTTGGTTACTGAGGCAACATATATCGAAGGGATTCCTAGCGCCACATTCAACGGAGTTCGCAGGGTTCATCTCAGTTGAGCAAGTAAAAAAATTGAGAAGTCTGATGTAAATAGGATGTATGATTCAGGATGGATTATGATGTACAATTCGAAAAAAAAGGATGTATAAATTAAGTCTGATGCGAGAAATAGGATTTGTAAATAAGATTTATGTAAATTTTAGATCGTAAAATGACACGTAAAGTTGCATTGTATAGTTGAATTGTATAGTTGGATGTTTCTTGTTTTAGGATTCATTTTTGTATAATATTTTGTTTGTGGATTATTTGTGAAAAATTTGAATTATTGGAGTTTATTTAATGTGTTATTTTGTTGATTATTTTTTTTGCAATGCTAATGTGGTGGAAACCCACATCGTCTTTGGAGCATTTTACTTTCCTGTTTTCATTCTGTTTCGCTTGCTTGTTTATTTGGTCAATTCTATGTAAAATAGCAGTGCATGAAAAACTTTTTATTATATTAAATACGATCTGAATGTAGGCCAATCGCCTATCGTTTCAGAAAAAAAAAATCATGTCTCATCTGAGGGCTAAGTTTTTAATTTCGATGTATAGATGTACAATAATATGCCCCCCCCACAGCATGTAGACATTTTTAGCTTCTGTTTAAAAAATTACACAACAAAGCTTACCTCTGCAAAATATATTACAGCTAAAAGAAAAGTGGGGTAATTAAAATTATTTGCCTGCAATTTTTTACATTAGTAGTAGTTAAGAAGTTACTAAGAATATATATCCCATATTATTACATTTGGTATTTGCTTGTGACATTTGTCATAAGGCTAAAGGGCGTTTTCCTATACAAAACAAACAACGCTTTATCTTCCGTGTATAAATTCACTCGCTGGATGTGCTTGAACTTTTCCCACTCAAAACTAGATTCACCTCGGCCTAAAATTTCCTCAAGTAGAACAGAACTGCACCAAACCGTTAGCTTCTCTGTTACTATTTCTGACAAATATACCGGGAGCGAATTCTCCCATGCGCTCACATTCACCACCATGCTTCTCAAATTGGCAATATTATTTAGTTTCTGTAGCACCAAACAATTTTGGATCCAAATTGTCCGAAGTTTCGGAAGGTTCGAAACCATCTCTAAATTGAAATTTTCATAGAGTACGAGCTTCTCGAGGGAATTAAAGTTGTCTATGACCATGAGGCTGTTTGCTTCAATGACTTCTAGATACTCCAATGAGACTGCATGGTGTGAGAGGCCGCTCGGAAGAAAATCCAGGAGTGGGCAGCCTCTAATAACTAATTCTTTTAAATTGGGCATTGCTTCGTGCTCCTTTTCCCAGTGCCATGACTTCCAATTGCGCATGTCTTCAAACATCAGCCTTCGCAACCTAGGAAATACACCTTTTATAAACTCATTTCCTACAATCGTAACTGAATGCGCACTTTTGATACGTAAAATGTCCAGATTCGAAAGACGACCTAGTGCAATGAACTGGCAAGTTGCACAGTTTGCGAGCATTAGATATCTCAAGTTATGAAGGGTCGTCTCTACATTTAACCAGCGAGGGAGCTGCATACCAGAATAACCGTCAATCTTAAGATATTCTAGACACGGCGGAGGGTTTAACGCATTTAATACAGCCTCAGTTGCATCCTCATCCAGGTTTTGCACATTATATGTGATCGTTATGTGTTTAAGATGGAGTTTATTGTCGAGGTTTGCTTTGTTTGCTAGGTTTCTATTTGATACCTTCCCAAAGTTGTTTAATACAAGGGTTGAAAGCTCCGAGAGAGGACCTAATTCCTCAAAGCTACTAAATTCATTTCCGTTGCCCTCTTGAGGCTTGAAACCGTGCAATTGGACTAGATTTTTCAGCTTTTTCAAGCCAACTGGGATTCCATTCAACTTGGTGTTGTATATATTCAAAAATCTCAGTTTGACTAGATTAAAAATGCTACTGGGGACATGGGTCAAATGAACGCAACCACCAAGATTCAAGAATTCTAGATATTTTAGTTTTCCTATTGCTTCTGGTATAGTTTCTAGTAAGGAACCACCTGCATCAAGGAATCTTAAATGAACGAGGTGACAGAGAGAATTGGGCAAGCTTGAGATTTTTGAGAAGCTAATGACTAATACACGGAGGCTGGAAAGGGAGTCCAAAATAGAACCAAGATTGATGGTGGCGTGCTGAATCATCAACAAGGTCCTCAACGACTCTTGTTTTTTCAGCAAATCTACCACTACATCTTTCTCTTTTATCGCCAGGTGACGAAGCTTAATTGGGGACGCCCTGCTACTCAAATTCATAGCCTCCGTTGTCGAAAAGCTTTCGTTCCTTGCCAAGTAGCGAGCAAACAGCCGTAAAAGGTCGTGCATTTTACACCGCGCCTGATCATAAAAATTACGATTCGGCTCTAGAAGATTCCGCAGAACCAGTTCGTTATAGTACTCCATCCCCAAATCGCAAACAGAAGAAGCCCTCTCCGTCTGCAAAAGTCCTTGTGCCCGCCAAAAATTGGCCAGGTCATCGCTGTTAAACTCCCAGTCCTCAGGATAAAGGGAACAGAAGACGAAGCATTGTTTTAGCTGAGCTGGCAAGTCCTCGTAGCCCAAGTAGAGAGACACATGAATATCGTCTGGCAACTTGCTTGCGGACCATAAATTGTTCAAAAGAACTGCTTGCCATTCGCTCTCCGTTTTGTTCTTCGTGCAAAGCACTCCGCCTAAAACCTTTATCGCAAGGGGCAAACCGTTGCACTTTTTCAAAATTTCAAAGCCGATGCCCTTCAGATGCTCGATTTCTCGCTCTTCCCCACCCAAAACAACCTGTTATAGAAACACCAAACATGGAGTTATTATGTTTATATCAAAGAGAATAATCCTTGTATCATTAACCCGACTCAACTGTAAAAAATAACAGTGACCAATAGTTTACTAATTTATTATTTATATACGTATTAGGAAGTCAGGTTTTGTCATTTTAAGCCTCAATTTTGACTCTGTTTTGCGTTTGCTTACAATGAAGTGTCAATTTCAGCTCAAGCAAGCCACTATCCACATTAAATTGTGCAATTCAGCACTGATCAACAAAGCAACAATAAGGAAGAAAAATATTTAGAAGAATCCTAACCTGTTTTGCAAGCAAGGACCAAGCATCTTCATTCGGCAACTTATTAACATGAAGCGAGTGCACAGCTCTCATCCTCATGGCAACCATTTGGTCCCGTGTGGTAACCAATATTCTACTTCCATAAGCACCACTCATGAGAGGATCGCGAAGCAAACCATGCCAAGATTGCTCGCTCTCACGCCAAACATCGTCTAAAACCAAGAAAAACTTCTTCCTTGAGATGAGTTTCTCAAGTATCGGTAAAAGTTCGGATCTTTCTTCAGCATCACCATGGTGGCCCCCAACTTCCCTTATGATGTTCTTCAACAAATCCCTTTCGACGATTTCTTTCGAGATACAAACCCATATTTTTACGTGGAATTCATCCTTGATTCTCTGATCGTTGAATACTCTCTTAGCAAGTGTGGTCTTCCCTATCCCACCAACACCGACAATTGCAACTACAACCATGTTTTCCTTCACATTTGCGCCATCCTCTTTCGTAAGCAAATCCATCAAATTATCGCAATTTTCTTCGATTTTTTCTCCCACGATGTCAGATTGCACAATCACTGGATCCGTCTTTCGGCTCACGATAGACTGTACTAAACGGAAATCCGCTCTATCCTGTACCAAACCCAAAAGAGATATCTTCTTAACAATCCCATCCATCCTGGAATTAAGTTCTCTGATCCTCCTCCCAATTCTACACGCAAAACCCGGATTCATAACAAGATACCCAAAACAACAACAATTAGAAGCCACAGAATCACGATGCTCGTCGGCCTTGATCTGGCAGAGCTCAAGAAAATCATCAGTGTCGTACATGAGATCCTTGAGCTCCATGACCCAACGGCTGATCGCGTCGCTCTCCGATTGCTTCCTCTCCGCGTCGGAAAGAACGTATCGAACGTCGCCGATCGTGCGACTGAGCTTGTCGAGCTCGCCGGGAACGCCGAGAAGCACGCTCACCTTGTCCTGCACCATCGTTAGCACTACGCGGCTGAGAGATGACATGAACGCATCTAACACCATCGCCATCTGAACGGTTGAGCGCTCAGTTATCAAATTGAAAGTCAAATTGGGGAGGCTAGTTTTCAAGTCAGAAGTCAAAGTGGAGAAGGAGAACACTCTTGTTTATGTCGGCGATTATTATTAAAGGAAAACTATATATCTCCCCCGTTCACCATCCCCCAACTCACCGTTTACCACTGGTAAACGGACCCCACTTATATTCAAAATAAGTGGGCCCCGTTTACCACTACGGTGGGTTGGGAGGATGGTGGGGGATATGTATATAAACCCATTATTAAATGAGACATGCAAGGTAGAAGAAGATAGATCAACGGACAGCTCTGGCTCCACATTTATGATCTGACTTTTCTTTGTTATTGGTTAATTTATTAACAACGATGCTTTTATAAATTAATAAGTTAATTTAAATTAATTTGTATTTTATATTATGTTTGTAATAAAAAAGACTCTCAGTCCATAAAAATTAAGTGTTTTAAATAGATGTTTTGTATGAATATAAATGAATGAGTATAGTTTGAGGTATCTTAAAATGATGTTATAAAATAACTATAAATAAGAGGTAAGATTGAGGGGGACCGGCTCATAATCTCTCTCAATTGTATAAGGGAAAAAAAAATAACAATAAAAAAAATAATTTTTCCCAATTTCTTTATCTCCTTCTCTCTCCCTGTTTCGTCCTTACTCTCCTCTCTTCGTTTTGCTCTCTGACACAAGAAGTGAAAAGGAGATTCAATTCTGTTTAAGAGAAATTGATATAATCTCCCAAACTCTCATCTATCTAATATCTCCAAGCAATATTTAAATTAATCGATCCAAATTTCTAATATAATTTTGATTATTCTTTAAGTATAATTTGACTTCCGAATTTGAAGTATTTAGAAAATTTAACCAGCTGTTTCAGAATTTTCTCTGCTTTTAATATAAGAGATTATATGGCAATGGCTCTCTAATCTAATTGCTGAATATCTTGCTAAAGGTATAAGATGTTGAAGATTAGTGTTCTATTAGTATCAATCAAAATAAAAGTGAGCCACAACCATTACATCTTTATAGTGTAATGAACCTGGCATTGCCCATTATTACACTTCATTCCAGTATCATTTCTTAAAATTGATGGAATAAGAAATGTTGGTTAAAATAATTGAATAATGATCATGAGCAGAGTACATTATTTTATTTTTGTTACAAAGTTTTGCTGAAGGACTCTTTTCAATCTAGAAAGATGGTAAAGGAGTAAGTTTTTCAACTAAATAAAATAAGATTTGCACTTCATATTGTAATAATTTATCATTATACAAATAGAAAATGCAAAAAAAGGTGTCACTAAAATTACACAACTATTATTGTTCAGAAACAATAATGGGCCAGGCTTGATTTGCAATATAAACCATACTACAGTTTTTAGTAATTTTTAAAAGAATATTAAAATAGTTGATATGGTGCATTTTTATTTTTATTTTTATTTTTTTGAGAAAAGTCAATTTTTAACCTCTCAACCATTTAACTCGTTTTTTGTTGGCCCTCAACTTCTTACTGGTCCATTTTTTATCACTCAACTATTTAATAAGTTCATTTTTTATCCTTCATCCGTGAAATACTTATGTGTTTGTTAATTTGACACATATGATTTGGCTTGGGCACATAAGCAATTAAGAAAAAAAATTCACACTTTCTAATAAAAATAACGTTTTAATAAAACTTATCTTATATTTTTTTTTAAATAATAAATTAAGAAAATTTTAATGATGCGTTTATTAAATTTTTATGATGAGAATTTTCTTCATTTATTAAATTAAATATAAGATACGTTACATAGATATGTTATTTTTATAAGAAAGTAATTAATTTTTTCTTCATTGCTTATGAGTCAAATGCTAAGTCATCACTTAAGTGTCAAGTTAATGGACACATAAACATTTAAATGACGAGGGGGGGTTTTTAAAATAGATTTATTAGATATTTGAGTGGTTAAAAATGGACCAATAAAAATTGAGAGATAAAAAAAAACTAGTTAAGCCAAAATTGGATTTTTCTCTTTTTTTTTGTAATTTTTTTGTTGGAAAAACATTCTATGTGTCATTTATCCTGCAAATAACTCATAAACTAGTTTGGTAAAGCTTACTACATGTGAACCAAGAGATCATGAGTTTAACTCCCCGCAAACACAATCTTATTTAGCACATATTTAACAAAGTCACTTAACTCATCAAACATGAATTGAATCTAAAAAATAAATGTACCACTTAACTCTCAATTTTCACAATCTTTTGCTAGTCTTTCCTCTATGTGCTAAATAAACTTTTTTTAATCGCCTACTGGATGTCCATTAATATAAAAATATTACACGCCAAATGGGAGACTTGCTCCTTTTCTTACAACACTAAAAATAATACCAAAAAAATAGCCTAGCGCTTGTTCCCACCACCTCGCCTCCTGCCTAGCCTGCTCTAATGTCTCAAAGACCCCTTTTCGTCCACCATTGAAATGGCAATCATTCCATTCCTTCCAAGTCATCCAGCTGGTCGCCAACCATGTTGCCTCCCATTTCCGTTTATCTTTCTTGTCCCTTGGCGACGCTGCGGGCATTAGGGCAGAGTCTTTGTAACGGAGAGATGTTGAAGAGTTTTGGGCTGCATGTTGTAGAAAGAAATCTGTGAATGAGCATTCCTTAAATAGATGATTGTGTGTTTCTGTCGCGTTGGTTTGACATAGTGAGCATGTGGGATCTGCGATATGTGTCCATTTGGCGATACAATCTCTTGTCGGCAATCTTTGTTTGAGCATGAGCCAACCAAACACTTTGATGTGTAATGGAGCCCTAACTTTCCAGATCCTTGCAATCTATGGCGCCTTGATGCCTGTGTCCGAAAAGAATTTGTAAACCTTGCATGCACTATAGTTCATTGGGTTGGCTCCCACATTCCAATAGTAAACGAGCTAAATAATTAGGGACCTGATATGTCAGACATACTGTAGAACGTCGGAAACATAATATATAGCTTACTACCAGTGTAATAAAGTATCCATAATTCATTTTTTGTAACAATATATACATGAACAGTGAAAATATTATATGAAAAATAAAATAATATATTAAAAATAGTATATACAAATTCAAAATAAAAAATACATATAGAATAATAACAATATATAGAATAGTAAAAACATTATATAGAAAAAAATGTATTGAAAAGTGAAAACAGTATATATATCGTCCACCATGATTCGGTGTGCTACAATGCCGTTGTGATATATCAGGTTGTTTATATAATATTTTTTAGTATGTTTAACATATTAATATGAAAACATTAAAATTGTAGATAATTGTGTTGTGTGTTCAATAAAACAACCATTTATAAAAACATTTAATTATCTTTGAATAAAAATATTGAAATATTGAAATATCAATATGTAAATTGAGCAGGTAAAATAAAAATATAATATAGAAATAATATCAATTGTCAAAAGTAATTGTTCATTTTATAAATAAGAATATACTTAAAGATGACTAACTACACTAAATATCATGTGTGATTCAATAAAACAACCATTTATAAAAATATTTAATAATAATTGAATAAAATAGTTTAGTATTGAAATATCAATATGTAAATTGAGTGAGTACAATAAAAATATTATATAAAATGAATATGAATTATAAAAAAATAATGGTTCATTTTATAATTAAAATATACTTAAACATGATTCACTACACAAAATATCATAGAAATTTGGCCACAGAAAATCACAATTGTGACATGTGTCAACATTCTAGCTCAAAGTGAGCTTTGTATATAACTAATAATAATAATAATAATAATAATAATTATTATTATTATTATTATTATTATTATTATTATTATTATTATTATTATTATTATTATTATTATTATTATTATTATTATTATTATTATTAATTGGGGCCTTGGGCTGGGCAAAGCTCAGAATGTGAATTCTCGGTTTTATTTAATACGGGGATTGAGTTCCAGAGCTTTGAACGAAATTGGGAATTGGAATCACATTCTGTTTGCCACATTTAAAATTGTTTTTAGTATATAATATTTTTCTTGATAATAGTCAGTTTTACACTTAATCATCAAGTCATAAAAAAATAATTGTGCCCAACTCATAAGTTATATCGCACTATAAAAATATAAAAAATGTCTTAATCATCAATTCAACTTATGTTAGCCTTTGTACATCAGAGGACTAAAATTCTTTATTTCAGAAGAAATGTAACCATACACAATAATATGTTTCATTTGCTACATTGAATAGAAATTGTCAGAATCTGATTACAAAGCTGACCTCTATAAAATGCACTTTTTATAAGAAAAAACTAGCCTATCATATATACAGACAACAAGCAGACCAAACTTCACTTCCATCTTATAATGTTAATCAATCAACCACAAAATTCAAATTCTGTCAAGCCAAAAGAAAAAGGAAAATAAAAAAAAGAAATTAAGTCAAGCCATTAGAATTACATATTTAATTCAGCAAAACAGCGTCCACCCACTTTTTAGGTTCTTGACAATTTATCCTGATTTATCAGCCATTATTACAGCAGTAAACAATGCTTCTTTCTCAAATGGCATAATGTCCAGCCTGCTAAAATAAAATAATGTGATTAAATACTTAAAAATAAAAAAAGGAACCAAAAATAAAATAAAATAATTACATACTATAACTATTCTTACTTATCATTTTCTCTGAGATTCTGAAAAGCAGAAATGAAACTCTCGGATATTTTGAAAACCGTCCCTCCAATTTTCTTAATTAAATCATCAGTACAATTACCTTGTAGTACCAACAAACAAGCCTGAAAAATATTTTCAAATTTTTATGCAAGAATTAATTTTAGGAAAATGTATATCATTTTTCAAAAATAAAAGGCGTTTTATGATGAAATAATTACTTGAAACAGATGAGCCAAGAGAATCTGAGTTATTTCTGAACTTAGTTTTTTTGCGATTATTTTTGCATTAGGAGAATTTGAGAAATTATTAAATATATATTCCACTGTTATTTCATTCGGCAAGCCATTTGACCTTCTTGTTGACCGTGCCGAAGTCTATAAAGCCAAAAAAATAAAAATAAAAACATTAAATATATATATTATATATAAAAAGAGAGTAGTGAAAAATAATTTAAAGAATTTATATTATTCTTACTTTAAGACAGTACTTTGAGAAGTATTGCAAAATGATTTCCAATTTCCATTTAGGCTCAGAAAAAGCCTATATTAAACCAACATTACAAATTAATATTTTTAAATTTTAATGCAAATAAATATGATTATATTATTTACATATTTGATTTAGAGAGAGAGTACCATGAGAAAAGGTGATAATTTATCAATGTTATAAGTCAGTTCATCTAAAATAATCTCAAGTGCTGAAATCCTATATATACCAAATAAAAATAAATTAGTAAATAAATAATAAAAAAATATTAATCAATGCATTATATTCATTTTAACCAAGATAAAAGATAATTCAAATTTATTAAAATAACCTAGAACCATCAGTTCTTGTTGTGGTCCCTTGTAAATCAGCTTCCTTTTTCATCAAATCAAACTCTAAAATCTAATAAGAATGACACAAATAATAACTCTCAATTATCATAATATATAATATAATATTATAATCGTATAATATATATGGAATTATTTATAATAAATTGAAATTCTTGAATAAAAACCTTACAAGTGTTAAAAACTTCTGCAAAGAAATAAATGTTCTTTTCTCCAATTCAAATAATGCAAATACCAAAGAAGAATCATGAATTGATTTATCAAAATTTTCTTTTCTAAATTCATGACGGCATTTTTTTAGCATAATTGAAATGCAATCTTTAATTAAGTTTTTAAACTGCAGCTTTCTTGATCCCTGTAAAAAATGATTTTAAGTTAATTTATAGAGAAAAAATTTCATCTGGGCCCCTATAAAACCTAAGAATATCATTTTTACCCAAATAAATCAAGGTATATAAGATATTCCTAATATTTTCTGATGATATGTACAATATTTTTCATGGTTTGTATGGTTATATACATATGATATTCACTATGCTTGTAATGGCATGCAATATATAATTATTTTCATTTGCAGAGGTAAATTTGATATTTCATGTTTTTGCAGGGTATTGCAGGGTATAAATGAAAAAGTCTTAATATTTTTGCCTTTCATATGAATAAGTAAAAAACATACCAAAAGAATATTGAGCATAGACTCTCTTAAAAGAAGCCAGTTCGAAGAATCTTTGAAAAAAAAATTAAATTCATCAGCATAAGAAGGTTTTTTAATTGAATAAAATATTCAAAATTTTACAAAATAGTCCATCACCTTTGTATAAATTCTGACGAGGTATAAAATCCGCCTCAAGTACCTCAACAAGGAATTGAAATACTAGTATATTCTCTATAGGCTGAATCAAGAAAAATAGTTAATATTAATTTCAAATATATGAGACCTAAAACTAGAATAAAGTAATGATATAAAGAGTGAAATGTAAGGAAAATTAATTTTATGATTTCACCTCAATTGACAATTCAAAATCTGTGCTATTGACAGCATGAGAAATATCAGATGCCAAGCTTGCAAATCCCTTTAAATTCATACAAATTGTATCAAATTGTATGCCATAAATATACAAAATAATCTCAATTTTTGAAAAATTGCATTTTGAAATCTAATATTAATTATTTGAAATTCAAACTTACTGCAGGATCGAATAAATCATCTGTATTTTTAGAATTTAGTCCCTCAGTATTAACAGCCTCAATTCCAAGAATAAATGGTGACCAAGCCTGTAAAAGGAATAAAATATTTCATAAAATAATTTCGTAAATCCATTCATATATATTTTTTTATTTTTACCTCTTTATCTACAAATAGATCCTTAGATCCAACTGCATAAGTCCTTGGATACCTCTGAAAAACAAATAATAACAAAGTTTTAACAAAAAACAAAGAAAAAAAATACCAAGATCATATATGAGAATATGCAAAGATATACATATCAAAAACTGAAAATGAATATAGAAAGAAAAATACCTTAATTAATTCAGTTAATATCTGATAACTAGTCAGGATCAGCTCAAGAGATTTACTTTCTATCAAAATCTTGAAAGTCGCATTATAAATATTCCTTTTCAAGAAAAAAATAAACAGAAAATTCAGAATATATTTTTATAAAATAAAAAATTATGACCCTTTTTCAACAAATTTACAATTTTACAGCCAAGTTATCACTGCATAAATGCAGCATAATACACCAATATTACACAGTTAATGCAGTAATCTGAACGGACAGCATAACAGATAAAAATAAATGTTATATCAGCATCACATAAAAAAGCAGTAATGTGAACTTCCATTTGATGATATTATTATGCAGTTAATAATGCAACCCAAATCAAATTCCTAGTTTTATATTTCAAAACCCAACAAATCATTTCATAAATTCATACCAAGAGGGAGCTTTGGAGGAATCCGAGTCCAGAAAGATCGACCGAACAGCTTTCAAGAACGCAACCCCTTCAATCACAACAAATCAAAATTAAAATCAAAACTCAAAAATCGATTTCAATCCGTAAAAAATAACAAAAAAAAGGAAGAGAGAATTAAAGTACGTACGGTCGTCATGGAGTTCGTGAGTGTCTCTGAACCCGGACGAATCGAGAAGCGCCATGGCGTTGCCCTCGAAACCTTGGCTGGAATCGCTGGAATCCTTCTTCATCTTTGTTTACGCTGTTGTTGTTTTTGGTTGTTTGTTTGGCGATTGAATTTGAAAAGGGAGAGAAGAAAGAGAGATGATTAGTGAAACGAATTGGCGCTCCGGTTTCCCGCCAGAAATTCGGATTTTATCTGATTTTTCATTTTACCCTTTTGAAAAGAGGAAAAAATGAAAAAAAAAATTCAAGGAAAAAGAGAAATAAAAAGAAATTCGGATTTTATATGATTTTTCATTTTGCCCTTTTGAAAAGAGGAAAAAATGAAAAAAAAATTCAAGGAAAAAGAGAAATAAAAAGAAATTCGGATTTTATCTGACTTTTCGTTTACTCCTTTTGAAAAGAGGAAAAAATGAAATAAAAAGATTTTCCGTTGCCGGGACTTGAACCCGGGTCGCTCGGGTGAGAGCCGAGTATCCTAACCAACTAGACTACAACGGATTTGTTGACACAAGCGAAACGTAAATATATTTGTTCTAATATTAATTTTAGAAAGGGAAATTTCCAGAAGATCCCTAACTTTTCTGAATATTGTTAGAAACACCCCTATATATTTAGGGTGTGCTCTCGAAGGTAAAGGAAGGGAAGAGAAGAGAGAGATTTTATCTTATTCCGGAATTTTAAATGGAAGAGAAAGGATGGAAAAATTTCACCTCTATTTATCTCTTAAGCCCATTTACCTAATTATGATCTACCAAAAAAAATATTTTTAATGATCATTTAATGGCCCACTTATATGCGTGTTAGAGAGAACAAATTTAAAATTTGGAAGGGTGTAAATAAACAAACAAATAATTGAAAGAAGTAAAAATTAGCAAATTCAATAGTTGAGTGCTAGGACCAAAATGGCAAAAATATAATATTTTTTCTAAAGTATATGATGTGTGAAGGCTTTTTTTTAATTTTTATAAGAGGTTCTTCCTTGTGTGAACTACCAAGAAAGTTGGTCTTATTTTATTTACTTTTTTTTTATCACTTACCTACCGGTTCCCAGTAAGAAAAAACTTTTTCTTATCACCAACTCCTCTGTCCATTGTTGCATCCAATATCCATGAAATTACTTAACTAAAATATAAAATTAGAATGTTTCTTGAGCACAAGACTAATTTTGACCATGCATTAAATCATCAATAAATTAAAGAAGAGTGATTAATATTGTGAGAGGTTTTCCAAATTGAGAGTAGTGGAGATGGCCAAAATTTAAAACAATAAATATCTAAAACAATTCTTCTAAATTTACTCTATAACAAGTAAGACTCACTACTAAAATATCAAAAATATATTTATAACCTTCATTAACCTCCTTGAATATATTAGAACAAGACAAATTTCATCCCCTCCTTTTCTATCCTTTGCCATCCCTTCTTCTCTTCTCCCCTTCCTTCCCCTCCCTTTCAAAGTGATATTCTGAAGCACACTCTTAGATTGTCTTTTGAGTTTTGATGGGTGATATTTTGTTTAGTTCGTAAAATGATAAAATGGATAGAATTCTAATGTCTCTTAAACTAAAGGAAGAAAAAAACTCAACATGATATTTCAGTTCAGGCTTTTCCTCAGAAGGCCGAATTCAAACCAGCTTTTCAGTCCTTGAGACAGAGTCGAGCTTGATTTAAGTTGAGAATGAATTCCATCTAGCACACAAAAAAACTAATATTGACGGCCCAAGGCCATCATTAATAAATTGGGTCAAAATGGCAAAAAATCAGAAAATTACATTTTAATGCAGAAATACAGATCAAGAGCTGTCAGTACCCTAGATACCATCATTCCATTTCATTCCCGATTTAAAATTGATATTTCTTTTCTTGTCCAGCACTTAACCAACCAGCACTACTCAAAAATTAAAGGGGTTTTTGGTTTTGTTTTGTCACTCTTTTGGCTGGCCTTGTACTCAAAGCAATTGAGAATTTTTCAAAAGAGAGATGGCAGTTGTGGTGCTTTACATCATTGCCTTCTTAAAGGACACAACAAAAATGGATAAATACAGGTAAATTCTGTACCTCTTATCGGATCCGGGTCGGGTATTTTTTTTATCGATAAATGAGGAATTCAGAAACTAGACACCATAATATTTATTTTTATTTTATATTATTTTGTTTGTTCTTGTTTCATAGGTTCTCAAGCTTGAATTGGACCTTACAAGTTAATACACTCAAATCATAATTGATCCAATATATTATATAATCAACATATTCCCATATGCATATCGGTATTTAAAACTTAATTAATTGATAATATACGGCATAATCCGCATTAACGCATTATTTTATATCCTCAATATTTCATTTCCGGTGTTAGTATCTCATTTTGTATCACAAACACAAAATTCACATACATATAATACATAGAAGTACATAATGAAAACTATACGATGATCCAGTAATTTTCTTTATTAAATTAAATCCCAACGATTCGGATTTGAACCCAACATGAATCCGACCCGAATCAAAACAAACTCAACAAAATTTCCACTATGATTACTCATGAGTAATTAGTCCATCTTTTTGCACATCTTTTCTCTTAGTACCATGCTTTAAATTGAGGCAGTAGTTAAGCCTCTTTTTAACGACATAAATACCAATACCATACAAACCAACCCACCAATAATAACCAGAAGAGAAAATCAAATCAAATCAAATCAAAAATTAAGAGAGACATAAAATTAGATCAAATTAAAGAATGAGCGCTGCAAGATTTATCAAGTGTGTAACAATTGGAGATGGAGCGGTTGGAAAAACCTGCATGCTGATTTCCTACACCAGCAATACTTTTCCTACGGTAAATTCAGAAATTAAAATCAGTTATTTGGATTGAAAATCATATTTTGATTTGTTTTTGCCTGATCTTTAATGCTTTATTGATTATTTTTTGATGATTTTGATTTTTGAATGATAGGATTATGTTCCTACGGTATTCGATAATTTCAGCGCAAATGTAATTGTCGATGGAAGCACAGTAAACCTTGGATTGTGGGATACTGCAGGTATATAATTATGTATATAAATGAACTAATTTCTTTATTTTTTCTTTGAATTTAATAAGTAAACATGAATCAAGTGAATTTGAACAAAATAGAATTTTGGTATAATTACCTGAAGAATTGTTCACTGTAAGAAATAAAGCTTAATTTTCTAATTTTGTGGATTAAATTTCTGATAGGTCAAGAAGATTATAATAGATTAAGGCCGCTTAGTTACAGAGGAGCTGATGTGTTCTTGCTGGCTTTCTCCCTCATTAGCAAAGCAAGTTATGAAAATGTCTACAAAAAGGTTAAACTCTAAAATTTCTAACTTTATTATTTGCATTTTTTTGGAAATTCGTGATTTCAATTTACTTTCTTATTTTTTGGATATATTTACAGTGGGTACCGGAATTAAGGCATTACTCTCCGAATGTACCAATCATTCTAGTCGGAACTAAACTCGGTGAGTCAGAATTAATTAATTATTTTTTATCAATATTTACTGAAAAAATTGGTAATTTTGGAAAAAAAAAAATTGCGTGAAAAAATAAATTGGATCGCTGTAATTTTGCAGATTTACGTGATGACAAACAATTTTTCATCGACCATCCTGGCTTAACTCCTATTACAACAATTCAGGCATGAATGTTATTTCAGTAAATAAATAAAATCAATATATAAATAATAAATATTTCATCAGTTCATTTAACTAATTTTGTCAAAACAGGGGGAAGAGCTGAAAAAGATGATCGGTGCGGCTGCTTATGTTGAATGCAGCTCCAAAACACAACAGGTAGAAAATTAACTATATTTTTCTTTTTTCTTACAATATAATTCCTGGCAATTTATTGAGATTTAGATATAGATTTATGATTATTTTTTGAAAATAATAGAATGTGAAGACGGTTTTTGATGCGGCAATTAAAGTTGTTTTGTGCCCGCCAAAAACAAAGAAGAAAAAGAGTCCGAAACCGAGAGGCTGTTGGTTTTTCTGATTCAAACATCTTAAGGAGATTTAATATTCTGATGTAATGATACTATAGTTTTACGGTTTGTTTGATTTTGTGTATTTGTGCTGTTAGTGTTGAAATATTTGTAAAATCATATGTTTTGTTTGTTGTCTTGAAGAATATGAGCTCTTGTTCTATATAGAAATGTTGTAGAGTATTTGAGGGAATTTTACTTTGGACATAGTTGAGCTGCAAATTGTTTGAAATTCTTCATTCTGAAAAATAATAGTTGTTGATTATCGATATTACAGTTTATTGCATTTTCATTTTGGCATTTTCAATATTTTCTAACAAATTATCTTCGTCAAACTCTGTAATTGTAGATTGAAACAAAAATTGAAAAGAACCAAAAAAAATCTCTCCAGTTAAGTCAGAAAAGCAGTTAAATAAGACAACTGAAACTTTTTTTATTCTTTGTTAGGTCAGAATAATTCTTCCTTTATTCTTATTCTTAAGTCAGGCCAAAGAGTTGTTTTAAAAACCTCTGTTTATAGTTTATATATATATATATTTTTTTTAATAATTATTTATAGTTTCCATTTCGGTTTAAAGAAAATATTCTAAACAAAATTTCTTCATCCGCTTAAAACTCAAAAAAAAAAAAAAAAAAAATTTCATGATTCAGTTGTTTTATCACGGTCTATATAATTAATTGGTGCATGATCTTGTTATAAGTTAATTTATCAAACAAATAACTGGTTCAGATATTCCAGTTTTGAACTGAACTGAAGTGCAAAAGACTAAATTTTTTCAGTTAAATCGGTTCAGTAAAGAGCAAATTATTGATTTCCTTCTTTCATTTTGTTTTGATATTTGAAAAATCAAACAAATTATAAAAAAATAAAACAACGAATAATATAACAAAATTTGAACTTCAGTTCCATTTAAACCAAACTATAACCATTTCAGATTTTTACTTAAAAAAAGAAAGTTGAGCAGGCGGAAGATTTTCCTGTTTTTTAACTAACAAAAAGAAATAAAAAAAGAACGACACTGGCACGTTCATATCATCTGCTTCAGGGAGATTTTGGTTTTAAAATTAAAATTCATGGTTTTTTGTGGCATATCATTGAATGTGGGTTGTGGGACTTCCTTTTTAATATTTGCTTTTGCATAAATATTTATTAAATTAAATTAAATTCCTTTTATGTCGTAACTAGTGATTTTATCATTAGGTCTAACTCTTTCATACTTTACTTTAATGTTATAATTTTTTAATTCATCATATTATAAGTAAAAAAAATTACACTTTTATATTTGAGATTATGTCTGAAATGTCTTCTTTATATTAAACTACAATCTACAAAACTTTTCATTTTCAGTGCATTATAATACAAATAAATTCATTCTACAAATAACTAATCACCAAATTTTTTTTCACATATACTTTCACAATTTCTTATTTATAGTTTTTTTAATTACACCAATCAGAAATTAATTAAACCATTTTTTTTGCATTAAAAAAAAATTAAACCACTAAACCTATACTAAACAAAAAAGGTTAGATATGGAGTGCCAGCATTGTGGGGCGCCCGATTACAAAATTTATGATGAAACTACAAAAAGTTATTTTTGTAAATACGAAAGGTATAGTGAAATTACAAAAAAAATATATTATTTATAAACACAAAAGGTATATACAAGTGCAAATATATATGTGTACATCTAAAACTGTATGGTGGCCGTTTCTGGACACTCAGAATATTTTCTCAAAAAAAAAAAAATTGTGAAAAAAAATATTACATAATAAATCCACAAAAGATCCGCAAAAGAAAAAATAGTCACATAAACCTATACTAAAAAAAATGGTTACATAATAATAAATCCACAAAAGATCCAGATAACATGAGCAGGGGTCTTTCCTTTCCCATTTTGTTACCACAGCCCCTTGTCGTGCCAGCTCCTCATTATTACTTACTTTTCCTTCATATTATTATTAACCCTCTCTTCAAAACTCATCTCAAATCCCCATCCAAACTCAAATACTCAAATCTCTCTTGAAAAACAAAACCCTCCTGAAACTCATTCAAAAATCATTCAAATCCTTCTTAGAGATGGGGTACAGAGCGGACGACGACTACGATTACTTGTTCAAGGTGGTGCTGATCGGCGACTCGGGCGTGGGGAAGTCCAACCTGCTGTCGCGGTTCACGCGGAACGAGTTCAGCCTCGAGTCCAAGTCCACCATCGGGGTCGAGTTCGCCACGCGCACCATCCGGGTCGACGATAAGGTCGTCAAGGCTCAGATCTGGGATACGGCCGGCCAAGAGAGGTTTGTTGGATTGATTGGTTTTTTGGGTTTGTTTGTTTGATTGATTTTGTTTTGTTTGAATTTTTGGGTGGGGGGTTGGTTTGGTTAGTTATGGCGCATGATTAAAGGGTTTCGTTGTTAAGGATTAGATCTGGGATACTGCGGGACAAGAGAGCTTTGTTTGATTAATTTTTGGGGTTTTGGGGATTAGATGAGGTGGATCTGAGGAAAGGAGGTGGGATTTGTTGGTTGTTGATGTGAGATCTGGTGGAATTTGGATTTGGGGTTGGGAAAACATCACGACTGGATCTGATCGAAATTCGAAAAGTTGAATCGATTGTTGTTTCTAGATCCAGTAGATGGTTGTATGGTGTGTCTTTTACCAGCTCGATCTGATTTGAGTTTGAAATTTGAATCTGAATTTGAAATCACAATTACTGGTGAAATAAGTATTACTGTGGAGTTCAATAAGTAGAAGGAAACTACGAACGAAATCACCCTCCGTTTTTTTTCGAATTTTCTTATTATTGAGAATGTTTATCTTATTTAATGATAAAATAATCGAGTTATAGAGACAATGATTTTTCTAAAGGGGACCATATCAAGCTTTCCTTATTTTTTTTCTTCCTTATAATAATGTTCTTATGTTCAGATTTGTTTTCAAATTTCAAATTCCATTGAATTTCCACAAGCTATCTTATGAAAATTTAGAGTTACTGAATCAGCCGCTGTTGTTTTCTTTATTTTCTTGCCTCAATTTCTATCTTTTTCTTAATATCAGGTTATAATATTTTTTTTTTGTTAGATATATGCACTATGTCACATCCTTGTACAAATTTAGAAGGATTCAAATTTCGAACATGCTATTTTAGGTTTTTTTTAAGTACAGCCTGCTGTTTTTAATATTAAAAAAGTCTTATGAGATATCTCATGTCTAATCATAAAAGTCGGATAGTTAGTAAGGAAAAATGAAGGTTACTTTTGAAATAAAAGGATACTTTTTTCTTGATCTCGTCGTGAAGTTTTCCTTAGATTATCTTACATCATTTCTATTAGTAGTATGTAAATGTCTTTTGGTAGGTAAACTAAATGGGTCTTTTAAATCTTTTTCAAATCTTTTAGACTTGTTATTAGTTGCCGACTGTCTTACAGATAATAGTCTATTTTGGTAGGTACACTATATTTGCTTTTGGATTTTTCATTTCTAATCTCTTAGATTTGAAATTGGTAGACCTTTCACTTTCTTTTCTTTCTAACATTAAGGAAATAGAAAACATCATTCTATCTACTCATCTTATCACATTATATGTTAATACCTGACTTCCAAAGTGTTGGGTCAGTAATGAATAACGTTGAAGAGTGAGTTTGTTTATGAATTTCAAATTATATTTGGATGAATTTTGAGAATATTACCTAAATAAAATAGTTCCTCGTCTAAACTTCACCACAATCACCATAAATTAATCCAACAAAAAGTCCCTAATTTGAAATCCACACACATCCCAATCACAAGATGCATATTAATCATCTCTATCTACTCATTTTACCACACGATATGCTTTAATCATCTCTCTCTCATTTCTACCCTAGTCAAACAAAACAGTTCTTATAATTAAAAAATTAGCAACTTCAATCCCCTAATCTCCCAATTTCCTCCTTTTCGACAGATACAGGGCAATCACGAGCGTGTACTAACAATTCAGAACTTAATCTTAACATGAAATTTCACTTAGATCACCTTACAATATTGTAATTCGTAACACCTTTACTTCACAACAACATGTCTGAACACCTCTAACTTCACAATAACTACTGTAACCAATAAAAAACAATGACGAAATAATTTCCGACGAGAACATCATTCCATTCCATCCAATTCGTTTTATAACAATATACGCTTTAGTTAAGCAAAACAGTTCTTATAACTAAACTAAAACTGACATAGCAATGAAACTAATTTATGTTGAATAACAGATACAGGGCGATAACGAGCGCGTATTATAGGGGAGCGGTGGGGGCGTTGGTGGTGTACGACGTGACGCGGCACGTGACGTTCGAGAACGTCGAGCGGTGGCTGAAGGAATTGCGCGACCACACCGACGCCAACATGGTCATCATGCTGGTGGGCAACAAGGCCGACTTGCGTCACCTCCGCGCCGTCTCCACCGAGGACGCACAGGTAGTTATTTATTAGTATTATTATTATTTATTTATTTATTATTGTTATTATTATTATTATTATTATTTATTTTTGTTATTATTCATTATTTATTACTATAATTATTTTTATTAGTTATTATTATTATTATTATTACTTATTATTATTATTATTTATTATTATTATTATTATTATTATTATTATTATTATTATTATTATTTTTCGTTAGGAGGAATTGATATATAGTTACCGAATTTAATATTTGCAATTTCAAAAGGGTTAATTTGATATTTTTATTTTCTTTATAGGGGTTGAATTTTAATATAAAATGTCTGTTTTTTCTAAATACTCATGAAAGTTGGGTGGTTTTTGAAAAGCTTCCTTAATTATTCATGAAAGCATAACTAATTAAAGAAAGAATATTTGAATTATGAACCACCTCTGCGCCGTCTCCACCGAGGACGCACAGGTAGTTGGGCCATTCATAAATTGTTGTTGTTTTCAGTTCGTTTTGGTTGTTGTTAATCAGTTTGAGTAATGTGTTAATTATTGAGTATCATATCAGTTTATTTTTATTTTTATTTTTTTAATATTTTGAAACTGTAGGGGAATTTGGTAAATCAAATTGGAGGGTATATTGGTTGAGAATAGAAGCTAAGACCGTTTATGTTTTTTTAGACAACATAGGGGTAAAAAAATGAATCTGCTTTATAGTGACTAATAGGGGGAATCTAAAGTGATTTTTTTAATATTCATAAAAGTTAGGTAAAGTTTGAAAAAAATTACCTTATTTATTCCTAAAAGCATATGACTAATGAAAGAAGTAATATTTTTGGTTAGTTTTCATGTCATGCTGTCGTCATGCTTAGTTGTCATGTTGTGTAGCATTTTTGGTTTTTGCTCACACATGCAAATATGATATTTTGAGTTTTCAGAAGGGTATATTTGAAATTCTTCCATGAATAACAATAATAATAATAATAATAATAATAATAATAATAATAATAATAATAATAATAATAATAATAATAATTATTATTATTATTATTATTATTATTATTATTATTGTTATTTTATTTTCATCATCATTATTATTATATTTTTTATTTTCATGTCATTCATATCAAAACAAACCAATAAACAACATTAAATTTCCTTCCGACGCAGGCGTTTGCCGAAAAAGAAAGCACGTGCTTCATGGAGACCTCCGCTCTCGAATCCCTCAACGTCGAAAACGCGTTCACCGAAGTTCTCACGCAGATCTACCGGGTGGTGAGCCGCAAGGCGCTGGAGGCGGGCGAGGACCCGGGCTCGCTCCCCAAGGGCCAGACCATCAATGTGGGCAATAAAGACGACGTCTCCGCCGTCAAGAAGGTTGGCTGCTGCTCCGCCTGATCAGAGGTGGAGTGAGTAACTAGAGAGGTTTGTTTGATTTGTTGGTTGGTTTGAGAGAGGGCAATAGTTAAAGAGAGGTTGGTTTGTTGAGATTTTCGCTTTTCATAGATTATTTCTTGGTAAAACGGGGGATGATGGTTGGATGGAGTGGAAAAATGCTTGGTTGTGTTTTTTTTTTTTTTGTGTTTTTTTGTTGATTTTTTTTTTTTAAGGGATTTAAGTACGGAGACTGACATGTGGTGATATGGTAAGACGGTTATGGTTTGTATTTGATTTGAGGATGGATGGATGGATGGATGGATGATTGTATTGGATTAACTAGTTTAAATACTTGTGAGAATTATTCACTGCTTTAATATAGCAGCTTGTTAGTTCATTCATTTTCTTTGCATTGCGGGTTTATACAGTAATTTGCTGATAACCTGAGAATGATTATGTTATTAAAATAGAGATTTGATGTTTGAAGTATCGGATTGCTCACTACCAGAACGGAACCAGAGATTGATCTCCTAATAACCTGAGATATTATTAAAATCCAATATGGGCTTTTTGTTTATAACTTATAAAATCAACGATCTGTTTTTGGTGATCCAGATTTGGGCCTTCTTTAATATTTTTTTATTGTATTTCTTATTTTATGTTGATCAGGCCGAATCAGCATTTTAAATTTGTAGAATGTGACATTATTTATGAAATATTAATAAAATAACAATTTTTAGATTTTTAAATGTTCTACATCTGAATTTTTTAATTTTACTTCTAATTAACAATTTATTAAGAATGTAATTTATCGTATTATTTTAAATCTAGCTATAATCTATGCTACTATTTCAGTTGGATTAATGTAGTTTATTTTTTATAATATACTTCTAAGAATTGGAGTATCTTATTTGGCACAATTTGATGTACAAGTAAGACTTAATTACTTGCCTCCAAAATTTCATCGGTTTGATGGTCATGGCATATGTCATAGGAGGCATGTGATGCAATAAATCAGCTGTATTGTAATTGGACCGCTAGCCTTTTATCTCAAACTTTTTAAGAAAAACTAGGCTTTCCACGTGCTTTCCACGTGAGTTTATTGAAAAATATAAGTATCAATTTTCTGAATTCCAAGTTTTGTATCATTTGAAAAAGAAAACATTTAGATGATCGTATACCTATATACAAAGTTTACATTGTACATCTGAGATAAAATTTGATTTATAAATATGTTACTTGTAAATTTAAATGTGTAACTTTAACAACTTTTGAGATATAACAAACAACTCTAGACCCGCAGCAACGCGCGGGCCTCGAACTAGTAATCATGTTAATTTGTACATATTTTTTAAAACATAACATGTATATCAATACATAAGAGTCGTAAAGTTGCATGCTAGAATATTTACAAATCTAGAAGACTTAGAAATTGCACACCTAATATAAATTATATCCATAGTGAGTCAGCGACCCACATCAAAACTGGTAGTCCACATGAGTTATTTTTCCCTAATATACTTATGCTAACATACATCAAAATTACTATTGTATAATTATATATTATTACGGCGTGTTTTCAAATTTGTTTGAGAAATATAGCATTGATTTCCCGACGAAGTTGTGATTGCCATACTTTTTCTGTGCATTTTAAATGAAAGATGAAATCTTTTGTTTGCAGTGATTTCAGAACTTCTTCATTATCAATCTGCATGTTATACATAATTTGTAAGACGCGTATGCGAGGTAGAGATGGTAACCATAATTGGTATTGGACAATTTGAGATGAAAACATGTTGTAATAATAAATGTCTTTTGCTTGTAATATAAATGCTAAATTTTTTTTAATATTATAAGTGTTTACTTGTTGATTAGTGTAAATTTTGTTTGTTTATTTTTTGATATATTTGTGTTTTGCTACTATTAAAAAAGAAGATATATTTTTTTTTGTTGAATATATTGTAATGCAAAATTTATGGAACTACAGTATGACATGTGTAACAATTTCGGGTAATCTTAATAAATGGTGTATGCAACAAATAATTGATTAGATTTATTTAATGTAAATTAGTGGACCTGTTTATTGTCGTTCATAACTTTTTCAGCTGTTTTCCAAGTCAGATAATTAGCTACTTCACCAAATATTATAATTTGTGCATTATTTGTAGAATCTTCAATTGTTGCTTTGACAAGGTACCTTTTAGAAATAAATTATATCATTTAGAAATTTCGAAAGTCATAAAGAAGGTATTGGGAAGTAATAATTGACTAAACCTTGGTATTGCAGCAGCAGCATCATATCGACATGAAGTGCAATGGAATGATGAGTTGAATGCATTTTGTGTTTTGACATTGCACATGTTACATGACATGTACCAATTTACATTTATCTTTTTTATTTTCGCCGCGACTTTGTGAATCTGAAAAAGAGAATTTTTTCAACAGTTTTTTTTTTCATAAATTAGATTGTATCAAGTTACCTTTGTTGGCTTCTTTATTGGCTCTTCTGATGTCGTGAGAAATTCAATTGTTGCCTTTTTGAATTGTTGAGAGGAGGAAGATGATTCTCCCTGAGATGTATATGATAATATTTTTTTTTTGTTCTTTGATGCCCTGTATGTGACAATTGATTAATATAAAGATGTTTGAAGAATTTGGTTGTTGAAATAAAATGGTTTACCATGTTTGCAGTTGTTGTGCTGCTTCAAATTCAGGATCTATTTGCAATTTTGTAGCACTTGTGGTTGAAAGTGTGAGTCCTGTAATTATTTTGTAGAAGCTAATTTATATTTATGTTTAATATGCTGTGTAATGAAATATAGCAATGATCAAAGTAATAAAAGATAAATAAGATGCCTTTTTTTGTCCAATAAAATAAAATTTAGCATACAACCATTATAATATAATAATTATAATACAACAATCTGACAATATTAACCCCAATTCCTTATTTTTCATCTATTTTTGAGCCCCCTCAAGACGCCACATCATCACTTTTATCTCCATCGTTCGATCAATTTTTTTGTCAAATCTCAGCCATTCATTCTCTCAAATTTATTGATATTTTATGGCAACATGTTCGTGATTATTAAAACATAATCATATGATTGGTTGAATTGGTGTTTTGTGTTCCATCCCCGATTTAGTGAGAACCGTTGTAAATTTGTTTCTGACCATCAGATCTTAATCAGATGGCTTCAATGAATCATAGTTCAAAGTTATGATCAATTATTAATACCAATAGTTAATTGAAGAGTTCACTCATTAAAATATAAATAATTTTTCTTTTCTTCTTTAAAAAATTATAATTCTTAATGAAATATTTTATTTCTCAAGTTAAAATCATCAAATATAAATTTGTTGGAATTTTCTCTTTATTTTGAGTTCCATATTGTTATGATTCTTATTTAATTATTTTCTTCCTAAAATATGTGAATAAAAACTCTATAAAAGAACAAGTAAAAAAATAATATGCTCATTAAGTTAACCTTATACCTTATTTTTCATCTCCATTTAAGCATTCTCAAGAGACATATCATCAATTTATCTCGGGCGTTAGATCAAATTTTTTTCAAATCTTATTTTTTCATTTAAATTATTACCATAATATCACATGGTTAGTTAGATTAATGTTTCGTGTTATATCTCTAATTACATGAAAGCTATCATATAAATTTGTTGGAATTTTCTCTTTATTTTGAGTTTCATATTGTTATGGTTCCAATTTTTTTTTTCCGCTAAATATGTGAATATACACTATATAATTGAAGATGTACAAAAATAATATGCTCATTAATTTATACCTTATATCTTATTTTTCATCTCTCTTTGAGTATTCTCAAGATACCTATTGTCAATTTTATCTCGGCCGTTAGATCAAAGTTTTTTGAAATCTTAGCTTTTCATTTAAATTATTACCACAATATCACATGCACCAATAGTTAATGAAGAGTTTACTCATTAAAATATAAATAATTTTTTTTCTTCTTTAAAAAATTATAATTCTTAATGATATATTTTATTTCTCATGTTATATAAATTTGTTGGAATTTTCTTTTTATTTTGAATTCCATATTATTATGATTCCAATTTTTTTTCGCTAAAATATGTGAATATAGACTCTATAAATGAAGATGTACAAAAAATGATATGCTCATTAACTTATACCTTATATTCTATTTTTCATCTCTTTTTGAGCATTCTCAAGAGACCTATTTGAAATCTTAACTTTTCATTTAAATTATTAACACAATATCACCTAATGACATATTGTTATGATTCCAATTTCTTTTTTCTTGATAAAATATATGAATATAGACTATCTAAAAGAACACGTAATAAAATGATAAACTCTTCATATTATTTTACCACTCTGTGAAAATTCTCAAGAGAACTATTATCAATTTTCTCTCCGCCGTCGAATCAAAAAATTGATCAAATATTAGCTTTTAATTTAAATTATTATCATAATATCATATGATTAGTTAGATTAATTTTCAGTGTTATATCTCCGTTATGCGAGAACTATCATCTCAAATAAAATTTCAGAATATTGAAAACTATATTATATTACTTAATGTATTAAGGGTTTCATAATAACATATGTGTAATCCATACAATTTTAACATATAAAAAAAATAAGAAAAATAGTCGTGACAATTGTTTTTTTAAGAAAATGAGTAATATTACATTTTCCTAGGTAGTATACATATTTTTCCATATATATAATATTAAATATAATAATTATTTTTTATTTTTTTAAAGTTAAAAATCTATAATTTAATCTTATGCAGTTTCAACTAAAATCTTCAAAATAAATTATCTTGCATTTTTTTAATCTCCTTCAACTAAGCCTGATTAATATTTAATTTATTTTTCTAATATAATATGTCAAAACATAATGACATAAGAAAATCAAAGATAACAATTATGAATTCTCATAAATTATTATGTATTATGGATTCACAAACATTAATTTTGAATTTTCATAATTGCAAGTTAGACATTATTAGATTGAAATAACTATTAAAATTGAAATACTCACCGCGAAGCGCGAGTATTATCCTAGTAAATATAATAAAATTTTATTCCCCCAAAAAAAATAAAACTCATAACATTACGATATAGTAAGCATACATTTTTTTTGTACATAAAAGCACTATTATATATAGTAAAAGTACTATATATTGATCTACAATATACACATACAGTATGTTAATATAATAACGCTATATTAATTAGTCTTTTTTTTTATTCTCTTCTTCATCGTGATGAACAACCATTGAAGAGTTTTCCGGAGGTAACAAAATATATGCATTTGAACCAACTGATTCAGATGTATCTGCAAAACATAATTGAAAGTGTAATAAAATTTTTTATAAGTAGCAGACATTAATTTAAAATACACTCTTAAAAGTTAAAACGTAACAATATGTGATGACCACTTTACATGATCTTATATATAAAAATAAATTCCCTATATTTGTTTCAATTTTTTTTATCTATTTCTTTCATATTTGCATTTGGTAACTATTATAACATAACAAAACTTACACTTTACAAATGCGAAGAAATAATTTTATTACGAATTGATTTTTCAAATTACCATTACTAACTAGAGACTGATTTTTTTTTTGAAGCAGTGGCACAATCAAATATATATTTTTTTTGCTTTAAATTTTGAGTTTTGCGCTACTTTATGTTCGGACGCCTTTGTCGCTCTAACTTCTGCCACCCTGGCCATTATCGCATTCACTTCACGACTTAAAATTAAGGACCTGTAGAATTCCACAGTTCGAAGCAAAATTATTAATTTTACGTTAAAATATTATGATTTTTTCGTAGGTGTAGCATATTCAAATAATAAAAAAGAAAAATAAGGTATCGCATATTTCAATAATAGGAAAGAAAATGTTATGGGACATAATTTGAACCACAATTTAACTCACAAGAATATAATATATTTTTTTTTCAAGTTATGCAAAAGAATTTACCATGGACTAACTGAGATTCGAGCGTTCTTTCCTTTTCGTCTCTCTTTGCTAGTAATATTTTCATTTTCGCTAGAGCTCATTGTTCTATTTTTTTCATGAGCACACCAATTTTTGCAAGCAATTATTGTGTCTTCATTTCTTAAATAGTTATTCGAAAGCATTGCATGCCTGACTAGTATATCTTTTTCAAATAAATAAAATTATATATTCTATAAAAAAACATAACATATATATCAATTTATATGTGGGAACTAAATATAAATAATTAAGAATGTTTAATTCAGTAACAATTTTATCTTATATTAAGTTAATTATATTGTATTTTATACATTTTTTAAATTTGATATAATTGAAACATAGCTTCATACAACACTGCATCAGTTATTAATATTTAGTATTAAATGATATAATTTATGAAAGAAAAAAAATAAAATTAGAAATTCATTTCTTGTTTGAAAGAAAAGAAAAAGAAGTAAATAAATTAAATAAAGAAACAGAGAACCTGATTACTCAACGCACGCCATGTGTTCGATGTAATATGTATGCAAAAAAATTGTACCAATTTTCACCACTGAATTTGCAGCAAGATCATGGTGACAATTAATCCCTTACGATCCAAATTTCACGTTTGTAACCTTTAATTTTCCCCAAATTGCACGATAAATCCTCCATTTCTTGGTCGAACAATGGCATGATTTCCTTCTTCAGATCGATTGCCAACTTATTATCCACTCGAAATCTATACACAAAATAAAAACCTTTTTAAATATATACAACAACAATGGAACAAAGCACAAGATAACCAGGAATTTTTTAACAAATTCAGTGAGAGAACATCCCTGTCCATTTCATTGCAAATATTAAAATACAAATCAAAGTCAAATTGGGGAAAATCAGCTCTTGGGTCGATCAATTATTTATCCAAATTTCTTATGAAAATTGAATTTACTGGAAAATTGCTGAAAAATTGAGAATTAAGTAAAAAAATGTAGGACCTACGAGAAAATGCGAGGACCCAAAAGAAAACCGCAGGTCCAGAGGTCCAAAACAGATTTTAATCTCGCATCTCTTCTATCGAATTAAGATCGATTGTATTAAACGATCCAAATCTACTACACTCTGAAAGGGTAGAATATAAAAGTTTCAAATAGAATCGAAAGGAAAGACCAAAAACAAAAAAGGGTATTGATCGGATTGCAATAAGATATTGAATATATATCGTTTATTCAACCCTACTTATAGACACAAAAAAAAAAAAAAAAAAAATCTCCGGAGCTTTTTTTGAAACATGGGTAGAGAATGATTCAATGGTAGAGAATGATTCTCACGAAATCAGCAAAGCAAACATCAAACAATGAAACATCTAATGATTTGTAGACAGCAAAAAATTACACATCAACAGCACAGAAAATTACACAGAAAATCAAGAGTAATCAAATTAGGGCAACCATCTGTCAAAAATGGATTGGCTTTGGGTACAAAAATTGAACAGAGCACTTGCGTTTTAGAGTGTGGTAGAGTAGATACAAATGAAAACAATTCCTTTTATCTGAAACTTTTTAAGAAAAATACAGATGAAAACAATTCTTAATTTCTATCGAAAAAAAGAAGAAGAAAACAATTCTTAATTTATAAAATAATATTTTCTTCCTTCCATGGGAACTAAGTATTTTTTTTCCCTATTTAAAAAACAGTGTAAAAAAAAATCTAAATTTTTCTCGCTCCCTGTATGAAGACCAATTTCCTGATTAACTCCTGGAAAATACTATTTACAACTAAAAAAAATCATCTTATCCTTATAAATGATAAAATAGAAAACCTCCTTAAAAAAATGATAAAAAAACTGCTACTTCAAAAAGAAAATACGCTTTTAATTTCTCAAAAAAAAGAAGAAAATACGATTTTAATTCAACGCCCATGCTCAACTACCCAAAAGATGAGATGAGACCAATTTAGACATTTTGACTTATTAAATAAATCATTCACATAAACTCGTTCCACGCAATAATTTCCAAAAAGCACAACTTGATACGCAGCAATATTTTAAAACATGCCACGCCACGTAAGTAGACCCGGTCCTGATTTTATCCAACTACCAACTTGCATTAACAAACGAGTTTGTTTGTTTCGCAACAAGACTGGACCCGTACGAAACTCAAAATACCCAAATAAATAATCCTTCAGTACTGTAACGAACGACTTGTATATTCATTAGTACAGAGAGTCGTTTTTTTAACTAAAATTCACAACTAGAGTATGACTTGTTACACAATTATCATTACAATCACAATTCAGTTCTTCATCAGCTACCTCGTTTTTCCCACTTCTTCTAATCTCGTTACTTGTTTATAGTCTTTTCCCATTCTCAATTCTCTTCTCACCTTCCTCACTTCTTCCCCCGCCATTTCTCCCTCGACCTCTCTCTCAAGCTCTAATCTAATGGATTCAATCTCCCTCTCCAACTCAGGCGCCGGCAGAGCAGCTCGGCGCGCCGCCATGATCGCCGGCCACTTCCTCCAAGCCGAATCCCTCACTTCCCCTCTCTCAATCTCGTCGTGCCTCAACTACAACTCGCCGGACCTCACGAACCCACCCGCCTTCAATACACTCCAGCTCCGCTACATCCTCGACGGGCACCACGTCGAGGCGCGGGACTGGCTGTTCAAGCTCATGGAGGACAGCGTGCTCTTCTGCCCGAAGGTCCGGTGCGAGGGGAAGGTGTTCGTCGCGCCGGATTATAACCAGACCAAGGAGCAGCAGAGGGAGATGACGATGCGAAGGATTGAGTTTTTGATGAAGAATGGCGTGTTTGAGGGATGGTTGACGGATCCGAGCGCTGAGGTTGCTATGAGGAAGTTCGCGTTTTTGGAATGCCTTGGCACGTATGATCATTCGCTTGCGATTAAGCTCGGCGTTCATTTCTTCCTCTGGTAAAAATTCCGAATTTGAGTTTTTTTTGGGAAGCTAATTTGGAATAATTGAGTTTCTGTTCTTGTTATTACTTGTAAATTTTGGTGCTTCTGTAGAGAATTGTTTTCTTTATTTCGTTCAGAAAGAATCTGAATTTGAAACGAAGGAAAGCTTATATCTTTTTTTTTTGAATTAGAAGGAAATCTTATATCTGAAAAATGACTTTCATAGTGTTCACTTTTTATTCTTCTCTTGTATGATCTGTAATCTGTATTGAATTTTTTTCTTTTTTGTAATTTTTGTAATTCTGGATTTTTAACAGGGGCAATGCTGTAAAATTCTTCGGCACAAAGATTCACCACGATAAATGGTTGAAGGACACTGAGAAATACATCGTCAAGGGTTGTTTTGCGATGACTGAATTGGGCCACGGAAGCAACGTAATTATTCAAGAAGTTTAAACCCAATTATTTTATTCAATCCAGTTTTTCAATTCCAGATTTTGATTTTTTCTGATTAAATTTTGTTTAATTAATTTGAAGGTAAGAGGAATTGAGACAATAGCAACTTATGATTCAAACACAGAAGAGTTCATCATCAACACGCCTTGTGAAACCGCTCAAAAATACTGGATTGGAGGCGCTGCAAATGTAATAAATCATTAAATCTTCTATTTAAACCCCTTGAATTCTCACTATTTACATTCTTAACCTTTATTTTTAATAATTAATTATTGGCAGCATGCGACACACACGATAGTGTTTGCACAGCTTCACATAAATGGGAAGAGCGAGGGGGTCCACGCGTTTATCGCGCAAATCAGGGACTCGGATGGAAATGTTCTTCCTGATATTCATATTGCTGATTGTGGGCATAAGATCGGCTTGAACGGTGTTGACAATGGGCGCATCTGGTAATTAATTTCAATAATTTTATTTGTTTGTATTTGAGGAAATTTGCAGAATAGCCCCTACATTGTTGGAAATTGCAAAAGAGTGCCTCCAAAGAATGATCCCTATCATTAATTTTTCTCTAATGGTTAGATTGATAAAGATGGTAGATAATTAATAACGAAGATTGTTTTCTTTTTTGAATTTCTAAAGAATAGAGGTTGGTTGTTGCAATTTTAGGTAATGGTGGCGCTTTTTTTGCAAATTTCGGTTTGTATTTTTGTTACTATGAATATCTAATTATTTTTAAGTGTTATTTTTTATTAGGTTTAATAATATTCGTGTGCCAAGAGAGAATTTGCTTAATTCTGTTGCTGATGTGCTGCCAGATGGACAATACGTCAGTTCCATCAAAGACCCAGATCAGGTAATAATATTGTTCTTTCTTTTATTTTTATTAAATATATTTGTTTTACAATTTCTCATTTTTTGAAATTTAATTTGCAGAGATTTGCTGCATTTTTATCTCCACTGACGGTGGGCCGTGTCAACATTGCAGTCAACGCTATTTACATATCAAAGGTAAATTCCATTAAAATAAAGTGAATTTTTTAAAAAAGCCCAAATTTTTCTTAATATTTAAATAAACGCTATTTACATATCAAAGGATATTTTTTATTCTTTTTATGAGAGAATCTAAAGAGTGAGGTTTTTTTTTTGAAAAATATCCTTATTATATATTATTCTTTTTTTAACATTGACTGTAGCAAATTTATTTTTTTATTTTTCTTATTATTTTAGGTTGGATTAGCTATTGCTACAAGATACGCTCTTTCAAGAAGGGCTTTTGCAATTACTCCAAATACTCAAGAAACTTTAATACTCGACTATCCTAGTCATCAAAGACGCCTCATTCCTTTACTGGCAAAAACGTAATTTTACTTTCACACGTCAAATAATTTCTAACATTTTCAGAAGAAGTAATCATATTTTAATATTATTTTTGTTTATTTTAAATACAGATGCGCTTTGAGCTGTGCAGCGAATTTTCTAAAGACGATTTATATGGAAAGAACGCCTGAGGCGAATAAAGCTGTACATATTTACTCAAGTGCTCTTAAAGCTACTTTAACTTGGCAAAACATGACAACTCTTCAGGTCAGTATCTCATTTTTTTTCTTCTAATTTTCAATTTTTGAAGGGCTTATTTGTGAATAAAATTTATATATTTTTTTATGTTTAACAGGAGTGTCGTGAGGCGTGTGGAGGTCAGGGTTTGAAGACCGAAAATAGAATTGGGGTTTTAAAAGGAGAATATGACGTTCAGTCCACATTTGAAGGCGATAATAATGTTTTAATGCAACAAGTAATTAATTAATTCCTTTTTTCATTCTTTACCCCGTTTTGTTCTCTTTTTTGAAATAATAAATGATAATTTTACATATAATTAATTATTACAGGTCAGCAAAGCGCTTTTAGGCGAATATATTTCCGTTCAGAAAAAGAAGAAACCGTTCAAAGGACTCGGATTGGAACACATGAACGGTCCTTTGCCTGTTATTCCAACTGATCTTACAAGCTCTATTCTTAGAGGCTCTAAGTTCCAAGTATATTATATTCCCATTTCATTCGTTATTTTTTAAAATAATTTAATATTCAGAAAATAAATAACTTTTTTTTGGTTTCTGTTTGGTTTAGACTGATATATTCTGTTTGAGGGAGCGAGATTTGCTTAACCGTTTTGCTGAAGAAGTAGCAAGTTACCAAGTTCAAGGAAAGAGTAAAGAAAAAGCACTCTTACTAGTAAGTTATTTACTCAAATTAATTATTTTTAATTTTTATATACAATATTGTTATCCACATGATATTTTATTTAATTTTTTTGTGTAATTAAACAGAGTTACCAAATCGCTGAAGACTTAGCCAGAGCGTTTACGGAACGCACAATTCTCCAAGTCTTTCTAGAAGCCGAAAATAAACTCCCCGCTGGACCTCTCAAGGTAAATGTCCAATTCAATATTTCAAAAATATCAAGGTTATCTAATATTATTATTATATTTTGTAATTTCAGAAAGTGATGGGGTTATTGAGGTCATTGTACGCAACAACCTGCATGGACGAAGGGATTTCGTTCCTCAGATACGGATATTTATCCGTTCAGAATGCTGCGAAAGTGAGAAAAGAAATCCTGGATTTGTGTGCTGAATTGAGGCCTCATGCTTTGGGGATTGTCAGTGGATTTGGAATCCCGGATTCTTATCTGAGTCCCATTGCGTTTGATTGGGTCGAGGCGAATTGTAAGGCGAATTTGAGCGGTCAAAATGTTTGAGATTGAGTTGTTTTGTTTGTTTTTTTGTGAATAAAAGGACTTGATTTGGTGAAAGTTGGAATAAGCCTTGGAATGAAAAAGGGTGTAATAAAGATTTATGCGATTGGTTTTTAAGGAAGTATGATTTCAAGAGGATATGTCAGTTTTGTGATTTTTAATTATGGTAGTATGATTTAAATTCGGCGTTTAATAAGATGTTTGTATTGTATCGTGTGTTAACTTAAATTGAATGTGTAAAGAGAAATTATGTAAGACGCCTAGCATAGTGCGACTCCTCTTAGTAAGACTTTTTTTAAAAATAATACTAATAAAATCCTAATAAAGTATTCATTTTAATTTTTTTTTTCCAGAAAGACCCTAATACAAAATATCCACTTTATTCATCATGAAATAAGTAAGTGCAGCCAAAGCACAACAGAATATATAACACTAAATTCATGTTCTCGAAGAAAAGGTATACATTTTCAAGGGTATACCTCAATGACAGAGCAGGCCCCCATTAATGGAGATATTTTGTAATTGTTATTAGGTAAGTTGATCCACAACATTCCAGTTTTCAACTTCTTTCACTGAATAATAAGGTTTGGAGTTCGAGATCTCGAATCTGATTAAAAACATAAATGCAAATTCCGCCTTGTACCCCATGCGTATTTATTTTATTAACATGTCAATTATGAAGCGGAATTTAAAATCTTGCTTTTTTTAGATGGATTAGGAACTCTTAATTAGATTAGTGATTTAGTTGGAGTGCCAAGCAGAATAAATCATACATTGAGGGTACAAATTTAATTGGTATAAAAAATTGAAGTGGGAAAAAAAATCCTCTCTATTCAATGAAAAAACCTAGATTAATGAAAAAATTAAGTTAAAAAACTATTTCGAAGTTTTTTTAAAAATGAAGGGGTTAATCATTAAAATAGAAATTTATCTATTTATTACCTTCTCAACGATTCACTAAGGTAGTACAAAGATTTGTTGGCATCTTGGTCGAGGCAAAACCGCACGTAAGAGGACATATCGGACGAGCCACTCGACAAAAGAAAGCGAGAGGCCGGCGTTAAAGCATACATGTTTTCTTCCGGTTGAGAGAATATCCCACGGTACGTGAGAATCCGCATGATGCGTCTGAGTTTATCGATGTTTTGAAATGGTATAGGAATTGACCTAGCAAGATCTTGAAGCGACATGGGGGTTTCACCATGGGCATGAAGGATGTTAGGGATGTTAAGCTCGATTGCGCATTTCAGGGTAAATGAACGCCCTATGCAACGGAATTCACCGAGGACTTGAGAATGTGCCTTGAACTGCTCCATCTTAGGCTCCATTGTCACTTGGAGGATTGGCTTATCAGTTTTGGGAGAGAGACAAAAGGTGATATATATATTGATTGTTGGAGATCAGTCAAAACATCTTTTTTTTTAATGGTAGAAAAGTCAAACTGGCTGGAGATGACTCATGGGTGGACAGGAGGGATGATACAGTCATACAGATACTTCAAAAATCAACGGAATCTCCTTATCCGCACGTGTCCGACATATATGCGGGGCAATAAATGAAAAATGTAATTTTTTTTTTGTAATAAAAATGTAAATGTAGTGCAAGAAGCCAGATGAAAACGATTTGAAATCATATTTGTTGTGAGTAATAAACTAAATAATAATCATATTTTCCTTTCAAAACAAAAATAATCATATTTGCTGTGAAATGATGTTTCCAATTTTCAATGAAACAAACATAGCTATTTGGTTTGATGATCTTGTTATAACTTTTGCTTGGAAATACCGATTGTGATTAAGAATTTAATTAACAAAAATAATTTTGATAAAATATAATCTTTATAAAATATTAATACTGATAGAAAATAAGAAAACTTATAAATAAAATATTTTTATCCGAGCGAGTGTAGTCTGTCCTAAAGTGTATTTTACTCACGTGCGAAATACGGAAATCACCCCAAGAGTCTACGAGTTGTATCTCTTCTTAGAGTCACATCTATTGAAGAGATTGATAGAGGCCTCATTTGATACCCAACTCAAAATATCGTATAAAATATTTATATAAATAATATTAAGAGTATATGTAGGGGATTTGATAGTGTATCCTAGTATTCTTTATTTCTCTCTCTGTATATTGTATGCAACTCATCCATGCCTTATCATTGTTTTATGCGCCAACATATATATACTAGTGTGCATTGTGTGTTACTACAGTTTGCATTAAATGGCTTATTCATTCTATTGACAGGTTCTATATCTAGGTAATTAGTGTAGGTTACAAAACATGAATGGGCCTGTTTCATTTCTATTGTATTAATTTCATTATTTGCTCTGATTAAATTACTATTGGTCAAATGTTCAAGATCGATATTAATTTCATATATTTAATTTTGAGTTTTAATATTATACTCCAACACATTGATCACTGAATAATAGATTATTAAGTGACTATGATATGAAATAATAATGGGAAATCTGATTTGCTTCCAACTATATTACTCCCACTTATGAATTATCAAGCGTTTTGCTGAAGAAGTAGCGAGTTATCAAGTTAAAGGAGAGAGTAAAGAAAAAGCATTCTTACTAGTAAGTTATTTATTCAATCAATTATTATTTAGTTTCATATACAATATTCTTAACTTAAATTAAATTTTTTTTATCTAACTAAACAGAGTTACCAAATCGCTTAGAGCCTTCACAGAACGCACAATCCTCCAAGCCTTTCTAGAACGCACAATTAAATGTCTAAAATAATAATGGATAGTTCACAGATGCCTCTCGTATCAGCATATCAGATATCTCTAACGTAAGAATATATATTCTTAAAATATATCATAGAAAATAAGGACGTATGTGCATTAATTTTCAAAAAAGTTAGGGGATTTTTGAAGAAGGCTAAAAAGATAGAGAGTTTTTGATAATATTTAGAAAAGTTATGGACATTTTGAAAAATTTCCCATATTAATTTAGTATAATAATTAACATCTATAAACTTTTAACAAAATTTTATCACCAGAAATTAGTTACAACTGATGCAAAACACAGTGAGAACTCTCTCTTCCAATCCAATCAACAATCGGGAATAAATAATCAAAAGCATACGTCGGTAAAATTCACATCCACATTAAAGATAAAACTATTGTTTACCACCTAAGCCACTGTTAATAACCAGTTGCACTTGATATACCGCTTTCAATTTTGCGGCCAGTTTGGGAATTAAAAATGCCAGAAAGTCCTTGTGAGTTGGCTAATTAAAATACGCCAGAAAGACGCATCATGTGGATTCTATTAAAATCCTAATAAAATGTTCATTGTGAAAAAAACATTATTAAGAAAATCCAACTTTATTCATTGTAAAAAAGATCCTAATATAGAATATCCTACTTTATTCATCTGAAATAAATAAGTTCAGCCATAGTACCAACAGAATATATAAAATTGATTTCATGTTTTCCTTGGAATAAAATGTATACATTTCAAGGGTAGAGCTCAATGATTGAGTTGGCCCCCATTAATGGAGAGATTTTGTAATTGCTAAACCCGGCTTCTTCAAAAATCTTTTTCCACTCTTCTTCCTCACGTTCTTTCCCGCTTGTGACTGCCATCATGGATACGTCAGACATGAGTTGTAGTTCTGTAAGTTCAAAATCTTCCTTCCATGAGTTTATTACTATGTCGACGATAATAACTTTTCCATTGGTTTCTGAAGAGATCGCCTCTTTACATTTTCTAAGTATTTTCACGCATTCATCATCGCTCCAATCATGGAGAACATACTACAAATGATAGATTCAAAACAGATAAGAAATTATATGAGCAGTTATAAAGAATAATAAAATTCCAATTCCAATCAAATCAAATCTCGCTGCTCATCCAATCGAAAAAAAAAATTAGACCATATCTGTTCGTAGTTTTCAATATTACGCAGCGTTTGGTACAAATTTCAATTTTGTGTTAAATTGGAAAAACAATAACATACACAATATTAGTCAATTACCTTGAGAAACATCGCATTGGCAGGTGGAATATACTGAAACATATCGCCTACAATCGCCTTCACCTTCTCATTGGATGGAAAGGATCCAATCAAATGAGGCAAGTCAAGCACTATGCAACTAATCGTCGGGAATGTGTTGGTTATCACCTATTAAATTTGATATGATTCCAAGATTTGAATTTTGGAAAGAAATTAGCGATTAATTTTGGATAAAATTATATGTGATTTCGTTTTACCTATATGGCTATATAATAGTATATAGAACAACAGCCTACTGGCACATTACAACAAAATAGGACCTATAATTTGGCCTTATAATGTTAAACGGGTTTGTAACTATAGTAATTCCATTTGGTTATTTAAGTATATTTTCTTTTAATTATAACTTAAGGCGTGACTACTCCATTTCATTTGGGGTTGTAACAACCTATCTAATTCTTATGATATTATTAATAGGGAGCTGGTACCGCACGACGGTACTGTAGCGATCCTGTAGCGATGGTATTAAAAATTGTTAAAAACTATATAAACTGAAAACAAACAGTATATACAAATCCATATTTTTAAATACAGTATATACGTGAAAAAACGAAAACAGTATATAGAAAACATCCATTTTTTAGAGGCCGTAAAACAGTATATACGTGAAAAATGAAAACAGTATATAGAAAATAAAAAACATATAGAAATGTGGAAGAAACAGTATATAAATGAAACGGTCGCTACATGGTCGCTACAGTACTCCCGTCGTTATTTCCACTTTCCCTTATTAATATTGTTTTATATTATGACACAAAATGTTATATTCATTGTTACCCTTGATGCTGAGCCGGTTCCTCCTCCTACATCGACTAGAGACTCCAGTCCCCTGAAGACTTCGGGGTACTGAGAGACCGCCATCTCCATCACCCACATAGAATCATTACTCATTGCTTTGTAAAACAATGCGTTGAACTCTGGCTTCTCTTCAACTATTTGCCACAAAGTCTTCCCCTCGTTAGCCAACTGGAACGGTGACATCCCTTCCTCGCTGATAAGTCAGACAACAGAGAAAGAAAAAAAATTGAATATAAATTGTTATTAGGTAAGTTGATCCACAACATTCCAGTTTTCAACATCTTTTACTGACTAATAAGGTTTGGAGTTCGAGATCTCGACTCTGATTAAAAACATAAATGCAAATTCCGCCTTGTACCTTATGAATATTTATTGTTATTAACATGTCAATTATGAAGCAGAATTTAAAATCTTGCTTTTTTTAGATGGATTAGGAACTTTAGTGATTTAGTTGGAGTGCCAAGTAGAATAAATCATACATTGAGGGTTCAAATTTAATTGGCATAAAAAAATGAAGTGAGAGAAAAAAATCCTCTCTATTCAATGATAAAACCTAGATTAATGAAAAAAATAAGTTAAAAAAACTATGTCGAAGTTTTTAAAAAAGTGAAGGGGTTAATCGTTGAAATAGAAATTTATATATTTATTACCTTCTCAACGATTCACTAAGGTAGTACAAAGATTTGTTGACATCTCGGTTGAGGCAAAACCGCATGTAAGAGGATATATCGGACGAGCCACTCGACAAAAGAAAGCGAGAGGCCGGCGTTAAAGCATACATGTTTTCTTCCGGTTGAGAGAATATCCCACGGTATGTGAGAATCCGCATGATGCGTCTGAGTTTATCGATGTTTTGAGACGGTATAGGAATTGACCTGGCAATATCTTGAAGCGACATGGGGGTCTCACCATTGGCATGAAGGATGTTAGGGATGTTAAGCTCGATTGCGCATTTCAAGGTAAATGATCGCCATATGCAACGGAATTCACCGAGGACATGAGTATGTGCCTTGAACTGCTCCATCTTAGGCTCCATTGTGACTTGGAGGATTGGTTTATCAGTTTTAAGAGAGAGATTAAAGGTGATATGTATATTGATTTTTGGAGACCAGTCAAAACATCTTTTTCTTGAATGGTACAGAAGTAAATGGTAGAGAAGTCAAACTCACTGGAGACGACTCACGGGTGGTCCGGGTGGATAGAGGGATGATACGGATACTTCAAAAATCAACGGAGTATTATTTAGGGGTTGTTTACATTGCCGTGTTAGAAATTACTATAGAAGTTGAACTTTCTCTAGCTGTATTTTCTATAATTGCACCTACAATTTTAGTATTTTGATAGTAGAAGTTGAAACTACTGTACTTACAGTTTTTTTGTTTGGATTAAAATAATTAAGATGTGTAATTTCTTAATATTTTTAAGTTATCAGATCAAATATCATATGAAACTTATATTTTTTTTTTTGCCTATAATTATATTTATATGTTATTTAAATAAATATTATTTTATTGTTATTGCTTTTTTTCCAAAATAAAATCTCGTAAAAAATCATATTTTGGCCGCACAAATTATATATTTTAGAAATAAATTAAGACTAAAATATTATATTCAGTTTAACCATTAACAATCTTCCTTTTTAGTCTTGCCTTTTCTCCCTCTCTTCCGTAAGTCGGAAGTTCGTAGTTTGAGAGAAAGTCGAGTTACCGCATGTGGATGCGTGTGGAATCTCAAACTTCCATAGTTGAAACAAATACCACAATCCAAACACCCCAAAAATCTTAATTATGGTAGGCGCACTTTCCAACCGTCCTACTTACCATTAGCCAAACAGCCCCTTAAAGAATACTTAATTTCTTATTCGGTTCAACCGAATAAATAGAATTAGAATTTGGTTTATTCTGTTTATTCGGTTCAGGTTTCTATTATTTATTCAGTTCAATTTGATTCAGTTTGTCTTTATTCAGTTCGGTTTGAATTGAACAGACCAAATGCATGCACATCCTTATTTGTTATGATATATTTTAAAAATATATGTTCTTATGTTAGAAGCATCTTATATGCGGATACAGAAGGTATCTGTTAACTATCCGTTATTATTTTAGACATTTAATTGTGCGTTCTAGAAAGGCTTGGAGGATTGTATGTTCTTTGAAGGCTCTAGCTAAGTCTTCGGCGATTTGGTCACTTTTAGTTAGATAAAAAAAATCCAGTTTATTCATTTTTTTCCAAATAAAAAACGAACCGAACTAATTAAACCAAATAATTTCATTTATTTATTTACGTATGTAAAAATTTGGTGAATTATGTACTAAGAAGCGGCCATAATCCAGATGTTTTTTATTTAATAACAACAAATACAAATCGGATAATCAAGTCTGTTATATAATCCACCAGAAATTAGTTACAATTGATGCAAAACACAATGAGAACTCTCTCTTCCAATCCAATCAACAATCGGGAATCAATAATCAAAAGCATAAGCCGGTAAAAATCACATCCACATTAAAGATAAAACTATTGTTTACCACCTAAGCCACTGTTAATTACCAGTTGCACTTGATATACCTTTTTCACTTTTGCGGCCAGTTATAACGAATAATTAAAAGACTTACCACTTTGGGTGCACAAATGAGACTCCAAGATGTAATAACTGAGCATTAACACGGGGATTTGGGAAATCAGTCCGATTCAAGGAATATGAACGTTGTTAATTGAAAACTAACCGTTGTAATTAAGTTCGAGAGTGCCACGTCGCAGGGGTCTCACCGACTATGCAATCTGACCGTTGGATCCACAAATCTATAAGTATAGAGCCAGACCATCCTCGCCTGACAGAAACACCAGAGCTTCCAATTTCTTCTTCCTTCCTTAAACCCCTTCCTCTCGAGCGAAGCTCTTTCTCTAAACCCTCAACCAGCCTCCTTCCTCTTCTTCTTCGTCCCACCTCACACTTAGATCTTGCTCGTTAGAAGAAAATCGTGTTATCTTCGCGTTCCGCGAACCGACCGTGCCGCTGTTGCTCCGTCCAGGAGATTTTGGCGACTCAGATCTGGTCCGTTCGTCCTGATTTTTAGCGATGTGATTCTGATCGATTTTAAGGTCTGGATACTCTGAAGGTCTGTTCCGTTCGCCTTGATTGGATTTAGCGATCTGATTTTGATCGATTTTAAGGTTTAGATACTCTTTTACCTCTCGTTTTTCTTTCAATTAGTGACAGATTCGTCTCTCTCTCTCTCTCTCTCTCTCTCTCTCTAAAATGACGAGTTTTGTGTTCTCTTTCTAGGGTTTTGGTGTGGAGGAGCAGATCTGTGCAGGCGTCGGAGGTGAGGAGGAGCCGTCCATATACAAGAAGGCGTTTAGAATCGAGTCGCATTTTACAATATGTCAGTTTAGACGGATCTAATTCAGAAGCGTAAGTCCTATTTGATCTGTTTTCTTTCGTTTGTTATGGTTTTTTTTATATCTGAAGTATAATATTCTTCCTTTGATTTTTTTCTCTCTCTCTAAAATTGTGTTTGGATGATTAGACAATTTTTCCCCTATTTTTGTTTTTCTCTCTCTAATCTGTGTTGTCTTTGACTTTGTGCTTGGACAATTGCTTGATTTTGATTTTGTTTTCTGAATTTCAGTTTAAATTGTGTTACAATTGCATTGATTTTCAATTGGTTTATTACTTTTTTTTTGAAGAAACAATTGGTCTATTACTTTAGCACTTTTTAGCTCCGCTTATTGATTTCAGTTCTTAAAATCTACAAAATACATCATTTTCTATCATGTTCATTTATCAATTTTAGGTAAAGGAGAAAGACACGATCTGGCTTGTTCAGTTCTGTGTTTCTTGGATTTAATATTTATTCCTTCCCGATGGTGAAGAGTTTGCAAAATACCAAGGTACGATTTGTAAACAAATAAATTATTCCCCTATTTTTTGTTGCTTTTTGACTGAATTGTTAAGCGAATGTTGGTTTTTATTTCTCAGTTGAGCATGCATTGGTTCAAAGATCATATAAGTTTCATAGTTTTATCTTTAGGTGAAAACAAGTCAGACTCTGAGTTGTCTTGAATTTATGCGTTTCAATATCTTTTTTATTTACAGATGAATGATCTTTTTGATTAGATATAGGGAATTTGATTTCACTATATATTTTCATTAATTTTATTTTCTTTTTTTTGACAGATGATCTCTTGTTTGGCATAGAGCTGATATTTCAAAGCATCCTTTCCAGTCCGCCTCGTGATTAGTGGTTATCTTCTTTCTCTATTTTAATTTTTATTTAATTAGTTTTTCAAATTTTCATTTTTTCTGAAGTAGTACAATCATTCAATGAACATAATTATCGAATTCCTGAACTATAATAATAAAAATATCCCTTAAATAATATGTATTTTTGTTATGGTAGATATAAATGTGTGCTCTACTTTTTAGTTCTCTACTTGTTAGTTTGCTAATTGGATAATTTATAATATAGTACTTAATTTAAGATGACTTTATTTTAAGGTCTTCAGAAGTATTTTTAAAGTTTTTAAACTTATAATCAAATTTTTATACAACTTCAAAATATTCTTGATTGTTTTTCCGTAAAATTAAAATTCGTAATATTATATTTATCTAATCTTTTCTTTTTTTCAGATTAAAAACACTGCACCTGCTGTTTTATCCTTTTCCCTCTACTATTGGGCCTGAATTTCTGGACTTAAATTTTTTTTTTTGAAGAGGCTTGTGGTATAGGTATGCTTACTTACTCATAATTTATTCTAATTAATAACTTAATTAATATGTGTGTAGTATAAAAATCTTAATTTTGAAACTTTTTTTATTTTCAGGAGTTGACGTTTCGGTCAAAAAGCCAGATTGGACGTATTGTCATCATCATCATTATATCTAGGGTCTTTTAGGTCATGATCATCATCATTTTGGGTCATTTAGGTCATTTAGATTTAGGGTCTTTTAGTCACATTTAGGTCATTTAGGGTCATGATCATCATTTATGGTCCTTTCCTTCTCCTCAGCCAAGTCCTCCTTTTACTCTGCCGCTCCCACCAATCAGGTTATGTATTTATTATTTTTAATCTATTTATTCAAAAAATATGCTTGTTTTTAGTTTGTAAGAAAGTTAATATTCTTTTTTTTTTTTTTTTTTTTTTCAGATTTGGGGCCAAAAGTTGAGCCAAGCATCTGTACAGCCAACATTGTATCCAATCAGTCGCAAACCGACCACAAGATCCCAACAACTGGTATATTAATTAATTATTATTATTAATTATATTTTTATTATTTTATATTTTGAACTTCCTTTTTTCATTGAAAGATCTATTTAGTATGTTCTATGGACCGGTGTGGACTAGTGCCAGGCTGGCAAGATGCGCTACGTGTCATGATGGATATGCCGTGCAATTTAAGATAAAGTTTTTATATATTCTTTCAAAAAAATAATATTAAAATTAGATGAATGAATAAAATAGAAGATCAATTTAATTATATGTTTTTTATTTTGCAGCCAAATCATGCGCAAAGAGAATTCGGTCAGAAAGCAAAATTGGACATATTTTGTAATCTATATCATCACTTAGGGTTAGGTTCATTTAGATCTAGGTTCATGTAGGCCATCATCATCATCATCATCATCATCATCATTTAGGTTTAAATATTTTAGGGTTATCACATTTAGGGTTATTCAGGATTTTAGGTCATTTGGGGTCATGATCACCATTTAGTTTCTTTTATAGTTTAATTAGGGTCATCTTCATCATCACAGCCATTAAATGGTAATTTTTCATTTCACATTCATCCAAAAATTAATTAATTTCTCATCTTTATACATTAAATTTATATCACTTGAAACTAATTTCGTGCTTTCTACAGGTGAACGCAACTATGACCTCCTGTGGATGAATCTGAGAAGAGGAACCGTCTCGTTACGTTGAAATGAAACAATAAACAGACCTTGAAATTGAACCGATCTTTCAGAATACCAAAAAGGTCTATGTAATTTAGCTTAATTTAATTTTACACCCTTCTTTCTTTCAGTTCTTCTAATTTTAAAGACATATTCTTCTTTTTTTCTTTTCCAAAGCAGAATCGGACAATAACAGCTATGACGAGTCGGTATTGATCCACTACAAGACCTCTCCAGTGATTCATCCGAAACGAAGAGCAATCTGGTAGTGGTTATCTAGATGCTGTTTTATACTTTTTCTGGACTTGAAATTTTTGAAGAGGCTTGTGGGGTTAAGTCTGCTTGTTCTTACTCATATTTATTCTAATTAATAAATTAGTTAATATGTGTATTTAATATACAAATCGTAATTTTGAAACTTTTTTTAATTTCAGGAGTTGAAGTTTCGGTCAAAAAGCCAACTTGGGCATGTTGCCATCATCGTCATTTATGTTTAGGGTCTTTTAGGTCAAAATCACATCATCATTTAGGTTTAGTTTTTTTAGGGTCATCGCATTTAGGGTCATTTAGGGTTTTAGGTCATGATAATCATTTAGGTTTTAGGGTCTTTTAGTGGGTCATTTAGGGGTCGTCATCATCATCGTCATCATACCAGCTGTTTGGGCCCCGCCAATCAGGTAATTTATGTATTTATTTATTTTTAGTCAATTTATTCCAAAAATATACTTATTTTTAGTTTCTAACTTAAAATTAATAAAATTATGGACATGCGATTTTTTTTTCAGATTTGGAGACAAATACAAGAAGTTGCAACAAACATTTTATGAATGGACATGGTGGGTCAACTCTTGCTGATGCACCACACCAAACTCTATGCCTCTTCCATTAGAAATGCAATGCACTTTCAAAGGTATTTGATTAATTATTATTATTATTATTATTAAGTGGATTTTTCAATAATATGACCAATTTGCCCCTTGCTGGGTTTCTTGTTAGGTGAGCTACTCTTTGGGTGAACTTTCAAAGACCAGAGAAGAAAGAAAGGAAATTCCGTCCCATCAAATCCCCTTTATTTACTAGCAAATAATCGAGCTTCTCAAACAGGTATGATCCATTAAACTTTTCAAATTCCAAACCTTTTAAATTTGAAATTTGATTTGCTAATTATTGGAGTATTTTATTTTTTTCCAGAAAGAATTCACACTCCAAAGAGGACCTGTCATCTTGAATTCGAGGAGTTGATGGCGTGAGATACTATTACTAATTAGAATAAGTTTTTTTTTTCTGTAATTTTTTTAGCAAACTTAATTTCAAGTCATGTACTTACTACTTTTTTTTGTTGTGTAGTGGCAACAAGTGGTGAAAAGGGAATCGCATGGAAGGCAACTTGGACATAATGCCATCGTTATTATCATATAGGTCTAGGGTCATTTCGGTCATCATCATCATTTAAGTTTAGGGCATTTTAGGGTCATCACATTTACGGTTTTAGGTCATTTGGGGTCATGTTAATGATTTAGGTTTTAGGGTCTTTTAGCGGGCCATTTAGGATCATCATCATCATTTATGCCTCAGACAAGTTCTCCTGCTACTTCTCGATGTATGAGGTATCAACTTAATTGCAAATTTCACTTTACTTATTTATTATTATTATATTATTATTATTATTATTATTATTAATAATAATACTTTATATGTCGAAACATTCTAAATTCGTCTATATTTTACTTTCAGGTCCTTGCGTTTCAATGACTCGTGCAAATGGCCAAATGTCCGCACCAGTATAGAGAAAGACGAAACTAAGACCTGGATCAAACTCCCTCCGATCAGAAAATCAAGTCAGTTTTTTCATGCGCTTTTGTTGGTTCAGATGAAAGATTTTGGAAATTACGGGGTATTCTTGGGGCGTTTTGAGGGGATTCTGTGCCCAGGGCTCTAATAGCCCATCTGCACTTCTTTGGAGGTACGGAAATTTGGAATGTTTAATTTCTTCAAAACAGTACTCTGTTAGATCCTAAATAGTAAATACAACCTCAATTTTCTAAAAAAATATCCAGGTAAAAACCCTAAAAAGTTAACTATAATAAAATTATAGAACCTTAATTGTATTAATATGTGCAAGTGCTCCCTCAATTTTATTATTATTATTATACTGTAAGGTTATATTAGTATTTTTAATTTGTTATTATTAGGTCACTATGTTGCATATGTTTAATGTATTTGTACATTTTAGTAATACTTATATGTTGTGAAATGTGAATTGTTATGTTACAAGTACCGGGCCCACAAAGGTACTCTGTTAGATCCTAAATAGTAAATACAACCTTAAGGTAAAAACCCTAAAAAGTTAACTATACTAGAATTATAGAACCTTAATTGTTTAATATGTGCAAGTGCTCCCTCAATTTTATTGACTTATTATTATTATTATTATTATTATTATTATTATTAGACTGTAAAGTTATATTAGTATTTTTAATTTGTTAAGGTCACTATGTTACATATGTTTAATGTATTTGTAAAATGTGAATTGTTATGTTACAAGTACACAAAGGCCCGATATTCGTTCTTCTTGCCCAACAGTAGCATTTGAGTGCTGGTGAGTTCGATTTATTTATTTAATTATATTTTTAATTTTTTTATATATTGCTTTCCGAATATAATGCTTTATTTTTTGTTTATTTTATTTTTAGTTGGCGTCTCAAGTCCATGGAGGCATGGATGGTAGCCTCTGAATATTCGACATAGGAAGTAAGAAGCTCCCACATGTAACCATTTTTTGAAATATTTTTTAATAACCAATTTTGTTGAATAAATAAATGATTCTTCTTTGTATATTTTTTCAGGCCGGGTTGTAAGCCGAGACTGCAAACTCAGCGACTGGAGAATTGGGTTTCCAATCTGGGGCATTTTTATTCATTTTGTAATTATTAATTTATTAATCAAAAAGTGGTATTTTGTAAGGTTTGTACCCATACAAAACAGGGAATCTCATTTTTATCACCACAAAAGAGGCAAATATTTTAATGATACAATCTTTCACTTGGTCTCTTGCTCCTTCATTCGGCTAGCTGGCTTGGCAGGTTGGCTCGCTTGGCTCGCTTGACTGGCTTGGTTGGCTGGCTCTCTCGGCAGGCTCGATGGCTCGGCTAGCTGGTTGGCTGGCTCGCTCGGCAGGCTCAATGGCTCGGCTAGCTGGTTGGCTGGCTCGCTCGGCAGGCTCAATGGCTCGGCTAGCTGGTTGGCTGGCTCGCTCGGCAGGCTCAATGGCTCGGCTAGCTGGTTGGCTGGCTCGCTCGGCAGGCTCAATGGCTCGGCTAGCTGGTTGGCTGGCTCGCTCGGCAGGCTCAATGGCTCGGCTAGCTGGTTGGCTGGCTCGCTCGGCAGGCTCAATGGCTCGGCTAGCTGGTTGGCTGGCTCGCTCGGCAGGCTCAATGGCTCGGCTAGCTGGTTGGCTGGCTCGCTCGGCAGGCTCAATGGCTCGGCTAGCTGGTTGGCTGGCTCGCTCGGCAGGCTCAATGGCTCGGCTAGCTGGTTCGGTTGGCTGGCTCGGCTGGCTGGCTGTTCGGCTCGGCTGGCTGGCTGTTCGGCTCAGCTCGGCTGGCTGGCTCGGTTGCTGGCTGGCTGTTCGGCTCAGAACGGCTGGCTGTTCGGCTCGGCTCGGCTCGGCTCGGCTGCCTGGCTCGGTTGACTGGCTGGCTGTTCGGCTCGGCTTGGCTCAGCAGCCTGAATCGGTTGGCTGGCTCAGCTCGGCTGCCTGGCTGTTCGGCTCGGCTTGGCTCAGCTGCCTGGCTCGGTTGGCTAGCTCAGCTCGGCTGGCTGGCTCTGTTGGCTGGCTGGCTCGGGTTTCCTCGGCTGGCACCAGAGTTACATAAATTAAGCCTAATTAATTCCCATCATTCAAATAAACACCAAAGAACAAAAATGGAGGAAATTAAATCAAGTCTATAACTGGTATAAGGCTCTTTTGAAATAATTTTTATTTCAAATAATTATTTTTATTATTTAAATACTTTGATTTTTTATTATTTTAGGTTCACATGGAGATGTAATTATTTGGAAAACAACATTATCATCTTAGAGTTATCATATCATCATTTAGGTATTAGGGTCATCATATTCATAGGTGTCATCATCATCATTTTTCGGTTTTTGGGTCTTTAAGAGTCATCATCATCATTTAAGTTTTAGGGTTTTTAGGGTCCTTTCTATCTCTTCAGATGACTTCTTCTCAAGCAAGGTCTCTCTTTTCTCCCGCACAGATTCTGAATATTTACTTTAATTATTTTAGCAAATTTTATTTCAATTTAGAGTATTTAATATGTTTTCTACTTGTATTTTATTATTATTAACAAAAACTCTTTATCTGTCAGAGCACTCTAAATTCGTCGACATTATACATTCAGGTCCTTTCTTCAATGTATGGCACAACAAGACGAAACCTGTAACTCGGTCCTAGAAAAAGACGAAAATAGGAAGGATCTGGATCAAACTCTTATCTGATCAGCAAATCAAATCAGGCGCTTCTTTTGTTGGTTGGGGTGAAAGATGGTGCGGTGGCGTTTTGGAAATTACGGGGTATTCAACGGGTGTTTTGAGGGGAGTAATAGCCGGTTTCTAGAAGGCCTCCTCAATCTGCACTTCTTTGGAGGTATGGAATTTTGTGATTATATTGATGAAATTAATAATTAAGAGGATTAAGTAGAAAAGATATTTTGGGGTACAAACTTGAATGGACCTTCATTGATCATAATCTCACCTTTTTTCTCCACTGGTACATCATTTCGTACCATTGAGTATGGTAGTCAGTTCAGACATTTTAGTCTCATGTGATTTTTCCGAATCAGTCCTCGGATTTTTATGACAATTCGAGTGAATTTCTGAATTTTCTTCTCTTCTAGGAGCTATTATGCTATTTTTCCTTTTTTGCCATCTTCCCAAAAAATCTGAAGTAGTGTGCATCCAAAAAATCTGAAGCAGTGTGCATATGGATTGATATAGGCAAATCCCACACCTGTTTTGCAAATAATTTTCGGAATTATTCTCTTCTTCAGGGGTTGTTTTGCAAATAACCCTCCCTTTTTCTCCTATTCTCACCAATTCAGGAGCACTGTCAGCATAATATAATGCTCATTTCTTGGAGCAATTTCCTTCACTTTTATGTCCACTACCCGTAGTGGTACCGTGGATGTATGTTCGGAAATTTCCTCTCTTTTAGGGTCTTTCATGTAATTTTTTGAATCTTCATTTTTTTCAAGGAATCATGAATCAGGTCATTAGTGACCGATATTAATTCTCCCTTCTTACCCACTGGTACACACTTCAATTCGGTACCAGTAGGTTTAAGAAGCCTCATGATTTTGTCCATGGATATTCTCCAAAAGCCCCCATCAATTTTCACCGAACCTCCCTTAAAAGTTTTCCTAATTTCTATTCTTATTAGGGGCTACCTTGCAAATTTCACATTTTTTCCTTATGCACAAATCCTAAAGGAATATTCATATTTGCTAAGGTTTGCATGGTGCCTATTTGATAAACTTCCCCTCTTTCTAGTTTGGCCCTTAATAATGTGAATTTCAGAACTAGCTTTCCCTTCCTTTTCCAAGTATGTGGTGGTTCTTGTTGCCTTCGGCCTTCGCTTTGACGAGAAGTATGCTAAGGGTTTGTTGAGGCATGTTTTTGTTTTAAAGGGATAATATCAATTTGTAGTTAATACTCCTGGAAAGTGAAAATATAGTGCTTATAACCCTGCAAAAAAAATGAATAGGGGCGCAAGGTGTAATTTTTGTACACCTTATGTCCTAATTTAACAAGCAAACACCTCATCTCCTAATTTAAGAAAATCAGAGAGGGCTTTTTTGAAAAATTCGCTGAAGAAGTATTTTAGTAGGCAAGTAAGGTTCGCTACGCCTTTGGTTGTGAAGAATTATTTGCCGATTTAAAAATGAAAACACAATCAGAATCGTCATTATTAGTTGGACTGAGAGATCGGAAAAAATACTGGAAATAAACGGCACTTCAAGTACGGCCCAGCCCGGTTTAGAACACGTCGGAATTTCTGCCTGGCCCGGCAATAACTTTTGTTCGCGAAAAAGCCCCTGGTTTGTTTAAAATTTACAAAATAGCCCCTGAATTGTTTAAAGTTTACAAAATTGCCCCTGCCTGTTGAATTTTTATTCACAAAAAATATAGGAATATCCACCTGGCCCAGAATTGTTGAATTTTTATTAGCACAAAAACCTCTAGTAATTTTTGTTTGCAAAAAAACAGTGGCATATCCATCTACCTAGTTCAGTAATAATATTTATTCGTGAAAAGTCCCCTGGATATTTCAAAATTTACAAAAAAAGCCCCTGATTTTTTATACTTTTATTATTATTATTTGCAAAAAAAAAAAAAAAATTGATGAATTTTTATCGCGTAAGAAACCCTGGTAATTTTTATTCCCAAAAAAGAACACAGGAATTTCTGCCTGGCCCGTTAATAACAACAATTTCCGAAAAGCCCGCTCGACTAGGAAGTTGAAAATTTACGAAATTGCCCCTGAAATATTGAATTGTATTTCATACAGGGAGATTGACCAGGAACTTTACATTGAGGCCCTCAAAGTTGTGTCTTATGACAAGCCCAAAAATTACGAATTGGCGCAGTATTTAAGGCAGGTTATTAAACCAGGATGATAAAGCTGTCATGTACAAATCTGTCAATATGTAAGTTGTCCAATTTTTACTCCATTTTTTATTAATTTATTTGTTTTCTTACCCCCTCCGCCCCCTTTTTTTTATTGCCCACTGATAGAACGGTTATGTATGAATCTGTAAATTTGTTTGTTACTTTTTTTGCGCAATTTTTTAGTTTTTATATTTTTTACTTTTTTTGGCCTTTTTTTCTTTTGTTTTTTTGCCCATCTTTTTTTTTCTTTTTTAATTTTAGTTTTTTTTACTTTCTTCGGATTTTTTTTGCTTTTCTATTTCCTTTTGTTTTTTTGCCTTGTTTGCTCTTTTCTGACTTTTTCTAATATTTATATTTATTTTCTTATTTTTTTCTACTTTTTAATTGTAATTTGAATGAATATAAAGCTAAATTAGCTTAAATTAAGCTTAGTATTTTTTGGGCCAAAATCCGGTTCAACTGATTCGACTGCACAATTGAACATCAAATTAAATCAAAGCTTCAGTTTTTAACTCTATTATTTTAATAGATTAAATACTTCAATATTTGTTCCAAATCAGAACCAGTATACATGGAATTTTCAGAAATAATAGGCCACTCAAGGCGAGACTATTGGCTCACAGTAATCACCAAAAATTTATTAACTCACCAATTCATCTCAAAAGACTCTTAATCCCCCTTTTGAAACCCTAATTAATCCGTCCTATGCGTCATTCGCCTCTAGGCCTCCAAAACCTCCAACATAACCCTAGCCCTAATTTCAAATCCGAAACTCTACTTTTGTTCAACCTTTACCACAACCTGTCCGTCAGTGAAACCCTCGCAAAAAGCTTTAAATCGTGAGGCAAGAATAATACGAAGAAGTTTATCTTGATTTGTGTCTCTTTCCTGGTTTTATTTTCTTGCATATTGTGTTAATAGCATTTTTGAGTAATTAAGTTAACAACAAAAGATGCATGCGAGGTATCCGACGAAATTCCCGTGAAAAATTTGTTTGAAACACCCCGTATTTTCCCAACTGAAACCATTTAGGCTTAGAATTCTAAAAGTAATTATCTTCTCATCTTTTCATTTGACTTGCTTGACATTTTTTCTATTGGATGATAATTCATCTTAACAGTCCAAAGGATTTCAGTCTCCATTTTCGGCAAAATTTATTCAGATAGGATACTGTTTTTTTTTCCTTAAAAAAAAAAAAGTTCTTGGTTAGTCCCTGTTTTTTCTAATTATTGCAAAACGGGAACCATTAATCGGTCACTTTAGGTTCTAGTCTATGCATTCATTTTTTCGTCAGAAAAAACTAGTTATAAAATCCAACTTGGGTTAAAATAAATATAAACACGAGTTTGCTACTATATTTTTATGGGTTAAATTTAAATCCAACTTGGGTTAAACAAATCAAATTAGAATTTTATATCTAACCATAATTATGCGTTCAAATAAGTACCGAAGTTTAACAAGAAAAGCCAATGAAAAAATCAAGATAATACACAAGTTCTTGAAAACAATCACTTTGGGTTCTAGTCTATACATTCATTTTTTCGTCAGTAAAAACTAGTTATAAAATCCAACTTCGGTTAAAATAAATATCAACACAAGTTTGCTACTATAATTTTATGGGTTAAATTTAAATCCAACCTGGGTTAAAACAAATCAAATTAGAATTTTGTATCTAACCATAATTATGCATTCAAACAAGTACCAGAGTTTAACAAGAAAAGCCAATAAAAAAAATCAAGATAATACACAAGTTCTTGAAAACAAACCAAGTACAAATTAATAGTTCATAAATCAAAATGAAATTACATAACATGAAAAATGAAACAAACCAAATAGTATTCTTGTCGATAACACACTAACAGAGTGATGCCAAATAACACATATGTCCTTGAATTAGAGTTACAAGCCCAATATATCAAGTCCGTTGCATACTACCTACCTAAATAAGAAAAATGAAAAACAAGCAGCAACTTCATGTTGCTTGGCTGATCGACTTTTCTGGTGCAACCTAACTGTTAGACCCATGAAATTCTTGGATGGTCTTTGTTTTTTTTACTAATTATTGCTTAAATGGGAGCTATGAATGGAATCACTTTGAATTGACAAGGATTGAGGCTCTAATAAAAAAAAATAGTTATAAACCCAATTTGGTTAAAGCAATCCATATCACATCTCAGCGTTGCATAAACTCAAATTACAATTTTAAATCTGACAATAATTATACGTGCAAACAAGTAGCATAGTTCAAAAAGAAAAAAAACAGTAAAAATCAACATCGTATATAAGTTCTTTTAAACAAGCCAAATACAAAATGATGATTAACAAATAAAAATAAAAATACACAACATGAAAATAAAACAAACCAAATAGTACATTCTTATCGATAGTAGACTAAAGGAGTGATTCCAAATAAGCATAGAAACTTTACTTAAAATGCATCACAGATTATTTCAGCAACAACACACCATTTGCTAACACACAACAAGAAAAAAGGAAAAAAAATCCAAGAGAGACATAATGGAGTGAAACCAATAAGTGAAGATGGATAAGAAGCACCAGAGACATGACTTTCATTTAATTTTTAAAAAAAAATGAAATTATTGTAATTAAGGGAACGTGGTTAATTTTGTACCGGTCTTCCCCAGAATCCTGAATCCTACTTACAAGCTCATTTGACATGGCATTAAGATGGAGCTCTTTCAGGCTCGTCACATGCTGTAGGCCGGGAAGAACCTGCACCTTTATGCAGTTTACAATGACAAGGGATTTTAGCATGGGCATTGCTTCTTCCTCCACAATCCATTCCTTCAGGCTGAAATTTCTCAAAATTTGAAATTTTACCAGTTGAGGGAACTCTTTAGCAGAGCAGACCATCTTAGAGAAACCTTCTATTCCACTCATTAATAAAACCTGAAGGCATCTCAACTTCTCTAATGTAGGCATCGGGTCCTGCTCGAAATGAATACCATTTAGTATAAGCTTGACTAGGTTTGGTGGCATTTGAACATCCCCAAGAGAGATCCTAGTCGAGCCGAACCCCAATAGTTTTAATGTTTTTAATTTCTGATAACTCGGAGAGGTCCTTGCATCAAATACCACCACAGGAAGATAGTGCCCTCCCAGTTCTAATGATATAAGATCCTTCAAGTTTCTGAGTAAGTTGGTAACTAACTCCCACAATAGTGCCCACTCACGGTCTTCATATTTGTCTGCTTGTGCATATGAATCACACAAGGAAAGAGCCAACCTTCGAAGATTAGGCAAATGAGGTAGCCCTCTCTTCCAGCTCATTGGAACAACGAACTGTTTCAGAGTCTGTAGGTTCACAAGGTTTGCTGATGTTGGCGGCGCGAAAAAGGTTCACGTGGCCCTCTTGCATATCTCAATGCTGGAATATTCCACAGAGAATCAGGCAAGGACTCGATATAGGTTCCCCTTAAATCAAGAGTTTGAAGGTTTTGTGGACAACCTATGATTTCCGGAATTTCGTACATGACGGTGTCATACATACCAAGATATCTCAAATGAATCATGTTCTTCAACTCAATGGGCACTTTTCCGACATGGGTGTTTCTAAGTTCTAATACTCGAAGTAGCAAAAACCTTAACCCCCTTTGGAGAACACCACCAAATTGGATGAAAGAACGGATATCAGATATGTTTATTTTTTCTAGCCCTTTATGTTTTTCAAGCGTATTATGTTTTTCAAATCTGTTATGTTCAACTGTATCATCAAGTACTACTCGACGGGGTGCATCCAAAGTACCTGATAAGCTGCCATCCTTCTTAAAAACGAGAAGAAAATCACTCTCTTGGGCTTCTTGAATGGCCAGGTCACGCAAAAGATCATGAAGCATAATTGTCTTGATCCGACCATTCATGTATCTAGAGTGAACTTGAATCAGGTTCCTGTTAATTTCACATACAAAAAAGGAGGAAGTTAATTAAAGCAATGTATATGAATCTTTGATGCAAGTGACTATTTGAATCTCTATGAACCGAACTAAATATAGAAGTTAGTTACACTAACTATTCACACCTCTACCAATGGCATAACCAAATGGTGGTAACTTGCTCAAATTAGAAAAAAAAAACTTTATCTCGACTTCAACTATATATATGTGAAAACTCATTTTTTTTTTTAGTGCGCCGAGTTTTGAACTCGGGTCGCTTGATTCAGAGGCAAGCGTAGTTGCGTACTGCGCTACAACGCTTTGTTATATGTGAAAACTCTATAATTTATGTATATGTAATTCCTGACGAATGTGAAACTATTTATAATTCTTACATCAACTATATATATGTGAAAACTCTCTATAATTTGTGTATATGTAATTTCTGACGAATTGTGAAACTATTTGTATTTCTATACATTTCTTTGGTTCAGACTAAAGAATACAAACCAAAACTATATACTAAAAGAGGTAAAAAATGATCAAATAGGCTTGTAAATTTGTAATCTTTGATATGTGAAATAAAAGAAAAAACATTGAGAATATTACCTTTGGGCAAGCTCCTCCAAGCAATCGTCTGCATTGTCTTCCATCACTCCTCTTTTGTTTGAAACAAACCCTTCGGCGATCCACATTCTAGTTAAGGATTTTGCAGTGATTATGAAGTCCTTGGGAAAGTTGGCTAACTAGTGGAAGCAAGATTTAAGGTCATATGACAGTTCATTATAACTGAGGGCAAGAACATTCATGCATTCTTTCCCATCAACATGCCAATCCAATTTTTGTGCAACCCTAAACCATTCACTGTATGTAGCAGGTATTTTTGATAACAAACTGCCTAATGTGTCAAGTGCAAGAGGCAATCCATGGCATCTTTCTGCCAATTGTTTTGCCAAGTCCATCAATTCATCGGGACAGTGCACTGAAGGATTACAATTTCTCAACGCATTCTTAAGGAAAATCGCTAAACTTTCCTCTTTGTTAAGATATGGAAGCTGAAATTCGTTTAGAGTTGCACAATTGGTTATTAATGCAGATGTGCAATGAGTTGTGCTGCTAATTTTTTGAAGACGATTTATATGCAAAGAACGCATGAGGCAAATAAAGCTATACATATTTACTCAAGTGCTCTTAAAGCCACGTTGACCTGGCAAAACATGACAACTCTTCAGGTCATTTATATATTTTTTAACCTTCTTTTTCTGTAATTTGGAACTTTTGAAGGGCTTATTTGTAAATAATATATATATATATATATATATATATATATATATATATATATATATATATATATATATATATATATATATATATGGGAGGGGATATATAGACCAACTTTTATACCAATTTTTCTACACTTAACAGAAGTTTCTAAAATTCCGTTTGTACCATCTATTCCGTCTACTCACTATACTTCTCATTGGCTGGAATGGATCCAATCAAAAGAGGCAAGTCAAGAACAATGCAGCTAATCGTCGGGAATGTGTTGGTTATCACCTATTAAATTTTATATGATTCCAAGATATGAATTTTGGATAAAATTATATGTGATTTTGTTTTATCTATATGGCTATATTGTAGCGCAAGAGCCTACTACACCTTACAACCAAATAGGACCTATAACTTGGCCTTAGAATGTTAAACGGGTTGTAACTATAGTAATTCCATTTGGTTATTAAGTATTTTTTTTTTTAATTAGAACTTAAGGCGTGACTACTCCATTTCATTTGGGGTTGTAACAACCTATCTAATTCTTATGATATTATTAATATTGTTTTATATTATGACACAAAATGTTATATTCATTGTTACCCTTGATGCTGAGCCGGTTCCTCCTCCTACATCGACTAGAGACTCCAGTCCCCTGAAGACTTCGGGGTACTGAGAGACCACCATCTCCATCACCCACATAGAATCATTACTCATTGCTTCGTAGAACAATGTGTTAATCTCTGGCTTCTCTTCAAATATTTGCCACAAAGTCTTCCCCTCGTTAGCCAACTGGAACGGTGACATCCCTTCCTCGCTGATAAGTCAGACAACAGAGAAAGAATTTTTTTTTCGATGGATTGTTATTAAGTAAGTTGATCCACAACATTCCAGTTTTCAACTTCTTTCACTGACTAAAAACATAAATGCAAATTCTGCCATGTACCTTGTGCATATTTATTTTTATTAACATGTAATTATGAAGCGGAATTTAAAATCTTGCTTTTTTTAGATGGATTAGGAACTCTTAATTAGATTAGTGATTTAGTTGGAGTGCCAAGCAGAATAAATCATACATTGAGGGTTCAAATTTAATTGGTATATAAAAATGAAGTGGGAGAAAAAATATCCTCTCTATTCAATGATGAAAGCTAGATTAATGAAAAAAATTAGTTTAAAAACTATTTCTAAGATTTTAAAAAAATGAAGGGGTTAATCGTTAAAATAGAAATTTATCTATTTATTACCTTCTTAACGATTCACTAAGGTAGTAGAAACATTTGTTGACATCTTGGTCGAGGCAAAACCGCATGTAAGAGGACATATCGGACGAGCCACTCGACAAAAGAAAGCGAGAGGCCGGCGTTAAAGCATACATGTTTTCTTCCGGTTGAGAGAATATCCCACGGTATGTGAGAATCCGCATGATGCGTCTGAGTTTATCGATGTTTGGAGAAGGTATAGGAATTGACCTGGCAATATCTTGAAGTGACATGGGGGTCTCACCATTGGCATGAAGGATGTTAGGGATGTTAAGCTCGATTGCGCATTTCAAGATAAATGATCGCCATATGCAACGGAATTCACCGAGGACATGAGTATGTGCCTTGAACTGCTCCATCTTAGGCTCCATTGTCACTTGGAGGATTGGCTTATCAGTTTTAAGAGACAGATTAAAGGTGATATATATTGATTGTTGGAGATCAGTCAAAACATCTTTTTCTTGAATGGTAGAGAAGTCAAACCCGTTGGAGATGACTCATGGGTGGATAGGAGGGTTTATACGGACACTTCAAAAATTGACGGAGTCTCCGTGTCCGACATATATGCGGGGTAATAAATGAAAAATGTAATATTTTTTTTTGTAATAAAAATGTAAATTTAGTGCAAGAAGCCACCTGAAAACGATTTGAAATCATATTTGTTGTGAGTAATAAACTAAATAATAATCATATTTTCCTTTCAAAACAAAAATAATCATATTTTCTGTGAAATGATGTTTCCAATTTTCAAGGAAACAAACATAACTATTTCGTTTGACGATCATTGATAACTGAATAATAGATTACTAGGAAGATATCTGCGCTATGCTGCGGGTTTGTTAATTTTATTTTTTGCTTATATTCGATATAAAATGTTTTTAAGAAAAGTAGAACCATATAAATTTAAAGCATTCTATAATATTTCAATAAACAGACAAATATTTGTTCAATTCTGTAGTTATTTTTGCAAAAACATAAAGAATAATAGAACACTATTTTGAATAATTAGAATTTTAAATAAGAAAATTAACATTTTCAGCCTATAATACCAAAATGGAATAATAAAAGAATGAAATAAACTAATATTAATATCAACTTGATTAGGATTAGTTACAAGTTTTTAACATTATACTAATGAAGAAATAGAGCACATCTTAACAAACCAAATACTAACAACATTGTAATTAAACCATGCACCATATAGCAAATTAAAAAAGAACTCATAAATGCAAATATGGAAGTTTTAGACTCAAATATAAAAATAACATACACAAAATTAAAATATTTATTCATTAATACCAGAAGAACAAAAAAAGCAGGTAAAACTGAAATTGTAAGGAAAAAAAAGTTTTGGACATATCTGTAATTTTCCTATCTACTCCCAAAATTTGACCCAATACTTTTTTTCCTTATAAGTTATAACACTATTACTTGTGCAAAAATGTACATTAAAAAGAATGATTTTTTTGTCCATCGCCCCTTAATTTGATAATTTTTTCTCCTCTTCTCTAAATTTCTAAAAACTTATAGAAAAAATATCCACAAATAATTAAGAATCTCAAAATCAACAAAAGGAAGAAAATACCTCTTAAGTGTGCCCAAAAGAGGACCTAACATTGTTCTATTTTTCTTAACCAAACTTGATCCTCAACTTTTGGGAAAACTCTTGGTGTTGGCTCTGGCGGCTGCACATCAAAATAACTTCTATCTATTCATTTCAATGGCCTACAATAAATAAATTTCATTTTGATTTCTTAATCACTAAATCAATAGAGTATTTATGTGCCATTATCTATTAGATAATATATTATTATATTAACCTTTTCGGCAAATTCTTTTGAAGCAAATTCAACATCACCAAATCCTTTCAATTGTCCATCCTTTACTGACAAAATCATGTAATATAAGCATGGGAATTAAATATACAAAACTAACACATACACATTCGTTTCTATGAGATTATTTCCAGCAGTTTATATCTCTGATGCATATACATCCATTGAATAAAATCAATCCGTAATTGCAATCATATATCAACAAAAACTTAATACCAAACATAATAAACTCAAATAAAAATTAATCTTTTACAATGACCTGCAATTAGAACCTCATTGTTTGACGAAATGCCCTTTAACAAACTGTTAACATAATATCTAACCTGAACCAGTGAGACGCCTAAATTAATCTCAATTAGTATGACTTAACCCTCCATTAAACCTTAATTAAACTCAATCGAACAAACCGTAAAGAAAACCATATCAGTGGACAATTATACAAATCGAAAGTAAAAAAATTTGAGCAGTTAAACCCTAATTGGAAATGGAAAAAGGGTGAAATCCAAAAAAATACATGTTATTATCATTGGCGTACAGAATAAGGCGCATCAACGGGGCTTAGAACAGAGAGGCCTTCAGACTGATTCTATTTGAGGCGAGAAAACGGTAGAATCGACTGTGACAGCATGGATTCTTACGGCGCTTCGCACTGCCCTTCTGCATGTGTGTGTGTGTGTGTGAGAGAGAGAGAGAGAGAGAGAGAGAGAGAGAGAGAGAAGGGGGGGGGGGGGGGGGGGGGGGGGGGGAGAAAATTATCATCATTGCTACCGTGTTCCAAGTGATTTTGGCCGTAGAGGGAGAGGACAACAATCTCCAGCGACATTTCTGGCAATGGATGGTCGTGACTCGTGAGAGAGGAGAGAGGTGTTTTTGGCGCGAGAGAGGGTATATCCGGGGCTGTTTTTTGAAAGGCCCAGTAGAGAGAGAGAGGAGATAGGGTGGGTTAAAGATGAAAATTAACCATTGTGATTAGTAGCGTGATTAATCGGATGGATAGGGGGGATTAGATGACGTGGCTCACTGTAATTATTAGGTTGGAAAATTATATACTAGGATTTATTAAGTGACTATAATATGAAATAATAATGGGAAATCTGATTTGCTCACAACTATACTCCCACTTATAAATTATCAAGCGTTTTGCTGAAGAAGTAGCGAGTTATCAAGTTAAAGGAGAGAGTAAAGATATTTATTATAGTGAGTCAAGAATTTGAGAAACAGTAGGAGAGGCGATCAAGAAAGAGTCAAGAAAGGATCAAGAAAGGCGATCTTGAGCTCCACTTTTTGGATCACCACTGATCCAAAGCCGGCCAGTAGAATACCTCATGGTGGAGAAGAACTGTGGCCTGTAGTCTACCCAGATCGTTGAGGCTTCACACCGGAGCTCTCTTACCTTCCAGGCATTCAAAGCTCAAGATACTGTACCGATTAATCCATACCGGTACAAGCAAGAGTAGATTTTTCAAAGCAAAGAAAAAGAAAACGAATCCACCATCACAATTACAATACAAACATAATGGCAGAATCCACAAGCTTTGTTCAAATTCTAAAGTCCAATCTTGCAAATACAAATGGCAGTTCACAAAATAATACATCAGTGACAAAAGAAAAAGACGAAGAATGGATTGAGGTATCGAAGAAGAAGAAGAAGATTACGTGTAAGGAGCCTATGAAATGCTTTAGATGCTTGGCGAGTGACCACATGCGAGCTTCTTGCCGAGATCCTAACAGATGCTACCGATGTGATGAACATAACCAGCCCACAGACAAGAGGCCCAAGTTGAAACTGAATGAAGTTTGGAGGGTTAAATTGGATAAAAGAGGGATTCAGAAAAGGTTGAAAGGGGTCAATATTGCTCCAAGTCCTTCTCATGACTCGCCAATATGCCCCAAATCTAAACTTGCTCATCATCAGATTTTGAAACCAATAACCCACCAAATTCATCATGCAACAACCAGTGGGCCATCATTGTGTATAAAGGGACAGAGGTACCAAAGCTGTCCAATCCAGAACCAATACAAGTCACATTTAATACTGAGGATTCTCACCAAATGGATCGGATTGAACCCAATGTTCCAGATGACCAGATGACACAAGCCCGCTCCAAATAATATTCGTAGTGAATGAGATTGACATTATTGTGTTAGGGTGGTACGAACCGGTACCACCAAATTCAAGATCGAAACTACGTGAATCAAACCATAAAATAATAGCGGAAGCGTACCTCTAGTCCTTGCTTAAATACCGAATTAGAAGATGAAGCCTTATCAATTTATTTCGAATGAAGGACACCGAAATATGCAAATAGGGTCTTCCAAATACTTCATGAACGCCAATTGAGATTCCTTTGTTTTCTTTTCTCTTTTTGGTCTCTCCCTCTCTCTTCTTAATGGGGCAGATGAGAGAATGACTTAGTTAATGTGTATTGGGGACCAAATTGCTTATATATCCAAATAAGCACCCTTTCATGAAGAGACACCATTTGGCTCCTAATGTGGACTTTTCTATTTCAGCCCATCATAAAAATAGAAACACACCATCCACAATTCTACACATCAAAGGCCACACCCTAATTTGACACATTAATACTTAATATAATTAACTAAACTTGATCACTTTATTATAAGTATATTTGACAGTAATATTATACACAAATATTACACATATAAGTCCAACGTTGGATTAATGATCCAACAATCTCCCACTTGGACTATATGTAGAACCTTATAATTGTGTATAAAATATAACCCAAATATGCGCATCTTTTCTGTCATTGACTTTTATGTGTCTCTTAACAATTCCGTCCATCAGAATATCAATATAGGATCAAAGCGGCTTTCGTTACATTTTGCGTAACTAAACCTTCAATGGTCACGTACTCGATATACTGAATGACATGAATCATGATGTGGATGTGTAGCATGGAAATTTCATGTAATGTGATCTTAACATGCCTATTTCCAACTGGTCCTCCTTAGTGAGATCAAACCTCATTTCCTAATGAGACAAAACCGTCTCCCTTAAAACCTTAATGAGATAAATCAATCTCCCTTAATGAGGCGAACTTTATTAAAATCAGAGTATATGATAACCTGAATTTTATTTCTGCAGAAATAACCTTAAATCTGAATATACCGGAAAACCGGATAACCATATCATATGTCTATGGCATATGTTAAATCATTCGTCTATATTATATAAGTACAAGTATAAACTCCCACTAGAACTGAATATTCTTAACTAAAATTGCACCCATATGAGTAGCTAGCTCATATAACCTTTTGGGTGACGACTTTAATGAATGGATCCATAATTTTAGAGTTCGTACCAATATGTTAAATAGACAACTATTTACTCTGAAATCTTATTTTACAACTAGAAACTTGATCTCTATGTTTCTATTGTTGGAATATATATAACCGCTAATTACTTAAATATCGCAAGACCTTCTTGGCTGCTTTCCAAATGATTTATTTCAGAATTACTTAAATATCATTCTAGCATCACCATAATGTATGCAATAACTGAACTGCATACATATATGATTTTAACCTTAAGATTTCTTATACTGAAAGTATATAAAAAAAATCTTCTATATTTATGGTATTTCTAACACATTAGGACACTGTTTGAGACTAAATATGTCTCCTCTATTCACAAGAGTACAACCTGCTTTGCAATGCTTTCATGCTATTTTTATTAAAAGTCTTTACGATCTAATTCTTTTGTGATAAACTGAGAATACCATGAGAATGGTCTCAAAGTATTTCTATACTTGACACAAAAGAAGCATCACCAAGATTTTTCATCTCAAGATTACTAAATAGAATTATCTTGGTGTTATGCAATTAAGCTAGATCGTTAGTAGCATGTAATATGTCATTGACATAGAAAATCAGAAGAGTATAATTACTCCCACATAACTTTATATATACATCTACTAACTTCATCTCAAAACCAAACGAGATGATCTATTGATGCAAGTTATAATACCATTGTCGAGATGTATGTTTGAGTCTTTAGATATAGTCCTTGAGTTTGTAGTGCATATTATTTGTATCTACCAACACAAAAAATTCTAGTTGCGTCACATACTTTGTCTCATCAATGTCACCATTGAAAAATATGTCTTTATATCCTGCCAATATGACTCAAGATTGAAATGCGCTAGCCACTACTGTCATGATAATCTTTAAGAGTCTTCCGAATAAACAGTAGAGAAAAATCCCTTTATAATTTATTGACTTAATTATATTTGTTGTGCTTCTTGAAATATCCAAGTTTGCTCTTCGGCTATAATGTCTTGACAATTTTAACATAAACAAATCAAAACGTAAGTCTTGAAATTCAAGACTATAGCCGTATTTCCCCCTACAAACTGGACATTTTCAAAGAACCGCGCATTTCCCGAATAATTATACAAATCGACTTTATTTGTGGGATCGTAAAACTTGTATCCTTATAAATTAAATGGCATATCCAATAAAATAGCAACTTGAGTCGAGTTTCTTTTCCTTATGCCTTTAGGGTTACCTTAACTGGACAACCGCAACATGTAAATGATCTAAACAAGGCTAATAACCAATTCAAAATCGTATTGCGGTTTATTAGTTGCTTGAGTTGGAACTGTATTTAGGATATAAGCTGCAGTATTAAGTGTTCCCCCCAGAGCAATGACGATAAATTAATATTAGTAATCACACTAGGCGTCATATCTTTAAGCAATCTATTTCGTCAGTCAGTCAAATCAATCATGTTGGAAAAATCCGACATTGTATACTGAGAGACGATATCGCTTTTCTCTAGAAATTTCACAAATAGTCATGGATGTTATTCACCTTACCGCCATATTAACCATGACATTTTATTATCACGGTCAAATTTAATGCTTTTAGTTTTTAAGTTGAGTTAACCCAACTATAACCTTAAAACTTTTGAACATCCAGTACTGTTGTCATTTCATAATTGAGATAAACGTAGTCATACCTAAAATATGTCTATGAACATGATATTTTACTGTTGATCATTCCTAGAAACCGTAGGAAATGATCCACATATGTCCTTATGTATTAGTTCTAATACATCTTGAGATCTTTTTGACTTTAAATCTCCTTTTATTAGTTTGTTTCCGTTATATATAACACAAACATTTAAGCCTGTGAAACTTAAAAGATAGAGAATTGTATTTGACACAAATCTTTTTAATTCTCCGATTGGAGATACGACTAAATATTATGTGTCACAAAATACCAAATTCTCCTAGGTTAATTTACACTTTTCACAAGAGTGTACTTAATTGCAAGATTTTCATTATATGAAGCAATTTTATCCAAAGATAAAGATTATCATAAACCGACAAAGAACCGGGCTAACCAATTTTGAATCATGAAACAAACTAAATTTTCTAATTCCAAATGAACAAGCAAAATTCGCTTTATCAAAAATTGAAGTAGAAATCAAGTTACGTCTAAAAGACGAAACATCAAAAGCTTCATGTAGATCCAAATAAATCAGGTCTTTAATAATAATCTAAATTTTCCAATTGCTTCAATATTAACTGTTTTGCCATCACTTATATTGATGGTTCTTTCACCATCATTAGGTTTCTAGCAATTTAGATAAACTTGCATAGACATGTGATGTAAATTATTATACCGGAATATTTTTATCACACAAGTCTATTGACCAAACTGAATTAACCAATGAACAAACCAAAATTAGAAACATAACTTATTACTTTAATGGCGACAATTCTGCGACTATCTTATTCTGATTCCTATTATATTTTGCCTTATTCCTTATTGAAATTAAATTTGTTAAGATGATACAAAATTTTCCATTTTCATTCATAACAAACTTATTTTCAATATTTCTTAAATCACTTTTTAACCGTAGTTATATTCTGAAATTATGCCCGGAATGTGTATGGAATGGTATTCTTTACCGATTATTTGACACATGCGATATAACATCTCCCACTTTTCCATCTGCATCTAATTAATAGATACTCTTTTCTCTATGTGTTAATGAAGAGTTAATCTTTATCGCAAAGTCAAGATCATTAACTTTGAGAATTATTGAAAATTCTTCTTTATTATTACTTGAAGTTATTACCATTCATCTATAACTGAATTGATGCTAACGATAAAACTAGTTGCGATATTTACTGTTAAATAGAGAACTATATTTAATTACTATAAGCTCACCCTAATAACCGAATAATAATAAATTCAATAAAGATAAACCCCATCACAAGATACCGGTTTCCATTAATATCTTATCTTTGGACAACAATATTAACTTCTGATTGATATCTTGGCGTAGTAATCAAGTTTTGATGATAAAGTAACATGTCAACAGATTTATCTTCCTTTGGGCCGATTAAATATGTCACACGTAAGACCAAATAATCGTCACATACTTATTACCACAGATGTACATATCATTAAAATAAATATTACCTTCCTTTGGGCCGATAAATATTTATTCAATAATAAGCACACAACTTTTTATATCCCGAAATAAAACTAACTTCAGCAGAGAGGTTACTTTGGCGACGTCATGCTAAAAATTAATTAATTTCAAAATGTATATCCTTAAATACCTTTATTTGAACTTAAAATTATGCTTCAAAGTTGAATTTACAACTTTATATGGGCATTTTCCTTAACGTTTCAAGATTGTTACAAAATGATCCTTGATAATGGGCTTATTTGTAAATATAAAAATATTTTATGCCTGATTTTACTTACAAGCCCTTTATATCAATTTTGCATAAATGATCTTGTATTTTAATATCGCAAATTAATCCTTATTTAGGATTTATTTGTAAATATATATAATTTTAATCCACTTATATTTACAAGTCCTTATGGTCAAGTTATAAAATCGACCCTTTATTTTTCCTGAATTTGCGTTAATAACTTTAACTCGTTTGATAACTCATTTTAATAATTTGACCTTATTTCACAATTATGCGATAATAATTTTGGTACGAGCCGGAACCAAAATATGCCTAATTTTGATTTTACTTTCATGAGTTATTCGAGCCATATTTATTATAATAAAACATATAAAAATAAATCCTTTTGTTTTATTCCAATAAATAATTCTAAAGCCCAAAATCCATATTTATTATTTATTATTAGGGCCTAAAATTCCAAAAATAATAAGAATTATATAAATATTCTAACCTTGGATTAGGGCCAGCCCATAAGAATGAAAAGAAATTATAATCCGAATTTGGATTCTCGGATTTTCTTTCCCAGATGCTGAGATCCCAATTTTTAATGACTTAAAAAACCGGTAACTCATATCCTGTCTTCTCCAAACTCATCTCTTCGGACGAGTCCTTTCATCCAAAAAAGCCAGCAGAGGTCCGTTCAAACAGACTTCAACCATGGCCTCTTTCGATCAATCGTCGCGTCTATTGACCTCGCACCTTCTAAACTGATGGCGGATGGACGATGCCGTTGATCGTACCTCTCCACGAGATGCGTCTTCACGCGCCCTTTATATCCAAATGGCGCCTCGTCGATCTGGAGTCCGTTCGATGGCTCGCGTCTGCCATTGATGCCGGAGACGACGACCCAAGATTGATGCCGGTGACACCTCTTCTCACTGGACGCGACGGATCTCGAATTTCAGTGGCGACATCTTTAGTCCTCAAATGATTTCTGTACAGCCATGACTCGCACCTCCTCCTTCATGCCTTCTCGACGGCCAGAGGCGGTGGACGATGGTAGCAGTGAGGTGTCGTGCCTCTTTGTTCGCGTCTGTTGGTTCGTATCGTTTCGTGACGAATCACTCCTCTTCGAATCTGACGTCTGTTGGCCTGACGACGGTGTCTCTCACGCTGGTAATGGTTTGCCGGCGAATCTCCGATGACAGTCGTCTTAATTATGTGAAAACCCTTGGAGTTTACCCCTTTAATTTGTTTCCTTCTCTTGATCCAATTCATAAGAACCAGACAAGTAAAAACGGAAAATGAAATTTCCCCTCGTTTGGTTAATTAATCCTTTGGTTTTTACCCAATATTCACACAAACCCCTGAATTAACGATTTAACCATTTTTGTTCACAAAATAAATATGATTCAACATAGAACCGCTCTGATGCCACTTGTTAGGGTGGTACGAACCGGTACCACCAAATTCAAGATCGAAACTACGTGAATCAAACCATAAAATAATAGCGGAAGCGTACCTCTAGTCCTTGCTTAAATACCGAATTAGAAGATGAAGCCTTATCAATTTATTTCGAATGAAGGACACCGAAATATGCAAATAGGGTCTTCCAAATACTTCATGAACGCCAATTGAGATTCCTTTGTTTTCTTTTCTCTTTTTGGTCTTTCCCTCTCTCTTCTTAATGGGGCAGATGAGAGAATGACTTAGTTCATGTGTATTGAGGACCAAATTGTTTATATATCCAAATAAGCACCCTTTCATGAAGAGACACCATTTGGCTCCTAATGTGGACTTTTCTATTTCAGCCCATCATAAAAATAGAAACACACCACCCACAATTCTACACATCAAAGGCCACACCCTAATTTGACACATTAATACTTAATATAATTAACTAAACTTGATCACTTTATTATAAGTATATTTGACAGTAATATTATACACAAATATTATACATATAAGTCCAACGTTGGATTAATGATCCAACATATTGAACCTCAGTAATATGAAGAAGCCATAGCAATACAAAACTCAGTAGTTGATGTTTACGACACTGACTCAGAATCAACCACAGACTCAAGAGTCAGAGTCAGAATCAGAATCAGAGACACAAGAGGATGAACCAAACAGAAAGAAATTCCAAAGAAACAAGTGGGAGTCTCTATTGTTTAGCAAAGGAGGAGTGCTAGGCTGTTAGAAAAGCAGCCTACTCGCCAGCTGTTGATAGTGAGTATTTGCAAGAATCAACCTCATCTAGCTCTGTAAAGAAGGAGAATTCATCGAAGGATGAAGATTTGGATCAGATTGAAGTGATCAAAGTCTGTGACAAGCTAATTGACGTACCATTTACCCCAATTTCTTAATTAAATCCAAATTAACCTCCAAATGTCAAATTAAGCCAAAATTAAATCCTTTTTTTTGCCCTTTTTAACACCAATCTAACCCAACTTTTACCCCTAAATGACTCAAATAAACACAAATCTACGAAATAAAATTGTGCCCAAACCTATCATTGAATCTAAATTATGATTTTTTTAATCAGGATTTTCTTGTCGATAAGCCAAACCCATCCAAATGGAGAAAGTTGTTAGTTTTCACTAAAACATGTTCAGAAACCGGGCCCCATTTTTACGACAGGTTTCAATACAGAGCCAACATTGAATATGATCCAGCCATGAGGTATATTTTTTCTGAATTTCAATACACTATTTAACATGATAAGTATACATTTTTACCTATTAAATGTATACTTTTTTATTTGTTTAGTGTATGTTTTTTTGAACTGCATTTTTCAGTGTATATTTTTTTTAACTGCCAAGTATATGACTGCATTTTACTGAAGTAAAAATAACTGGCTTAACTATAATCGCTAAGAATTTTTTCTTCAACATTCACCAACCGCAATTTCACATCTTATTCATATCTAAAAACTATTACACCCAAAATAATTGCAGAAAAAGTGCTACAAACAAATTTTTCAATAAATGAAAGTCGCTTTTATTTAACCACCTATCAGAAAACCATGAAGAAAATTACAAAGCATTTTTCTATTTTTTTTTGATTTGTTACAAATCATTTTTCTAATAATGCCATACATATGTATCAAGCTCTATAGTCGAAGTATTGGGTGTGGAGCTCAAGAAATTTCCAATCGAATATCCTCTCGCCATTCTAAACTGTCCGGTTCCTCCTATTACAGTCCGTTCTATCGTTGTTCCCAAAACTATCCTTCCAAATATTGCAAGAGTGCTCCCTTTATACGGTCCATCCGTGAAGACAAAGTTAAGTGTTGTTAATAGTCCGCTATCATGTTCCATTGATGACCCGACTGCTAAACCCTGCGCCCTGCCTTCCATACAAATGAAGCAAAATGAACCAAATAAATCAATTGACGACAAAGGAAAAAGAAATTGCATTGATATCGAAATTACAATACCTATCAAATTGGAGTTTGGATCGGCTCTTTCTCGTAACATGCTATCAACAATCCCGACCATGCCGAAGAGCAAGTTATTTTTTGTCGGTTGGATGACGTTCAATAGTGTGGCATTTGGACTTGGACCGGATATGATTTCATGATAGTAGAAATGCAAGTGAGTCATTTTCTCTCCACGAGTAGGTGTGTTATGGCCATTTGTTTTGTGGGGAGAGAGGAGGAGAAGAAAGGAGAAAATGATGATAGTGTGAGAAATTTGGGAGGCCATTGCAGCTAATGACTATGGATAATTTGTGCATGTGATTATATTTAGGTGATCATATGTACATAATATGTTGAAATATATATAGAGTCCGTTTATGATGTCTTTATTACCACCAAGGCCTTGTATCACTAACAAAAAAAATCATGTTTTAGTGTCCAAAGAGACGATTGGAATCGCTCATTGTGACCAACATACCAAAAACTAGTTGAAACTAAAATTTTCCATTTTCCGAATTTATTTATATTTCCATCACGGTGACTAAAAATAGTAAAAATAAATGGTCGAAATTATATGATGGTTCTAAATTATGATTTGCAAAATTTGTTAAAAGATCGGAGTTGTTAACCATCTACACCAAATTCTCAAGTATATTTAGGTGAAATTTCAAAATGTTTGAGCATCATTTACTGAAAATCGACAAAAAAAAAACATTTTTGACCGTTCAATAATGTGTTTTATTTTATTCGATTCACAATAAAAGTTAATCACTAAATAAACCAAATTTTTGTAGTCCAAATGTTTTTGGTAGATTAACCACAAGAAATCCCTTTTTGTAGTCCGCATATTTTTGGTAGATTAACTAGTTGAGCTAACCAGAAATCCCTTTTCAGGCGTACAAATACCGGTTTTTCAAGTCCAGATTTTTCATTAGATAGGGAAATGGGCTTTAGGCCTGTTAAGGATGCGGGCCCAGTTTTTTTCTTTTTTTTTCCTTTGTATAGAAACTAGAATTTAGAATTGTAAAAAAAATTTACATATAAAAAAAATTATTTTGATGGGGATATTAAAATACTCTCCAAATTTTCTCAAAAAAAAATAAAAAATAAAATAATAAGTTGATTTGCAAGATTAGACAATCAAATAATCATCAATTTTCTCCAACAGACAGGAGGTAGATTAGTTGGGCTGAGATTATATTGGGCTTGACCTTACAATACATTTCTGTCCAAACATTCATACTTGAATTGAAACCATCCTTCTTTTGACGGCCCAATTTCCTATCTCACCATTAAACCCCAGAATACATTCTTCTTCCTAAACCCCATCAAATCACATCTTTTATCACATCATCCATGGAAACCATTAGTTCCATCTCCTTCCGACCATCTCCTCTCCGCCGCCTGCCTCTCAATCGAGCGTCTCCACCTTCAATCCATCTCAACGGTAAACTTCCCCTCTTCTTCGGAAGAAATTTTCTTTCAGTTTTCACTGCTATTAACTGATTTATTTGTCCATTTTGTTCGATTTGTTTAGGTTTTTTTTGCCTCGTTTTTTTTTATTTTTCACCATTTTTAGAGATTTATTTATCCATTTTGAGAGATTTATTTAGATTTTTTGCCTCGTTTCCTTTGATTTTTCACCATTTTGAGAGATTTGTTCATTCAATTTGTTCGATTTCTGTAGGTTTTTTGCATCGTCGGGTTTTGAAGATTTGTCTTCCGTCACTTGCTGTAATTGGTTACTCGCCAGCTGTGAGTAGTGAGTATTTGCAGGAATCAACTTCGTCTAAGTATGAAACGAAGGAGAATTCATCAGAGGATGAAGATTTGGATCAGATTCATCCGATTGAAGTCAGTGACAAGCTAATTGAGGTACCATTTACCCCTAATTTCGCAATGAAGTCGAAATTAACCTTCAATTATCAAATTATACCACAACCTGATCCTAAATTATCCAATTAAACACAAATCGGGGCAATAAAACACAAATCAACGCAACAAAACTGCTACCAATCCAATCTTTTGAATCTAAATTTGAACTTTTTTTAATCAGATATTTCTTGTTGATAAGCCAAATCCATCAGATTGGAGAAAGCTGTTAGCTTTCAGCAAAACCTGGTCAGAAACAGGGCCCCACTTTTATGACAGGTGTCAGTACAGAGCTGACACTGAAACCGATCCAGCCATGAAAGTCAAGCTGCTCAAACTCATTCGCAAACTCAAAGAGGTCCTTTAATATGTTAAAAGATTAATATCTTTTTTCAATTAGTTAGTTATTTTATGTAATTGTAGGGAAATTGTTCAACCCCTGACTTTTCTGAATATTTTAAGAAATTCGCTCGCCTTTTAGATTCTCTCAGAGACCCCCCTATAAAGAATTGATAAGGGTTTTTGAAAATAAAATAAAATATGAAGAAATGAGGGTATTTTGGTCCAAAAGTAGCTGAAATAGTTAAGTTTTAACCCCTACAACCGGGTAAAAGAATTCAATCCACTTTATAGTGATTTTTTGAGAGAATCTAAAAATGAGGGGTTTTTTAAACATTTAGAAAAGGAAAAAATTCATTTTTTTTTTGTTTTAGGTAGAAGATGATTTGAAAAGGCATAATGAGCTTCTAGAAGCAGTAAAAAAGAATCCCGATGAAATAAATTCTATTGTGGCGAAACGTAGAAAAGATTTTACAGCGGAGTTTTTTATACACTTTAGAGATGTAGCCGAGTCTTATTACCAAAATCAAGAGAAAATAGATGGTATTAAAAATAATAGAAAAATTATACATTTACATACTTTATTGCACACTGCCACAGATATCATATTTGATACTATACAAGAATTATAGAAAAATATAAGATACGATACGTCTATTAAATATAATATTTTATTATTTTGCTAAAAACAATTTATAGTTTAAGCCAAAAGAACCATCTGTTATATATAATATTTATCTTTCTACTAATAAGAATTTATAATTTAAGCTAACAGAACCATCTGCTATATCTAATATTTTATCTACCAAGTATATTTCTTCATATATTAAAATGTATAATTTTCTTATCCACGAAGTATTTGAAAATGTGCAGTTATTTTGAAATAAAATATTCAAAATCAAATATCTCATATATTTTTATTGAAAATTTATATTTATATTTTGTGTTGTGTTTTTTTTAGATATGATTATGATTGGGAAGGCTTGTCTGGCTGCTGTGGAATCATACGATAAATCATTAGGAAACATGAACAATGTAAAAAGGGACGAATTCAAGTTTGATGATTTAATTAATCCGCCAATTTTGGATATTAATTCAAGAAAAATAGATGATCTTACTGAAAAGAAACAATTGGATTTATCCAAAGCCTGGTCTGACGCCAAAGAGAGCACTTTAGTCGAAGATGAGGTAAAAAACCTGAACAAAAATTAGGAAAATTTACAAAAAGGTCCTTGCATTATGCCTAAATCGCAAATAAGCCCTTAAATTATAAAAATTGCAAAAAAGCCCCTCCATTCTTCATTAAATCACCTCTAACGATGGATTTAGAGAAGGGCTCTGTTGCAATTTCAAATAATATGTGTCATTTTTTTGCAATTTCCCAAATTTTAAAATCTTATTTAAATTTTTTGAAATAGGTTAATTTTTTTTTTTAATTATTTGACAGGCAAAGGATATTATGTTTGATATGTATATGAAAGGACTTGGGAGTATACAACAAATGATACCAAAAGAAGTGAGGATAATAAGTTATGTTTTGACTATAAAGGATCGTGAAGAATTACTCGCCGCGTTAAATGACGCTTTTACCCCTTCAGTTGAGTATCAAACTGATGATATGGACTACGTGTGGACGTAATTTCCTTACCCCCAATAAATAAATAAAATAAATAATTAAATGGCCCATGTTAATATATACAGTATTGGTTATTGGAAGTGTTGGAATTTTTAGCTGTCTAGATGAAGAATATATCATATTATTATATTGTATATTGAATTTCATGATATTTCGAACCCTATATCTTCACAATTATATGTTGTTAAAATATTAAAAAAAACTTAACCTATGAAAAGTTAAAGAGATAAACTTCGAAATATTGTGAAAAGTGTTGTCCATTGAACAAAGCTTATAAATAAATAAATAAATTATAATATCATTTTTTTCCTCTTAAATGAATAACATGTTTTTATTCATTTTTGGCAGTACACCAAAGGATTTGCATATTTATATAGAGTCAATGGTGCATGCATTCAATGCTGGTAAAAGAGACATTGTTGCAAGAGAAGCTCGAGACTTGTTGAAGCCTAAGATAATTAAGAGATTAGAGGAGTTGAAGAAAATAATAGAGCGCAATTTCTTATAAAGAAGTTTGAGGCCTTGAATTACGCCTAAATTGCTTAAAAGGACTTTGTATTATTGGAAATTGCCAAAAAGAACCCCTCCATTTTTAAAAATTTCATAATAGCTCCTACCAGTAAGTTGTCTGTAACAGTGTTAGATTAATATAGTTAAATTTTTTATTATTCTTATGGAACATAAACATTGGTATTAGATTGATACATCAAGTACATATTAATTATATTATTATTTTTTCTTCTATATCAGATCTTAGATCTTGTTATTGGATATAGTAATTATATTTTTGATATAATGATCTTAAGATCGACTTATTTGAATCTAAGTATTAACAATATAAATCTATATTTATTCGATATGTTAACTATATAATACATATATAATTATGGTATAAATGAGATTAATGCTTTGTAATGGGAATTATCCACTTTTAATAAAATTATGGTACAAATTTAGTTTTATGTATTAATTTATGGGATATTTGTATTTATAATACAATTAGATATATTAATTTGACACAATTAAAGAAGACTTAATGGTAGAGATTATTATTTGAAATTTTGAAGAATTGAAAGTTTTTTTTATACAGTTTTGGATAATGTAGTTTTTTTGCAATTTAAACATAATGCAGTAGCTTTTATGCAAATTTCGTTTTCTTATAGTCTTGTTAGAAAACATGTACCTTCAATTGTACTATATTGTTTTTATTTGCTTGCAGTTAAATGATTGTGATTCAAATTATTGATTATTCTAGTGCATGCATGTAAGGTTGGTAGGTTTCACAAGGACTACTAACATTTTAAATTCCCAAAATTTTCCATAAGTACTAACAATTCATAAACATTTTGGTTATTTTAATAAGGACAAATTTCACGTGTACCCCTGCAAAACCTCATAATTTCACATATACCCTTACAAAAGATGAAATATCACCAATACTCCTACAAAATCATTTTGCCGAACACATTCCGTTTGATAATTTGTAGTATTCGGTTCGTTTTCACTTTATAAAGTTGTATAAATTGAACGGGCGAATAATTTAATTGCTATTCCTTTATTTCACAAATTTATTTTGCCGAACACGTTTGGAATAAAATGGAATAGTCGGCTATTCTCTATTCCGCAATTCTATTATTCCGTGCGTTGCCGAACAAGTCTAAGTGTTTAATCAGTTCAGTTTGTTCGGCATCTGAACTGAACCGGTCTAATTCGACTAGTTCAGTTTATTTATCCTGAATTTGATTGTTCGGTTTATTTGGTCCCATCCAGTTTGATAATTTGTAGTCTTCGATTCGTTTTCACTTTATCAAGCTGTATAAACTGAACAACCGAGTAAGCCCAATAATTTACTTTTTTTTTTTAAACTACCAATAATATACTTAAATTTTCTTAATTACATCTCTACTACTTAAAACAAGTACATGCATTAAAAGGAGTAATTTTAATTTTCTGTTAATATATTTTCTGGTTTGGTTTATTTATTTATTTTTTATTTTTTTGAGTTATGGTTTGGTTTAATTGAACTTCAACTAACAGATTTGAAATTTAGGTTATTTAGTTCAAACTCTTGTGAAAGATTATGTCTGGTTTTAATATTTTTTTTAACAAAATGTGTGGAACTTGATCGTCTCCTCGCATATCCGGTTTAAAATTTGATTCTTAGCTTATTAAAAGGCCAAATTTCACGTGTATCCCTAAAAAATTCATAATTTCACGTATGTCCCTACAAAACGTGAAATATCACCAATACCCATACAAAACTATCTATATATTTTTCACCCTTTAATCCACTTTATTCTACTCGTGTTCGGAGGAATAAAAATTTTTATTCCATCTTATTCTAAGAAACCGCTCTATTTCACTCTTGCCGAACGAGAACTTAAGAATTGTCTGTCATCAATCAATCATTAAATCAAGACAGCTCAAGTTGATTTGTATATGAATTAAATAAAGAGACATGCTTAACAGGTGAATGGATAAATTAACTGGATTCTGCTTCCTAAAATTTGTTCCAAGAAATTTGCAAGAAAAAAAATGCATGCCAACCGGGCGGCGCCATCTTTTCAAAAAAAAAAAAATTAAAAAAAAAATGCATGTCAATGTTCATAAGAGCCCCCGTATTATCAAAAACCTCTCCTATTTTCTCTATTTGTATTTTCAATAATTGCATAAAAACTCCGTCAGTATGGATTTTCAAATCATAAATGAAAGGAGGATTTTGAATTCAGTCTCAGATCAGCTAAATGACCCATTTAGTGTTTTTAATATATTAAACATGGCTTGCCGTCCAACATAAACACTTCTAGGACCTTTTTTTATTATTGTTTAGCATGGCATCTATTGTCAACTCCATGTAACCTATGTAAAACGTTTTTTTTTTGTTTAATGAAAAGTCTGGACGTAGGCTATTTGCCTATGGTTTCAAAAAAAAAAATGAGGTGAAATTTTTTTTTTTTTTTAAGTTCTTCAAGTTAGAAATATTTTGTAAAGAAATAAAGAAAAAATACTCTGTGTTAATTAATGTATGTGAAACTCTCAATCATGTCAATTAAAATACTTGATCATTAGGCTAGGGGACCATTTGTATGATACAAGATGAAATATTCCATTTTTTTTTTATTTATCTAAGGTGGGATATGAAACTCCATACTGAGTAAATAATTAGAGAAATAAGTTAACAAATAAAAATCAATAAAATTAAGAGTAATATATATATGGCTAATGGCTAATAGCCAAGTGGTAGAGTGCTATGTATGTGACTCTAGGTTGTGGGTTCAAACTAGTGTTGTCCTCAAAAAAATTATTATATATATATAGAACAGAGACATTTTTGAGTTCCTTCATAATGAAGGAGTGTCTTTTTGTGAATATTAAGCATTATGAAGGTACTTTTTGCAAATTATATTTGTTTTTAGCTAACCGTAATAATCAGGAACAGTAATATCATGTTGAAAATCATGTTGCAATCCAAATTTTATATTATTTTATTGAATATTAATCCAAGCTAAAGGTCAGCAGATCTAAAACCTGTCATCTTAAGTTAATTAACTGCTCCTAATTGTAGGATTTTACTTTAAATAGCAATTATTAAGCTGGTCTTCTCCTAATAATTCACTTTTTTATATTATCACAATAGTTAAGTCAAAATTCATGTTCTTTTCTCAAGCTTTTTATATATTCTTTTGCTAGTTGGACTTTCTTGCTGAAATCATTGCGTACTAAAATAATCAACAAAATGTCTAGAGTATCTCTTGCTGATTTATTTCTCTCCTCCTCCTCCTCTCTCTCTACAATCCATCTATATAACAATTTTTTCATTGAGATCTTCGCAAAAATCTAACATATATATTCTCAATTTGCTCATAAATTAAAATCTAACATATATATTATTATATGGGTTGTGTATCTTCAAAGCGATTCAAACCGACTCCTGGTTATAAAGATCCAGAAATTCTCTCTTCACAAACAGCATGTGAGATTTATTTATTTTTTCTTCATTTTTGTAAAATGAGTTCATTTGATTTTTATTTTCATCTTAAGTACTGAAGCAAAACCTCTATTTTGTAATGTGCAGTTTCCATTAATGAAGTTGAGGCTCTATATGAACTGTTTAAGAAAGTAAGCTATTCGATATTTAAAGACGGACTTATTCACAAGGTATTATTCAAAATTTACAAATAAAAGTCAATTTTGACAATTTGAATAAAATTTTATGTAAATTTTTTTTTAAGGAATTGAGAAACTTTATGTAAATTATCTGTGTACAGGAAGAATTTCAACTTGCTCTTTTCAGAAACAGTAATAGGAAGAATTTATTTGCAGATAGAGTACGTGAGTGTTCGTGTAATTATATTAAAAAAAACACTTGATAATATGATGAACTTTATATATATTTTTTTGTCCTTTTTTCAGATATTTGATCTGTTTGATATTAAAAGAAATGGAGTGATTGATTTTGAAGAATTTGTTCGGTCCCTCAGTGTTTTTCATCCTGATGCTCCTTTAGCAGATAAAATTGCATGTAAGAATATTTTTTAATACAATAATTGTTTAATTCTTGTTTTCTTCCTTCATAACTGAACAAGAAATTTTCATCAAAATCTGCATACTCCTTCTTTCATAACCCGGGGGTCTATAAAAGATGGGAAAACTCGATATGGAAGATGAAAGCTCCGAACAAGATTAAAATTTTCTTTTAGCTAGCTCTACATAACAGAATTAATACGGCTGAACTCCTTATGAAAAAAGGCTGGCCTCACAACGAAAAATGTTCGCTCTGTGGGACGATGCTAGAGACCAGGGATCACCTTCTCATAGGATGCTCAGAGCAACGTGGAAACTAGTGGATCATTACACGAAAAACCCAACAGGAACCACACTTCACGGGGAGTTAGAAGAATGCTGGAGAAGTAACTGCTACAAGCAACCGAAACAATACAAGAAAACATGGGGCTCTCTTTGGTTGGCGGTGTGTTGGAACATTTGGAAGGAAAAATCTCAAGAATATTCAATGGCAAAACAAAGCCACCACTTCTCACGGCGAGACAAGCGGCTGATGAGGCGAGTCGATGGGCCAAATGGTGCTAATTAGATAGAGTGCATATAAACCGAAATGATAAACAGGAAGTAGCCAGGCTACAATCTGTATGTTCTAAATGCGTATCTTTGTATGTAAATTAAATATTTCATATAATTAAATGAACGGGCGCTTATTGCGACGTTCCTTCAAAAAAAAAAATTATTGTTTTCTATTTTATATTAATTCAGTAAGTGATATGAAATTTCCATTATTCTATTTATTTATGCTTGCAAATTTATAGTTAACTTCAAGTAAAAATCATGTTACAGTTGCATTCAAACTGTACGATCTGCGGAAAACCGGCTTCATTGAAAAAGAGGAGGTATATTATAAGTTTCGCTTTTGTCTTTTTTCTATTATATTGGTCTTACAGTCCAGTGTCATCAAAATATTTCTTTTTAAAGTATGATAGGCAAAGTGCCAATCGAAATTCTATTTAACCAAATAAAAATAGTTTATACAATCATCAAACAAGAAGAAAAAAATATATTCCCATTTAACAAAACATAAAGAATTTTAAAGAATTATAAGTTCAGAAGATTGAAAGACCAGCAGCATGATTCACAAAGTAGACCTTCCCATAATGCAATGTTTAAATTAGACCATTTTAAGCTATTTAACTAGTTCAAATATGAGTCCATATAGGGGGCCTCTCTTAAAAATCTCTCCTAATATTCCATTTATCACTTCCATATTGGTCTAATTTATCATCTTTTTTATTTTTAATGAAAAAAGTGATAAACGAGACTCACATGGAAATGATAAACGGTAAATTAGGAGTGATTTTCAGTGGCACAGTGTATACTTTCTCTTCAAATATCTATTTAATACATAAATTTATAATTACGTTCATTTGATGTTTACATTTTTTTCTTCTCTATAGTTAAAAGAAATGGTTTTGGCCCTTTTGAGTGAATCGGATTTGCTCCTCTCAGACGATGTGGTGGAAATAATCGTCGAAAAGGTAAAATAAAAGAAATAGTATAATCATTTTAGATTCTACACACAAATAATTAATACTTATTAGTTGATTAATTATTTATTTTATTATCTTTTGTGTTAAGACATTTCTTCAAGCCGATTTGAATGGCGATGGAAAGATAGATCCGCATGAATGGAAGGAATTTGCGAGTAAGAACCCGGCTTTGCTAAAAAACATGACTTTGCCATACTTGAAGTAAGATTTCTTTATGAATATTTTCTTTCGCATTTTATTATTATTATATTAATAATTATTCCTATTTATTGGTATTTCAGGGATATTACTACATCATTTCCAAGCTTTGTCATGACTTCAGAAGTGAATGATGATTATTTATAGCATTTAATCTCCATTATTTTAACTACATTTTCAGAAGTCTGTCAGACAAAAAGAGATGAATTTTTTTCCTTTTAGGATGAAATTTGAAATACGTTTAGATAGTTTTTTTTTTAAGAAAAGAATATCAACACTATTTTGTTAAATATTATCACTTTTGAGTTGGTTGATTTGGTGTATTTCATTATATCATAACAATTTTTCTACAGTACGTCTGTTCTGAACTCTGAACCAAAATAAACCACTATGAACTGGACAATTCCTAACTAATCAAATTACGGGCGATTCTGAGAGAACAAAACGGCGAACCTCTCTTGGGTGTGGGTGCTGAAACCCCAGGTCACCATGGCGATCCTCCTCCCTCTATCTCCGTTCTCCTCTCGCCCGCCTCTATGGCTTCCCCTCCTTTCTCTATTTTGTGTTTTCGCTATCTTTTGCTCGGAACGCCGAAGCTCCTAAGCACTTGAATCTCGGCCTTCTCTTCTCTCTGTTTTTGCAATACAACCTTAGATGGCGACCGCATCTTCTTCTTCAAATCTCTCTTCCATAGCACCGCAAGATCGCAAAACCCTAACTTGACCTGAACTAAGCACGTCCTTTCTCTGCTAGATCTGAAACCCTGACGCACAGCAGCGCAGGATCGCAAAACCCTAACCAGAACTACATCACATCCTTGCGTCTCGTGGACTGAAACTTCTGAGTCGCAAAACCAAACAACCGCACCTCCACTGGTGGCCTCTTTCAGTTCATGTCCTGCCGATCAAAAAAATAGAGTAACAAATAGCAGAAAAATGGAAATTTTTGCACTATTAACACATCAAAGAGAGTGATTTGGAGCGAATCGGTGTAATGCAGCACCTCCATTGTCACTGGAATTCGAGCATTTATGCAATTTCACCCTCATTTTAGCCGTTGTTGAAATTGTACTAGCAAGAGACGATCTGGATGGATTTTGGCTTTCGAAGCTCGATTTTTTATCTGATTTGGCTGGTACGTGGCTGATTTCGCTGGTACACTTCTGTAGTACGGGGCGGATTTGGGTTCGCTGGTACGCTTCTGTGGTACGGGGCGGATTTGGGGCTGGTAGAGGACTGGCTGATTTGGGGAGGTTTTGGGGATGGTACAGAGGTGATTTTACCGGTACGTGACTGGTACATGGTTGTATGGGGTTGATTATGTGCCGGTTACGTGGTACAGGGTTGTTAAAGCACAAATACAATTATTTGATTGTTTTAGCAATTAGTTTTAGAACGAATGTTTGGACAAGCATTTTTTTTAGCATTAATTCAGGCACGATTGTTTAGAGCTTTGAACAATGGGTCAAAGCTTACGACAATGTTTTTGGCAAGAATTTTTTAGCACAAATGTAGGGGTGTAAGCCACGATTTAATGCATGTTGGTTTTATGTTTCTTGCCGGATCTTTTTGAAGATTATTGGTGAAGCCTCACAAGCGACACAAGCTTGGAAAATGACGGCGAATGGAATTTGGAAAAACGAAAGTCGACAATCAAGCATGCCTACGGGGCAAGGCGTAGACTAGTTTTTTCTTAGTTTTTTAGTACCGTAAAGAAAGGCTAGTAGGATTAGGCTTCCAAGTTCTTGTTTAAGAGATGTTGATTGTAAGCAAGCTATGTAGCTTTTTTATGTTATTTTAATGAAAGTCTTTAGTAGCCTAATCCGCTACATTTCAAAAAAAAAGAAAACAATGTGAACTGGATACATCCATTGTTTAGCGAACAAGAGAGTATCATATCAAAACAGTAAAAAGACCAAAAGAAAACAATAAAAAAACAAAAAACAAAACTTCCCCGTCCTATCTCCTCTTGATTCTCTGCCACGTGTCATTCTCTAAACTAAAAATCTCACATCCCTGACAAGTGGTTCCCACAAATTATCAGACATTATATTTCCCTTTTAGAACCCACACATCAGATTCATCTTTTCCATACTTTTACATATCCTTAACCCACATCAAATCCATACTAAATAAATTCCTTACTTTACCCTCAAACAAACAAAAACACTGTTAAAACTTAAAACTAAAACACTCCTCTGACTCCTCCTCCCTTCTCTTAAACTAAACAAACAAAATAACAAATAAAAACTCTCCTTCTCTAGATGCAATCTCCTCTCTCCAACAAGAAACCTCGCCACGACCTCTCTCCCTCTCCAATGTCATTCCTCCTCGGCTCGGAAGAGACGGCTCGGCTCGGCCCGGAGGAAACGGCGCGGCTGCCGCTGCCCGGCTACGGCTCCGTTCCGTCCTCCCTCACCTTCAGCCCCGACGATCGCCGGATCGGGTTCCTCCTCAGCCCGGACGAGTCTCTGAACCGGAGCGTGTTCACCTTCGATCCGGCGAGCAGGCGGCAGGAACTGGTGTTCGGTCCGCCGCAGGGAGGCGGGCTCGACGAGGGGAGTTTGTCCGTGGAGGAGCGGCTGAGGCGGGAACGGGCGAGGGAGAGAGGGCTCGGGGTGACGAGGTATGAGTGGCGGCCGAGGCGAGGGGCTCTGGCTCCCAGAGGCGGGATTATGGTGCCTTTGCCGTCCGGGGTTTGTTTGTTTTTTGTTGATTTTGTTGGTTTGGTAGTTTGTTTGTTGAGGACTTTTTTGCTGGAAAGTTCTTGGATTTTGTTTGTTTTCTGAATTTTTCTCCAATAATGCACTGCCACTTACCATTCCACTTCAATTCAAGAATGTCCTTTTGTATTTTTTTTTTCCCTTCCTTCTCTTACTCCTTCCTCAAACTAAACTAAACAAATCCCATCCCCTCCCCTTCTCTTACCATCTGGGGTTTGTTTGTTTTTTTGTTGGTTTGGTAGTTTGTTGAGGTGTTTTTTGCTGGAAAGGTTTTGGCTTTTGGTTGATGGAGTGATTTTGATGTTTAATTATGGATCAGGATGAATCATCTCTGTCCAATCGATGCATTTCTTTCTGAATTTTTGCCAATAATGCGCTCTCACTTACCACTCCACTCCACTTCAATTCAATGATTTCCCTTTTTAATCAACATTGTGCCTTACTTTACAGAAATTAACTTTGAAAAAAAAAATCCAAACCAACCATTTAGCCAATCAATTATGACTTTTCAGCAAATCGACACCCACTTAGTTACAATCACTTAATCAATCTCATTCTAAATTACGAAAAACAGGTTTATTTTCAAGATTTGTGCGGTTCAGAGCCCGAATTAAAACTACCAAGTACTGGAGATTCACCAATTATAGACCCTCATCTCTCTCCTGATGGAAATATGATAGCGTTTGTGCAAAAGGACGAATTGCATGTGCATTATTTATGTGACGGTGAGACGAGACAATTAACCTTCGGCGCCGGAAACGGAAAGGTCTATTAAATATTAATATTAATATTTCTCCTTTTATTCATAAAGAAGGGAAATTTGCAAGAAAGGTCCCTGCATTATGCCGAAATTGCAAAACAGCCCAATGCGGGGGCTTTTTTCAATTTCCGCAGAATGTAGGGTTTTTTTGGGCAAATTTCCCTAAATAAGGATCAACACGGGCAATTAAATCATAAGTCAATATTGTAGTGACCAATCTTCCTTTTTGTTCAATCATCTGACAGGTTCTGATTCTGTTTTCTCTTTTCAGACTCACGGCCTCGCTGAATACATCGCTCAGGTGCTCATCTCTCTCTCTCTCTCTCTCTAAAATCCCATCTCTCTCTTTCTCTCTCTTACCTCTCGCTAACTTTCTCTCTCTAGGAAGAGATGGAGCGAAAAATGGGCTTCTGGTGGGCCCCAGACAGCCAATACATAGCCTTCACAGAAGCCGACGCGTCAGAAATCCCGCTCTTCAGAATCATGCACCAAGGCAAATCCACTCTCGGTCCAGAGGCTCAGGAAGACCATCCTTATCCGTTCGCCGGGGAATCCAATGCGAAAGTCCGGCTCGCCGTGGTCCCGGTCCGCGGCGGACCGATCGTCTGGATGGACCTGTTATGTGGTCCACAAGACCAGGTCCAGGAAGAAAATGAGGATGAGTATCTGGCGAGAGTGAATTGGGTTCATGATAATACCTTAACTGCCCAAGTGCTCAACCGGTCCCACACCAAACTTAAACTGTTGAAATTCAACATAGAAACGGGGCAAAAGGAAGTTTTATTAGAAGAACAGAATGATGTATGGGTTGGTTTACATGATTGTTTTGTGCCGTTGGACAAAACCGGGAATTTAAATCCCGGGAATTCAAATTCCGGTTTTTCAGCGAGCTTCATCTGGGCGAGCGAAAAAACGGGGTACAAACATTTATACTTACACGACCGAAACGGAACCTGTTTGGGCCCGATTACTGAAGGAAACTGGACGGTGGAACAAATAGTTGGAATAAACGAAACGGCAGGTTTGGTTTACTTTACCGGTACGACAGACGGCCCGCTCCACACGAATCTCTACCGTACCAGTCTATTCCCCAATTGGGACAAACCGGTACCGGCCCCTCAGAGACTGACACGTGGCGAGGGCCGCCACATCGTCACTCTAGACCACCAGTTTCAAAAATTCATCGACATTCACGACTGTTTAACCTCGCCTCCTACGATCTCTCTCTGCGCATTAAATGACGGCAGTTTAATCATGCCGATATTCGAACCGAACATTGATTTACCAAGAATAAGAGAGATGAGGGATTTGGGGCCGGAAATTGTGCAGATAGAGACGAAAGACGGTACGGTTTTGTACGGGGCGTTGTACTTGCCTGATGAGAGGAAGTACGGGCCGCCGCCGTATAAGACGATGGTCAGTGTCTACGGTGGACCGGGTGTACAGCTGGTTGCGGATACGTGGGTTAATACGGTCGATATGAGGGCGCAATTTTTGAGGAGTAAAGGGATTTTAGTCTGGAAGGTAGGTATTTTTGATGGGGGAATTTGTGGAAATGCCCCTGTGTTGTAGAAAATTGTAAAACAGCCACTGTGTTATTGCCAAAATTGCAAAAAACTCCCCTGTGTTAAAGAAAATTGCAAGAAAGCCCCTGCATTATTGCCGAAATTGCCAAAAAAGTGCTGTACCGTTAGTTATTAGCTAACTCCGTTAGTTTAGCTTGAATTTCTTAAAAATTTTACTTGAAGTTCTTTAATCTAACGGTATTAGCTCCTAACTAACGGTAGGGACTTTTTTTGGCGAAATTTGACAATAATGCAGGGCCTTTTTTAATGTAAATTTCCAACAATACATTGACCATTTGGTAAATTCTACAAAATTTATAATTTTTTCCTTACTATTATTTTTCCAGTTGGACAACAGGGGGACGACGAGACGAGGCCTGGACTTTGAGTCCCAAATAAAACACAAATTCGGGCGCGCGGACTGCGAGGACCAGGTGGCGGGCGTGGATTGGCTGGTCAAACAAGGCCTTGCGAAAGCTGATCATGTAGGCATTTACGGGTGGAGTTACGGGGGGTACTTATCGGCCATGTGTTTAGTGAGGTTTCCTGATGTGTTTAGATGCGCTGTTTCCGGCGCGCCTGTTACATCCTGGGACGGGTAAGGAAATAAAATAATAGTAAATAATTTTGTTGAGTTTTTAGTGAAGGCGGAATTTCTTATTTACTGACTGATTTATGACTTTTTGTCTTTGTGCTTTATTGGGTTGTGTGTGGTTAGCCGCTCGTTCAAAGACTAATCATGCAAATTTTCGTAAAGTAGAGAAACGAAAAAGTTTAAATCGATAGTACGGGGGTTAAATCGAGATCCATTTAAAGTATAGGGACTAACGATGCATTTATCCCTTTTTCATTGTGCTTTTTTAAGTATAAAAATACCTCGCGTTTAATATTTTTCGTCTCATCTCGTTTTTTTGTGTATATATACGCAAAACAACTGAGCTGATTTTTGAAAAAAGTCGACCAATATCATAGGCACTAAATAGTTTCTAAAAGTGCAAGGACTTTTTCACAATTTCACAAAAACAAGGGGTTCTTGAAAACTTCTTTACAATTTAACCAGGTACGATACGTTCTACACTGAAAAGTACATGGGCCTTCCTTCTACCAACCCAGACGCCTACCAATACAGCTCCATCATGCACCACGTCCACAAACTCAAAGGCAAACTCCTCCTCGTCCACGGCATGATCGACGAAAACGTGCATTTTCGCCACACCGCGAGGCTCATAAACGCGTTGATAGCCGCGAGGAAGAGTTACGAGCTGATTGTGTTCCCGGATGAACGACACATGCCGAGGCGGATGGAGGATAGAGTGTATATGGAGGAGCGGATTTGGGAGTTTGTTGAGAGGAGCTTGTAAAGAGAGAGAGAGAGTTGTAATTGTTGGGGAGTTCTTTTTTTGGTGTATTCTTTATGCTCGAGGTTTGAGTTTCTATGATAAAAGGGGGATGAATAAGTGGTGTTTGTAATTGGATCGTGATGTAATTGTTGCTAATTTTTTTTTTGTTTCTATAATTTTAAAGTGTGAGATTCTTTCTATGGGGCTTTGTTTTTGGTTGATTCGTACGTATCTTTGTCATTTATGTTTATTTTTAATTGATAACAAATTTTTCTGTGAATAATTTTATGAAATGCACATTTATATATATGCCATACCAATCAAGCGAAAGAGCAAGCTGCTCCTGGTCCACGCCATGGTTGACGAGAACGTGCACTTTAGACACACGGCGACTCATGAACGCTTTAATCACGGCCAGGAAGAGTTATGAGTTGGTGGTGTTCCCGGATGAATGGCACATGGCCGAGACAGATGAGGGATAGAGTGTATACGGAGGAGCGTATTTGGGAGTTTGTCGAGAGGAACTTGTAAAGAGAGTTGTAATTGTTGTGGATTTTCTACTTTTTTTTTGTTTTTGGTGTATTATTTATACTCGAGTTTGAATTGGATTGTGATGTTATTGTTGCTAATTTTTTTCAAGGGAAAGCTCCACCTGGTCCACGGCATGATCGAACGTGCATTTCCAACACACCGCGCGGCTCATAAACACTCTAATCGCGACGAGGAAGAGTTACGAGTTGGTGGTGTTCCCGGATGAACGATACATGCCGAGACGGATGAGGGATAGGGTGTATACGGAGGAGCGGATTTCACTCTTTTTTCTCTCAAATCAAACTGGCCCTTCAGCAACTTTAGTTTGTGTGCCAAGGGAGAATATCGGGCAAAAATTAAAAAATAAAGTATACAAACCATTGTTTGTGTGGACTTTACATTACAAAACACTATTAAACTTTTTTTTTTGAGGGACTGAAAACACTATTAATTTTCCAGTATATATACACTCTTTTATATTATGCTGTAAATTCATAAAAACCCCTTATAAAAAAGTCGGTGGTTTATATACTCTTCATTTTATATCAAAAACTTTGAGGAGCTTTTTCCACTTTTCCATAAAAAAATGATAAATTAGGTGAGGGGCCGGCTCCAAAATAGTTTAGTTTAGTTGAACAGTCAAAACTCAAAAGATAATCTTCTGACTTTCTAAAAGCTCCAAATAATTGGGCAGAGCCGTTCACTGCTATGCACGTATGAGCTCCAATAGGAGCTCGCCACCTGGGTGTTGTGATAACCCAAGGATCTTTTGTGACTATGCTTTTGTAAGAACGCAAACTTACCATTTTATTTTATTCATCATCCCAAGTCTAAAAGTCTACAAATATAATTAAGGAGATTGAATTATAAAAATTATTTCGATTCTGAATCATCTTTTCACCTTTTCATGAAATTATTGTAGTCACAATACAAGCCACAAAATTTTATTGCGATAAAATGGCAACAATAAACAAAATATATACATATTTTAATCAAAGGAAAAAAAAATAATGACATCAAAATAAATTACTTTTTATGATAATCTTTTATGTTTGAATTTTTACAAATAACATTGAACCCTATTAGATTAAAATTATCTTTTGATTCAATGATTCCTTATGAAAAAACTTTTAGCTGAACAATTTATTTCGAACTCTTAAAATTAAATAAAAAATAAAAATAATGTTTTTGAACTCCTAAAGTTTGAAATGCTACTGGTCTAGAATGAAAACTTTCTTTCTACAATAATTATTTTCTATTATGTGCTTATTTCAAAAAATAACTCATCAAAAATCAAGATGCCATAATTTCATGTATCCACACAATAGTCCACAAAGTCAGATACCATAATAATACTCTGAACAGGTTCTCTATGAAGTGCAAATCAACTTGCTAATTAAAAAAGATATATTGCTAATTAATCTTAATCTTGTGGGAAGCATAATTATCTCGGATAAGTTGATAGGCTGGATTGCGTAAGCACCGACGTGGACCGACAAATTACATAATAAAACGGCGAAATGTATTAGAAAAAGAAAAATAATTTACTATCAAAAGAAATTAATGTGCATTATTTCATGTGAGCCCTACAAAAATATTACATATTATTTATAGCTCCATAAAGTAAACATATTATGTATCAGGTACCATCTAGGTTATGTGAATATTTCGAAAAACATACTGATTATTATATATTTTGACGATACTCCTCAAATGCAAGTTAGATATTGCACATGATACATCTAAAATATTTTATTTTAAGATAATAATGAATACTTTGTATGTACTTTTTTAATATTTATGATATATAACAGACACAAAATATTATATTTCAAAAATAAAATGATACTTTATACTAAATTTCCAGCATATCAAATATTGAATATATAATATTTAAGAAACAACAAATATAAACTATTATTAATAAAATTATAAAATATTATATATAATAGACATATAACACTTTAAGTATCATATAAAATGTGATACTCATATTCCTACAAATTCAACATATATAACACTATAAGACAATACGTTTAAAAAAAATTTGAGATTTTGTCCAACATTGTTTATAACATATAAGACATAATATATACAATATATACATTTAAGACATTTTGCAATACATACGTTTGAAACATTTTGCAATTTTGTTTCAACATTGTATAAGACATATATATTAGGGATAATATCACGTATGCCCTTCTAAAAACCCAAAATATCAAATTTACCCCTCCAAAACTCAAAATATCAAAATTACCCTCTCAAAGTTCATTTTATATCAAATTTGCCCATATTTCAACTCTACCGTTCAAATTAACACAAGAAATATAAAATTACGGTTTTACCCCTGTCTTCTTCTCCAATCTTATTTTCTATCAAATTTGTCAATATTCAACTTCCATGTTAAAGCAAACAAAATATATATATATATATATATATATATATATATATTCCATTCCTACCATTCTTCTCTTCCTTTAGGTAAAGCAATGGTGAAGTGAAGCTCCTAAAAGAGAAAAAACCCGAAAACTAAGCTTGTTCGAAATCCAAATTTGGTTGAAAACCAACCAATTAAGTTTCAAACCACTCTCTATCTCTTTGTAAATGGTAGTGCCAAAATGGAAAAAAGAAAAACTTTAAGAAAAATATATATTACTTAAACTAAAAAAAGGGAAAAGAAATTATTCAAATAAAATCTCTCTTACTTATGAATATAAATCTCATAAATTTTAAAGAATTAGAAAAAAAAAATCTGTCCATACTTTATTAGTAGAAAAAATAAGAAATAACTAGAAAGGAAGAGTGTGTGTGTGTGAGAGAGAGAGAGAGAGAAAAGTGTTGGACAATGTTGCGGGAGAAAAATGAATGAAATGTTGAAGAATAGAGGGGTAAAATTATAATTTCATATTTTTTTGTGTTAATTTGAATGGTAGAGTTGAAGTATGGGTAAATTTGATATAAAAGGAACTTTGAGAGGGTAAATTTGATATTTTGAGTTTTGGAGGGGTAAATATGATATTTTGCGTTTTTGAAAGGATATGCGTGATATTACTCCTATATATTATACATACAACACATATTCATTTTTCGAAGGGGTACAAATGCAAAGCCCCTAATTAATTATTAAACGGTTAAACCTCACAATAAATTATCCTATATAATTGCCAGCAAGATTTCTCAACCCAGTCGCTTTTCGCAAGTAACAAACAATTCCGTCAATTCGCCCGTCTCCTTCTACGAAGCTGCCCTCTGTCGAGTCTTGTCCCAGTCTCCACGCATAAAAGAAGAAGAAATCTTCTCCTCCTTTTCCTTCGAATTCAAACCTATTTTCTCTACTTTCTCCTATAATCTCTCTAATTCTTACTGTTCATGCAAGAAAAAGAAGAAGAATCATAGAATATAGTGTAATTGAGTTCGTCATTCGTGTTGATTCGTCCTTTTTGGTAAGATTTTTTTTTCGGCGTTTTTTTTTATTATTTCCTTGATTATTTTCGATGAATTTGTTTTTTGGGTTTTTTGGATTTGAATTGTAATTTGTGGTTTCATTTGGTTTTGCAGGTTTAATCCAATTTGGACTGGAAAGACTTTATTAATAATTCTCGATGAGATTGTAACATTGGTGAAGTTGGGTTTTAATTAGGGCAATTTCTTAGCTTCTTTTTTTCTTTAAGAAAGGAAGAAATCAAATTCCCTCAATTCAAAATGGCTTTGAACAAATGGTAGATAGATCTCGCTTTGCGAGTATCTAATCGATTCTACTCAGAATCAAGCCCTCTTTTCTTCTTTTCCCCTTTCTTTCTTCACTCTAATCTCCAAACCAAGTCAAAATGTCTTCAACAAGTCTTATTATAGCTCCGATGAGAGAAGAACCGTCTCTCTGCCCGATCCAATTTGGGGGCGCTCGGTCACGCCATTACCTCCAAACTGAATCGATTCTGATTTTTCTGGCTATGCCGGGCTCCGATTTGATCCCAATGCGGGTGCTCGAATCGGACTCGATTGCCTCCGTCAAGCTGCGGATCCAAACCTCCAAAGGCTTCATGGTCAAGAATCAGAAGCTGGTTTGTGACGGCCGTGAGCTCGCTCGATCCTACAGCTCGATTAGGGATTACGGTTTGATGAACGGCAATGTGCTTCATTTGCCAATTAGGGTTTCAGATCTGCTTCAAATTAACGTCGAAACGAACTGCGGCAAGCGGTTTGACTTCAAAGTGGAGAAGGACAAGAGAGTGGGATACGTGAAAAAACGGATCGCGGAGCCCGAAACGGGTCTAGGGTTTGACCCGGCCGAGCAAGAACTCCTCTTTGAAGGCGAGAAATTAGAGGATAATCTTGCTATTTCCCAAATTTGCAAAAATGACTCGATCATTCATCTATTCATCCGTAAACCCGCTAAGGTGACAACTCGCCGCTCCGCAAAAGACTTCGAACTGTCGGCCTTCAAACCTGGAAATGAAATCCCGAGCGAGAAACTTGCCGAGCAAGAAACTCTCGTCGAACCGGTAGTTATAAATCCGGAAGTTGAATTCCCGGATTCGGTCCTCGACATGATAAGATCCGTGGACGCGGGTCTCAAAAACGGGTTCGGACCCGTTATGACGTCAGAAGGATCCGGCGGGGCTTACTTCATGCACGATGAATCGGGCCGGAATTACGCGGCGGTTTTTAAGCCGTTGGATGAGGAACCGATGGCCGAAAATAATCCGAGAGGTTTACCTTTTTCCACCGACGGTGAGGGATTGAAAAGGGGAACTCGTGTCGGCCAAGGGGCTTTTCGTGAAGTCGCCGCCTTTTTGCTCGACCATCCAATTGACAAATTAGGGTTTGGTGCCAAAAAATTAGGGCTTGGGTTGGAGAAATTAGGGCTTGGTGAGGAGAAATCAGGGCTTGGTGAGAAGTCAGGGTTTGGAGAGGGGAAATTAGGGTTAGGGTTAGGGTTTGCGGGAGTGCCGGCGACGGTGTTGGTGAGGTGCTGGCACAGGAACGAGTGGAAAGTGGGGTCGTTGCAAAAGTTTGTCAAGAATAACGGGAGCAGCGAGGAGATGGGGCCGAGGGTGTTTCCGGTTGAAGAAGTGCACAAGATCGCTGTGTTGGATGTGAGGCTGGCGAACGCGGATAGGCATGCCGGGAATGTGTTGGTGAGGAAGGATGGGGAGAGAATTGGGCTCGTGCCGATTGATCATGGATACTGCTTGCCTGAAAATGTAAGTGGTTTTTTTGTTCTTTTTGGTGAGATTGTTGAGTGAAGCGAGAAATGTATTGAAAATATGGAATTCTATCGATGGATTTTGAATGTTTGGTAGAAAAAAAGTGCTTTAAAGTTCAATAGCAAAAGATTATTTGACTTTCGATGTCCACTATTTTTTTTCGCCGGACTTTGAAAATTCAGTACTTTTTTGTTGTTAAGATTTTCAAAGTCCAGTGTTTTGAAAAGAAAAGTAACGAACTTATGAAGTCTGTTTAGGGTTAGTTTGAGAATAAATTTAAAGACTGGGTTCGTTAAGTATTTTTTGTGTTAGTATTAGGAATCTTCCATACAATTTGCTCTTTACATCGTATCTTTTTTTTTTCAACACAATTCTTAATTCTCATCATTATTTTATTTTTATGTTAATTCAGTTTGAGGATTGTACGTTTGAATGGTTGTACTGGCCACAAGCCAAAGAGCCATTCAACGAACAAACAATCGACTATATAAAAACCCTAGACGCCGAAAAGGACATCTCCCTCCTAAAACACCACGGTTGGGAACTCCCTTTCAAATGCCAGCGAGTGCTCCGCATCACCACCATGCTTCTGAAAAAAGGAGCAGAGAGAAACCTAACTCCGTTCGAAATAGGTAGGATCCTGTGTAGGGAAAACCTGAAGAAGGAATCTGGGATTGAGACGATCCTGCGGGAAGCGGAGGATTCCGCATTGCCGGGAAGCCGGGAAAGCGTTTTCCTGGAAACCGTTTCTGAGTTTATGGATCGGTATCTGGATCCGTGTTGATAGTGTGAGTTTGTTTGTTTGTAACTAGTTGTATGGAAGTGAAAGTAAATATCTTTTCTATTTGTTGGGTGATTTTATTCTTTTTTTTTACTGATTGGAAAGAACTTGATTTGGGACTGTGTTAAGTTTGATCGGACTGGTTTAGACGTGGTAGTGTGGCTGTTGGTTTAGACTCTGTTTAAATAATAATAATAAGTATAGTTAGTGTAGCTTGTGTGTGTGGTTTGGTTTGCTAAATGTTTTTGTCTCTTCACTGCTTGTTTTCTTTTGCGTTTTATGAAATTCAAGGGGTAGGTAATTTTGACAATCTGAGTATTTTGAGAAGTTTGGAAATTCGAACGTTTGGCTTTGAACTGGTCATTTTAGTTCTTGTACAAAATTAAATGTATTGGTGTGATTCAAGAGATCAGAAGAGAATGGAAATTGGAAGGCATCCTAATTTGAAGACTTGGAAACGTAGCATGGTTTTTTTGTGACAAGGCACGCCATAAAGATGAAAGATCACACAAATATGAGGCCATTTGGTTCTTTAAATTTAGCTGCCTTGATCAAACCTTCAACTTCGAAACAAATTATTGTGAATGGAGTTGTTTTTATTTGTAGAAAATAGTCATTATCATATGTTGGAGGAAACCATTTATGAAATTTTTGTGCCTTTCATGCTGACAAATGATTAAATTTCATGCGTATTTTTTGACTAAACAATAGGTAACAAGATTCGGAAGCTATTATTGTGGGCCAAATAATAGAAAAATTCTGAACTACACAAGTGCTTTTTCGAGCCCCCCCTTTTTGCATCAATCCAAACAGTCGAATCGTGAATATACGACATAATGATTGATACTTGATATGATGTCGTTCAATGATGCATTAGGGAAATTAATATTCTTACATTAGGTGAATATAAAACAATGAAGTAAAATTTATATTTTAATTTAATAAAATGTGTTGTCATAAATTTTATAAAGTTGCAATCATATATATGATAATAGGAGTCAAATTAGTATCTTGAGATGTGACTGAGGTGTCTCTATTGTAATTTTTGTTTTTCATGGTGTTAGCTCTTGTTTTCATTTATAAATTGACGGCTTGATTTTTGTTTACTGATTGTTGCTTTTTGTAAATTTAGATATTTGTGAATTGTATTGTGATATTATTTTCATTTATATTTTTTTTTCTGAAGAAATATTATGTCGTCGTATGATCTTACTTTATTTTTTTTATTTTTTAGTTTTCTTTCCATTCTAAAATGGATTCTTATTGATATGGACTTTGATTGCTTATTGCCTATTTGTTTTGTTAAAACTCTGTTGGATAACTTCAAATATGAAAGCTGTTTTTCTTTTCTCCTAAAAGTCAGATTGTAATATTACGCATATAACAACAATAGATGACATGTAACAAATATCAGTGCTAAAGGTTTCTTGAAATCTCAAGGCCAAGTTAATAAGCAACAAGATCAAAATGAAGCATTGGAAATTTCTCTAACCCCGGTTTGTCATTCAAGTTTCTATGAGCACTTCTATCAAGGATACTTGCTTCTTTCAATGGCAATAAAATGATATCAATTGTTTTGCGATTGATCATAGTTTCGCGTAAAGAATCAACATCTCATGTCGCATCACTACATCATTATGTTTTAGAAAAATTAACCTTAAATTATCTTGATTTTATTCATTTCTTGAAGAATATGTTATAGTTTGGGAATTTCAAAGTTTTTCGGATTAATTTGAGAAATCTTACCTTTTTATGTTTTCTCTTTTTTTTAACATGATTCTCATTCTCATTATATTTTTTTTCATTTCAATTCAGTCTGAGGATTGTAGGTTTGAATGATTGTACTGGCCGCAAGCCAAAGAGCCATTCAACCAAGAAACCATCTACATAAAAACTCTAGACGCCGAAAGGGATATCTCACTCCTGAAACACTTGCCAGCGAGTGCTCCGCATCACCACCATGCTCTTGAAAAACGGATCATGTGTAGGGTCATGTGTAGGGAAAACCTGAAGAAGGAATCCGGGATTGAACTGATCTTGCCGGAAGCGGAGGATTTTGCTTTGCCGGGAAGCCGGGAAAGCATTTTTTCAGAGACCGTTTCTGAGGTTATGGATCGGTATCTGGATGCGTGTTGATAGTGTGAGTTTGTTTGTTTGTAGCTAGCTGTATGGAAGTGAAAGTAAATATGGGTATTTTTTTTTTTTTTTTAGAGTCTATCTATTTAGCCTCATGGATGCCATATTTTTGTGACCGTGACATCATCCTGCATCATCCGAGCAAGTGGTAATCAGCCAAAACCAGATAATGGTTTTGCTTTTATTTTTTATTTTTATGGGAGATAATATGTATGCATTGGATTCTGAAATTATGATGGAAAGCGGACTGTCATATCTGACAAATGTTAGATAATTATTACTTACTTTCTGCCAGCAGTCACATGCCAAATCACAACTGAAAAATGTCTAAACACCACTAAATCCTGTCTTTAGAGGGGAAAAATTCGAACCGTTTGAATTTGAAATTATTTTTTTTAAACCGTGAATTTTTTGGGGGGAAATTATGAACGGTAATTTCCTCTATAAATAGAGGACACCCCCAGAACTTCATTTGCTATTTTCATAGCTTTGCTCAGTTCTCTGATTACCACTTAGAATCCCACTTACCATCAGACAAATACAATTGTAGTTTTCAAGAATCTGTTGGATATGCGGACCAGTCAGGTTTCCAGGAGGTATTTACTTCATGTTAATAGTAATATTCCAGTATCTTATGTATATTTTTGTTAATATTTGAGAATTAGTTGATTGATGTCTAATTGTGTTCCTTTTCAGGAAGGTAGTTGTTCCAGGTTCAGCAAAGCAAAGATCGATATGATGTGGGTTAACTTCAAGCCTTGGAAAGTTTCGCTTAAATCCATGTTGTTCCTGCTGAAGAACAAGGTTTTTATTCTAAAATTCGGTTTACATTAATTTCTTGTTATTTTAGTTACCAAGTAGTAATTAGTACTTTTATAATAAATTGTAAGAAAATATTTATTATGATAGAGAGAACTAGGTGATTATTAGGTTAGTTTATGCGTAGTATAGCATTTGGAACGTGCATTTTCCACCGGTCAGTAAAGGCATGGAGTTTTTAAAATTTGTAATCTTTAATATGGTTCAAGTATATTTACCTGTAATGAATATTTGTCAATAGTGGTAATTAGTTATGTTTTTTTAATTTCTTCAAATAAACCCTTTTAACTTTGCATTTGAGAATAAGTTGTAAATTATGTGGAGTTCAAAAATAGAAATTGCTGAAAACATCAATTGTAAAACTATGACATTTTCTCATAGATTATGATTAACATCAAGCGTTAATAAGGTAAATAATATGATGATAAATTGTGTTAGCAGATATGGATCAATATTTTTGGGTTGCCTGAACATCACTACACTTGCTTGGGTTGCGCAACATCATCACTACACCTGTTTGGGTTTGCTCAACATGCTGGTTCCACGTGGCGTTGAATGATTTGGCCGTTTCTCTAAAAAAATTATTTAGTATGTAATTTTGTGTCCATCTTTTGTTATGTGATGTTTTAGGATGGATTGTATGATCTGGTGTTGTATTTTGTTGTATCTGGTGGTGAACTTTGTGTATGGTGTTGGGTTTTGTAGTTTACTGGTGGTAAGGGGTTGAGGGTGTTGAAAGATTTGGAATGTTAAGTAGTAAGAATTATGGAATTTTAATTTTGAAAATTGAGTTGTCTTATTTGCTGAATATCTTGGTCTTCATCTCACTTTATTTGATACTTACATTAGGGAGTACTATAAATGATTGTGAAATAATGTTGATTAGTTTAATTACAACATAATTTATGTTAAATGACTTGTGTTATACATGTAGTGAGATGTTGAGAACTCCATACCTTTCTTGCTGAAAGAAAGATTGAACATTATAATTTATGTGGTAGTTGGTGTACTCTATAGAGTAGTTACTTAAAAACTTAAAATATTTGTAAAGATATTACTTGTAATGATCATACAATATTAATGAGCATGATTAATTTAATTAGAGTAGATACTTAGTAGGACCCAGCATGATACAAGTTTGATAGTTTTATGACAGAAAATATTTATAAGAACTTAAAATATTTGTAAAGATATCACTTGATGTGAAGTATAAATCCATCTTGAAAAGTGTAAACCACTATAAACTAACAGTAGTTATCAATGGAAAAACCGGACAACCATGGAAAGTCATGTAAGCATGACATCACGGACATAATTTTGTGGAATTCTAGGGGCTAAACATAATTTTCCTTTTTTTTACTGATTGAATTGAAGGAACATGATTTGGGGAGCTGTGTGTTAAATTTGGTGGGACTGGTTTAGACTTGGTAATGACTAATTGTGGCTGTTCGTTCAGCTGTTTAAATAAATAATAAGAGTATATTTAGTGTAGTTTGTGTGTGGTTTGGTTTTTTAAATGTTTCTTTTTCTTTGATTGTTTTCTTGAGTTTTATTGAATACAAGTGGAAGTGGGTATATTTCACAATTTGACTATTTAAGAAGATTGGAAATTGGAAGCTGGTTTGACTTTGAATCTGTGTCATTTTAGTTTTCATTCAAAATTAAAGGTATTAAAGTGTGATTCAAGAAGGCATCCCGATTTGAAGACTTCTTAGAGAACATGTTTTTTTTTTTTTTTTTTTTTTTTTTTTTGACTAGTCACTCCGAAATAGTGACAAGTCACACAAATGTGAGGCCAGTGGGTATATTTCACAATTTGACTATTTAAGAAGATTGGAAATTGGAAGCTGGTTTGACTTTGAATCTGTGTCATTTTAGTTTTCATTCAAAATTAAAGGTATTAAGTGTGATTCAAGAAGGCATTTATAATTTATTATTAATTAAAAATTAAAAATAATTTATTATAGTTTATTTATCTTATATCAATATTATAAATACATATATTCTCTTGCATAATTTTTTTTGCATATTTTCATTCATAGTCGATATACATATACTTAAGTAAGAGAAAAATGAATTTGGAACCATATTAATATGGAGTTCAAAACAAAGAGAAAATTCAAAGGAATTTATATATAATATTTTTAACATGAGAAATATGATATTTGATTAAGAATTAGTACTTTTTAGGAAAAAATATATTTGTGTTTTGATATATATATGTGAACTCTTCATCTTCTATTTACATTATATTCTAAATGATATATATTTTATTGGTTGGAATCGGTTCATGAACCCAACGAATAATAATAATACATATCATCAATAAAAAGTGATGTGGCTTCTAAAAATGCACTAAATTAGAAGTAAAATAATTAACCCCAATCCCTTATTTTTCATCTCCTTTTGAGCCTTCTCAAACGGCCACGTCATTACTTTTATTTCGATCGTTCGATCAAATTTTTTGTAAAATCTGAACTATTCATTTTCTCAAAGTCATTGATATTTTATGGCAACATACGTGTGGTTATTAAAACATAATCATATAATTAGTTGAATTGGTGTTTATCCATCCCCGATTTGGTGAGAACTATTGAATTATTCATATAACATAATTTGACTCCTAATTAGTTGTATGAATTTACGGTTTTATAAAATTTTATAAGAACAATTTCATTAAAACTAAAAATACAATTCAACAGTTCTCACCAAATCATGGATGGATAAACACCAATTCAACCAATTATATAATTATATTTTAATAACCACACACATGTTGCCATAAAATATCAATGAATTTGAGAAAATGAATGGTTAAAATTTTATAAAAAATTTGATCGAACGATTGAAATAAAAGTGATGATGTGGCCTTTTGAGAAGACTCATAAGGAGGTGAAAAATAAGGAGTTGGGATTAATTATTTTACTTCTAATTTAGTGCATTTTTAGAAGCCACATCACTTTTTATTGATGATATGTACTATTATCATTCGTTGGATTTTACTTCTAATTTGAATTTTTAGTTTTAATGAAGTTGTTCTTATACAATTTTATAAAACCGTAAATTCATATAACTAATTAGGAGTTAAATTATGTTATATGAATATCTCGAGATGTGCCTGATTTGTCAGGTCATTAGTATATTATTTCAGACTTAAGAGGGTAGCAATAAAATGAAGAATCACATAATTCATTGTGTTATATGAAGTTGTTAGGAGTCATATAATCACTTAAGAGGGTATTTTTAGTTTTAATGAAGTTGTTCTTATAAAATTTTATAAAACCGTAAATTCATAGAACTAATTAGGAGTCAAATTATGTTAAATGAATATCTCGAGATGTGCCTGATTTGTCATGTCATTAGTATATTATTTCAGACTTAAGAGGGTAGCAATAAAATGAAGAATCACATAATTCATTGTGGGCTATTTTTTGTTAAAATTGTTGGGCTTCATCCTCATGTGGGACAACAAAACAAATGAGCCTTGAGCCATTTTAATTATTTTGTGTAAAATAAATTAATTGCAAGGCCTTTTAGAAAAAGTGCATTTGGGACACGGTTGAAAGAAAACGAAGAAATGGAAAAGAGGAAAGAAAGAAAGATGCAAATAAAAAAAATCCGAAAGTGTTTATTTCTGTCTACTTGACAAATGCGTGAAATCGTTAGATATTTTTTTTACAATAGCCCGTAGGCATAAAACCGTTACATAACCCGGATTATATTGGTTTCGTACAATCAGTACAGCAAAAGTTCTCTCTAAGTTCTCTAATCGGGTACTTTTTTTTCTTTGTTTCTGTGAGATAATAATTTTTAAAATGTAGCCTGGATCTTTAATGTATTGAAAATCATAGAAAAACTTTTGCTTTTTATAATGTGGAACAACTAAATTGAATTCAACTGGTTTTATAAATTAGTTTTCCTTAATTTGTCTCTTTTTGTTAGTGTTTATTTTATTCCTTTGCATGGGTTATAAATAGAGTGAAGATTATGATGTTTATTTGAGAGTTTGAATTAGCTTCACAAAATGTTCGACAAAAGTTTCGAGAAAGAAAAATTGTTGGACTGTCTCATTTTTCGTCAAACGTGAGCTACCTCCTTATAAGGGGGAAGGGGATATGATAGCCAATTCTATCTAATATTATTGTTAGTTAACTTTAATTAATATAATTGAGTGTGGGATTGACCCGTCTCATTTTCGTCAAAAAAAATTGTCAGACTCCCCCCATTTTCCCCTAACAAAAACTCGTATGATTCAAGTTTCAAATATGAAAATGATTTTTTTTTCTAAAATCCACATTATAATACAAATTTATCACAATTTAAGCGTTTGAAAATATAAAAACCATAAGAAAAAAAGCTGATACGGATCCAGATTGGCCTGACCATCACGGTGGTCATTTTTGACAAATTTTATGACTTCCAGGATGAAAAATTAGTAAATTGCTGTCTTCTTCTTTATTATGACTCGTGATTTCTTTCATGTCAAAATTTAGATAGTTATAATCATGAATTCATTTATCAAACATATAAAGTGCACAAATTCTGGCGTCACAACAAGGTTACAACTTACAATGAAGACTGATTGAAAAAAGAAATTGCAAAATTAAAAATTGAATATAAATGCAAAGATTCAGACAAAATTTTTTTGTTAAATCATTAAGTTTGTCGAGGCGGGAAATTTTGCCTTGCCTCTTCATTGAATTGCTAGCTTTGAATTTAGCGGCCTTTTCTCTTCTCTGTCAATTCGTAGAAGCATCAGTTCAGAATTTTTAGAACTTGAAATCTCAAATTGGTCAATTTACAATTACAAGACTTAAAATCACGGATTACACAATTCGATTTTTTTTGAGTTTTGCAATGGCCGATATAATACATCAATTTGTACGAAGGCAATTAGTCATTTAAATTTTAAAAATTCTCTTGTGGATCCATGTGTCATGTACAGTTAAAGGACATTTACTTTATCCAATTAGTTTCTTTTTCATTATCCTCCAAAAATAATATGAAAAGGAAGATTAGGATCTTGTGAGTAATGCAATATGAATGAATGATCACATTTCCCTTATGCCGCCTTCATTGAAAGTTTATATATTACTCTATTCGAACATGCAACTATAGATTGGATGGTTTTGGATAATTTTTGTATACTTAAAAATTAAGTTACCGTAAAATGTTGGAGGAAACTGATAATGTACTAAATTAAACCTAAAAGTATTAAGTTAATTACTCTAATTTAGTCTCAATGAGTGATCTCTCAGAGTTGATTATACTATATCAATAAAGACAGAAAATTATACTTCAATTACGGAAAATAGTCAAAATGAGCAGTAAAAGTCAGCCTTCTGTTGCAAAAAATGATTTTAATTGATTTTTTGTTAATAGAGGAGAGGAAATTGATAGAACTTCTACAAGTCTAGAAGATGTTATGAATAGAACACTACCATTTTATCCTACTTAAAATATATACAATTTTTGTCACAATTATGACATTTTAACAAAAAAAAATAAACTCATCAACCACAAAAATTCATACCACACTTCCCGTTTCGCTCTCCTCAGAATAATAACTCAACAACTTTTCGTCCTTCTCCGCTGACCTCAGCATGACATCACTTGCACAAACTTCTCGTAACATTTTCACAACTCGTCTCATAGATGGCCGATTAATAGGAAGACAACTCGTGCATAATAAACCAATTTTAAGCACCTTTTCCATCTCTTCTTTAAACTTCTCTTCAATTTTCGAGTCAAAAACCAAGTCCAAACCGTTTTGCTCAATTTTTGCGCTAACCCATTTAACCAAGTCTTTTGATTCAAATTCTAAATCTACCGGATTTTTTCCAGTCACCAACTCTAATATAACAACTCCAAAGCTGTATATATCGCTCTTCTCATTCACTTTTAGCGTATATGCATATTCTAATAGAAGAAAACAAAAACATAATAAGAGATTCTTACATTAAAACATGTAATGTGTTATGTAAATTTAATACATTATATTACAAAAAATGGTTTTTAATTAAAAAATAACTAACCTGGAGCGATATAACCACACGAGCCAGCAACAACAGACATCGGTTCAGATCCACTTCCAAAATGCTTCGCGACTCCAAAATCCGCCACACAAGCTTTAAACTCTTTATCCAATAAAATATTATTCGACTTCACATCTCTATGTACAATCGCAGGTACACAATCATGGTGCAAATAGCAAAGCCCTTCGGCCGCATTTAATGCAATTTTATATCTCAAATTCCATTCTAACAATTTCGCTTCGCGCCCGTGTAAAACGTCCCCCAAACTTCCATTTTGCATGTATTCATAAACCAAAAGCTTACAATCTTTATGGGTGTAACAGCAATAAAGCTTGATGATATTTTTATGGCGGATTTTACCAAGAATCGCCACCTCAGCATCGAAATTATTTTGGTGAGCCACATTTATTTTTTTAACCGCAATGGACTCTCCAGTACTTAACACGGCCTTGTAGACTTTTCCTGAAGCTCCAAATCCAATTAGATTTTCTTCTTTTAAACAATTTAAAATCTCAAATTCGCTAAAAACTTGTTTGTGAAATGAAGTCATGCTGAATTTTACCTCCTCTGTTTTGAGCCTTTTCTCTTGCTTCAGCTTTTTATACCTCAAATAAAACAGAGCAATTCCAACAAATAAAACGATTAATGCGAGAGCGAAGATGAAACAGAGTATGAGATTCACTCTCGCGCCGCCACCTGTCCCCTTTTGAGAAACGGAGCATAGGTTCGGTAAATCATTACACAAACCAGGGTTTCCTATAAAACTATCTCTATAAACCTCTGTTGCAAAAGCAGAGGGCAATGGACCGTTTAGCTGGTTATAAGACAAATTGAACTGCTCGAGCTTCAAGCTCTCCAGTTGAGACGGAACCTCTCCAGTGAGAGAATTACTGGACAGGTCCAGGTAGTTCAGAACAGGAAGGCTTCCTAACTCAGGCGGAATTCCGCCTGTAAATCGATTATGCGCTAAATTAAGCTCTGTCAATCTAATCCATGATTTGATTCCTCTCAACAACTGGCCTGAAAGAGAATTGTTGCATAAATCGAGCTGACCTAATTGATACAATTCGCCTAGTGAGGCTGGTAAAGGACCGGTTAATCGGTTATTAGCGGCTGAAAATTCGTATAATTTTGAAAGAGATCCAATTTCTGAAGGAATTGGGCCAGTAAATTGGTTGTGAGAGATGAGAAGTTTAGAGAGAGAGGCGGAACTGGAGATGACTGGAGAGATAGAACCAGTGAGAAAATTTGAAGAAAGCTCAAGTAATGAGACACGTGGTAGGCCCCACAATCCATCAGGGAGATCTCCAGTTAATCGGTTGTTCGAAAGTCTGACACGCGCCAGAGACCGGCACCGAGCCAGATTGTTTGGAACAGAGCCTGAAAATAAGTTGTCGATTAAGAGAAGCTCTGTTAAAACTCCATGGTCGCAAATGGAAGGTGGGATGCTTCCAGACAGAGAATTTGAGGAGAGATCAAGAAGAATTAGAGGCGAGTTTTTGCCTAAGTCTGAAGGAAGAGAGCCATTAAAGCGGTTTGAGAAAAGACGGAGCTCTGCGAGAGACTTTAAATGAGAAATGGTGGGAGGAATCGGTCCGCTGAGCTGATTTGAGTAAAGGTGGAGACTCTCTAGGTTTGGCAAGTTGAATAAGTCGTCAGGTAAAGGTCCTTCAAGCTGGTTTGAAGAAATGTCGATTCTTTTGAGGAGAGAGAGATTGGAGAGGCCATGAGGAATCGGTCCTGAAAGGGAGTTTTTGTAAAGCTCAAGCTGGACCAAGTTGGAGAGGGAAGCTAATGATGCAGGAATCGGGGCACTTAAGGTGTTTGATGAAACATCGAGGTTTGTTAGGTTGGTAAGTTGGCCGATTGATTCTGGAATTGAGCCGTTCAAATTGCAACCGGCCAACCAAAGGGTTTGTAATGAGGCTAAATTGGAGAAGGAAGAAGGAATGGGGGAAGGAGTAAAGGGGTTGTAAGAGAGGTTAAGCTCGCGAAGCGTAGTGACATTGCTCAGAAATGGAGGAATGGAACCAGACAGAAGATTGTTTACCAAAGACAGAGATTCCAAGTGTTTGAATCGGCCGAACGAAGCTGGAATCGGGCCGGAAATATTATTGCCTGAAAGGTCTAAATATGTTAAAGAAGGAAGATCAGCCAGAGAATCTGGCAAAGGACCAACCAACAAATTTCCTGACAAGTCAAGATGAGATAGAGTCAGACACGAAGCAAGAGAAGAAGAACTGAGAGAAGAGTTGATGTTGTTGAGTGAAAGGGAGAGAAATGAAAGGTTTGGAAGAAGGCAGAGAGAGTGTGGAAATGGACCCATGAGGTCAAGATTAGTTAAATCAATGGAGACTACTGTTGGGTTAGGAGAAACAGAGCAATGTATACCCGTCCAGTTGCATGGCGTTGAATCACCTGAGTTCCAATCAGCAAGAGCGTTTTGTGGGTCATCTAGGTTGTTTTTGGCCTTTAACAGATAAAGGCCTTCTTGGTTAATGGAGAATGTCAAGTGGGTCAAGTTTAAGAGAAGAAGAAGAAGAAGATAGTAAAGGGTTTTCATGGCGGATATCAAGAGATTAAGCTTCAAAGATTGTTGGTTTAATGGAAGAGGAGAGAAGAGAGAAGGGTTTGAGTAGAAGGAAGGTCAATGAAGCGCCTCATCGATAGTAGTGTGACAGAGAGAGAGAGTTGATGGAACTGAGCGGCACAGGAAGGAGAAACAGAAAAAGAGGAAAAAAGGAATGTGTTTGAATCCTCTGTTGCCAAAGAAACTATGATGTTTGTACAGAGAATAAATTATTTACACACTATAATAGAAATTCCAGTTTTAAATTTTGCAAAAGTAATACAATGTATTCTTGCAAAATGGATGGTTTTTAATATAATGAATCAATGTTTTAAATAGCGATATAGCGCTCCGTAGCGGATTGATTTTTTTTGTAGCGGATTGCGGTAGCGGACGCTATCGCGGCGCTATGACCTTATAGAGGACGTGCAATATAATTTATAATTTACGTAAAATTTGCAAAAATATTAATGATAAAAATATGATCATAATAAAAAATTTATATAAAAAACAAAAAATCCAAAGACTATAATTATTAAATAAAATAATATAATTATTTATCATAAATTACCATACAAAATTCATTATTCATAACTAAACATATCGCCTAATTATCCAAAATAAACACACAAATATTAATTATCAAAAATAAGCAAAAAAAAAAAAAAAATACAAAACTAACATTTTAAATGCTATAGCGGCCGCTATTTGAACGCTATTTGACCGCTATAGCGGCGCTATAACGCTCGTAGCGCACAAAACGCTATTTTAGCTATATTTTCATTGCGTATTGCGTTTTATGGTCGAAACCCGCTATTGCTCGCAATTGCAGCGCTATAGCGCCGCTATTTAAAACACTGTAATGAATACATAAAAAAATGATGAAATATGAAGTATAAGATTCTATATGCTCAACTTCTTTACATATTCATTATGTTGTGTGAAAATTAGATTTTGTATAAATTTTTTTCAGCTTAAATTTTTTTTTTAAAAGCCCTTGGGTAATTCAGCTTTAAATTTTACAACAGTAATGCAATATATATATTCTTGCAAAATGATGTTTAATATAATGAATACATAATAAAATTGATGAAAAATGAAATATAAGGTTCTATGCGCTCAACTTCTTTAAATATTCATTATGCTGTGTGAAAATTTTAGATTTTGTATAAATTTTAATGTAAATTAAATATACTTGCTACAAAGGATACATTTTTGTGTAAACCACATAGGTTTGTAAGTCAAGTGGTGCTTTCTATTTGGTGCAGTGGGGAGCTTTTGTTGGTTGTTGGAATAAAGGAATTAATTACTTTAATTGGTCTTAATTGCATCCAATGCAATTTCTAATGTTCATCTCGATTAGACATACTCAATTATTGAAATAAGGGTTCATTGGCTTTTATTTATAATTTAATTAAAACTTATACGATTAAATCCGATTGACAATATTTTTATAGCAACTTGAAAATTATTATTAGTATGTGAGGAACTTCATATTATGTAGTGTGGGAGGGAGAATTAACATTTTTTTACATCTCAATTAGAATTGATGAAGAAAATTTCAAAATAATTTAGCTAGGTTAATATATGGGAGGCAAATGAAATCAGCATATCTCAATTAGAATTATGAAAGCAGCAATACAGAGTTGTTGCATTGGTTTCTGATGGGGTTATTAATTTTGATTGGAAAGCCAATGCTGCGCGTAGAAAAATTGTCACCTTGATATAAATTCTCATTAGTAAATACAACAACTTAATATTGACTTCAATTTTCATTAAAAGAAAATACAAATTAATATTGATTATTTGACCATGCGTAGTCATGGGTTTATATATTGAGATTTGATATACATGGAGGAACGGGAATAATGTGCGAATATCTTGGAAATCAAATTAAAGATGAGAAATTTAATGTGGGAGTTGGGGATGGTTTGATTTGGTGTATTTAAAAGAGAAATATGCCAATATATGAGAATTATAATAAAATATGAGAAATTTTGATTTCTAATTAAATTAACTTTATACTATTTTATTATGTTGTTATACATACGTAACGTAATTAAAAATTTTGTAAGAAATAAATTCAACAAAGAAGGTTTGGAAATGAAGGATACTCTTTGCTTTGAAGTTATAAGAAGCTTCTGATTCTCCATTAAGCATTCATTATTTGGTTATTCTAATCCAGTTGGAATGTTAAGGATATGTTGGACAGAGGCACCTTATATTATCTGTTTCTTATTGTAGTTTGCATGACTCTTCTATGTGTAGGCATTATACAATTGAGTTAAAATAATCAAAATTTTGAAGGTATTAATATAATTATTTAGTACCAAAGAAGACTATGATGAGGAAGTTGGTCGGTTGGTTGGGGAATTGTTTTTTGGAGACCTTTGTTTAATAATATTTTATCACATTAAACAGGCAATTGTATTTATATATTTTTCTTATCACATCAAATAAACTATTAGATATGGCATATGCATGGTTTACTCCCTCGTGCCTTGTTTTCAGAACAGACATATAAAATTACTGTAAATAGTCAAAGTCAAAATCATTTACCTTTTTATTCTTATTTCAAATTACTTGAGAAAATTATACTACTAAATTGGCCTATTATCTGCATTACTAATGTTTCATTTCAAGATATAATTATATTTAGTTTATCATCTCATAATTAAAATGATACTAATATTCTCTCATATTATTATTCATCTCATAATTAAAATGAGAATAATTCCTCATATTATTAGTATGAGAAACTTCCTTAGGAGAGGTAAGGATTCGCCAGTAAGGAATTTGAATTAAAATGACAATAATTGAGGTTACTGTTGAGAACAACCTCATATAATTGGGGTTATTATAGAGAAAAAAAACTCATAACTAAATAGTACAATTTTAAAAAATCAACTTGAAATTCTTTATAATATTAAGAAAAATTATAGGATAAATTTTATCGTAGGTCACTCAACTTTCGTAAAATGACCAGATAGGCCACCCAATTTTTAATTATCTCCAATATCTCACTCAACTTTTGATTTGTCCAAATTAGATCATCCCGGTTAATTTTTCATTCATTTATTGACGAAATTGACACATGCATGACGCGTCATCGTTGTTGTAAGCAATCCACGTCATTATCGACTTATAACTCAAATAATCATCTCAAATTTATCAAAATCACGGGAGGTCATCCAACAATACAATTATATCACCGTAGGTCACTCAACTTTAAAAATTGATCACCAAATGTCACTCAACTTTTACAATGTATCATATGAGATCACTCAACTTTAAAAATATTTCATTAGAGGTTTTAATTTGTTGAGATCACTACCTTTAATTTCATGAGATCACTACCTTTAATTATATGTTGGTTTTAATTTGTTGAGACGAGTATAGTTCATGTGAGACTTTTTTTTTTTAAAATATTAATTACATGATTTTAGCAAAATGAGATAGCTATAAAATATCATTTTTATAAAATACAGAACAATTTTTTTTCAAAAATACTTTACAAAAATATTTTATATCATTTTTAAAAAATTTATAAAAAAATTCAGAAAAATATTTTTAGAAAAGAATATTTTTTCAAGGAAATATTTTTCATTTTAAAAAAAATACATTTCAAAAAATATTTTATAAAAGAATATTTTTTTAAAAATGAAATTATTTTATAAAATACTTTTATTAAAAGCATTTGTTTATAAAAAAAACTTTGAAACATAATTTTTTTTAAAAATGAAAACTATTTTTTTGGAAAGTGTGCCTCGGTCGGCGATCGCGGCTTCGATCAGGGGTCGGATTAGCTGTCAAAGCTCGTCGCGCCACTAATAGTTCTCCGGAATCCACAAACGTCACTTTCTCGGCATCTTCTGGATCGTTGTCATAAATCGCTGGGGTGCCGATATGCTCCATCTCTTCTATAGATTCTCCGAAAACAGTGAATACTCTCTGATTCGGGCAATCTGATGTGATGTGTCCATAATCTTTGCACTTAAAACATTGGGTTGCCTTTCCTTTGGATCGAGTCACAATGGTGCTTTCGGTGGATTTGTCTGGGTTGTTCGTAGCAGAATTTTTTGTGGTGTGTGTGTGTGTTGGTTTCGGTTCAACCGAGAATGGAATTCTCGATTGGTATTACGGAAAAATTCACTGCGGTTTACTCTTCAATCCTATTACTCCTACAACGACGTGTTGAAACTTGCATTACAGATTGAGAAACAGTTGAAAGAAATAAGACCGAAATCTTGTCCAGTGACAAATGAAGAGAAATTCGAAGGTACCGAATTCTAACGATCAGTCTGCATGTGTCATTGGGCTGGGTTACGGTCTTGGGCTGTAAAATAAAATATTGTTAAATGGACGGTGTACATGAACTCGGTTAATGATGAAGGGCTGAAATGAGTCTCTAGAAATAGTCACGCCCGAAAAGAATGAAAATTTTGTCAAGTAAATTTGGGGCATTCTTTCCCTCTTAAAAGGATATAATGCCTAGTAATGCCAAAATCATAGGTGCAAATATTTGTGCTATTTCTGTCGCTGGAAACATGGCAAAGTGCCATTATCACTAATGCGGTTAGAAAGATCTTTGAATACCCCATGTTTCAGGAGAAGAGATAGAGAAAGAAGAAGACCGAAATCTTGTCCAGTGACAAATGAAGAGAAATTTGAAGGTACCGAATTCTAACGATCAGTCTGCATTGTGTCATTGGGCTGGGTTACGGTCCTGGGCTGTAAAATAAAATAGTGTTAAATGGATGGTGTACATGAACTCCGTTAATGATGAAGGGCTGAGATGAGTCTCTAGAAATGGTCAAGCATGGAAAGAATGGAAATTTTGTCCAGTAAATTTGGGGCATTCTTTCCCTCTTAAAAGGATATAATGCCTAGTAACGCCAAAATCATATGTGCAAATATTTGTGCTATTTCTGCCGCTGGAAACATGGCAAAGTGCCATTATCACTTATGCGGTTATAAAGATCTTTGAATACCCCATGTTTCAGTAGAAGAGATAGAGAAAGAAGAAGACCCAAATCTTGTCCAGTGACAAATGAAGAGAAATTTGAAGGTACTGAATTCTAACGGTCAGTCTGCATTGTGTCATTGGGCTGGGTTACGGGCCTGGGCTGTAAAATAAAATAGTGTTAAATGGACGGTGTACATGAACTCGGTTAATGATGAAGGGCTGAGATGAGTATCTAGAAATGGTCACGCACGGAAAGAATCAAAATTTTGTCCAGTAAATTTGGGGCATTCTTTCCCTCTGAAAAGGATATAATGCCTAGTAATGCCAAAATCATAGGTGCAAATATTTGTGCTATTTCTGTCGCTGGAAATATGGCAAAGTGCCATTATCACTAATGCGGTTAGAAAGATCTTTGAATACCCCATGTTTCAATAGAAGAGATAGAGAAAGAAGAAGACCGAAATCTTATTGAGTGACAAATGAAGAGAAATTTGAAGGTACTGAATTCTAACGGTCAGTCTGCATTGTGTCATTGGGCTGGGTTTCGGGCCTGGGCTGTAAAATAAAATAGTGTTAAATGGACGGTGTACATGAACTCGGTTAATGATGAAGGGCTGAGATGAGTCTCTAGAAATGGTCACGCACGGAAAGAATGGAAATTTTGTCGAGTAACTTGTCTCTAATATCTTTACGGAGCCCTCGGAGATATCGCGCAATCATCTGTTCTTCAGGTTCGGATACTCCACACTTCATCATAAGAAAATCGAACTCCTCTATATAGTCGTTAACGGTGCGATCATCCTACTTCACATCTTGGAGTTGATAAAAGGCCTCCTGCAAGTAGCCGTCAGGTAGAAATTTCTTACGGAGTTCCCTTTTCATCTTCTCCCACGAGTGAATTTTCGTCTTGCCTTCTCTTACTCGTCATTGTTTGACTTGCTCCCACCAGATTGAGGCATGCTTCGTTAGCCAGATTGCCACAATCTTGACCTTCTCTTCGTCAGACACCTCTTTGTAGTCAAACGTGCGTTCAACTGTATGGAGCCAATCAACGAACTCGTCGGTTTGCATGCGTCCTTCAAAAATCGGGATGTCAGTTTTCACATCAATAGTCCTACGGTGGTGCTCTCTCCGATGGCGGCGGGGTGAAGGAGAGAACTCGTCGCTGTAATTGGCGGATCGGTTGTTGTGGAAGGGGTTGATGTTGTCGTCAGAACTGCTCGAAGATCCGTGCCTCGATCGGCGGTCGCGGCTTCGATCAGAGTTGCTGCTCGGGGTACTGTGCCTCGGTCGGCGTTCGCGGTGACGGTCTGCGATCTCCATTGACGCAAGGCGCTCTTGAAGTTGTTGTATCTGACTTTTCATCTCTTCGACCATGCGATCTTTCCCATCAGCTTCTGGAAGCTGATGGGCGGCGGCGGCGGCGTTACGTCCTTTTCGTTGACGAGCGGCGGCCATTAAACCTGCTCTAGTACCAACTGATGGCGTACGGAAGCGAATAATTGAAAGAGGAATAAAGACAAGACACGATAAAAGAGGAGTAGTACTCAACTCAAGAAATAACTTTATTGATAATTGATTGGTTGTTTCTTACAATAGCTAATAGACCCTTTATATAGGCAATGTCTGAGGGGTTGCCAAAAGAAACAATTACCTTATTACTAAATTTGCCCTACAATACTGCCTAATATAAAAGATAAAATAGGAAATAAAACAATACATGGTAATAACGAAATCCCCTTGCCAAGAAACCTTATTCCCAAGAAATCTCCTTCATAATTTATAATTATTGAAGGTTGAACGCCTTCATGATTATTTGAGTTATAAGTCGGCGATGACGTGGAGTGCTTAAATCAGCGATTACTTGTCATACACGTGTCAATTCCGTCAATAAATAGATGAAAAATTAACTGGGTGACCTAATTTGGACAAATAAAAAATTGAGTGACATATTGGGGACAATTGAAAGTTGAGTAATCTTTTTGATCATTTTATGAAAATTGGGTGACCTACGGTGAAATTTACCCAAAATTATAACTGAAAAGTTCCTTTCCTTTTGTGGCCCTTAGTATTATCTTTAATATATAATAATCTCGTGCATTATATTAATCCTAATTAGGCTCTAAAAGGGGCCCAATTATCCAATAGCCCGCTACTGACAGCATATATAGCAAAAATAAATATGGGCCTAAATCTAAGTTTAAAAGGAAGTTTAAAGGCAGATCGAGTACTTTCAAAGAACATATCATCGATATCAATACTTGAAATTGGGAAATTTTCATGCCAAAATGCTATGCATATAATCTTCTAGTATTTTTTAGTACTTTAGTAAATTCTTATATTTTGGGGATTATCTCTTTTTAGTCCAAGAGGAGAGCTGAAAAAGAAGAAATAGTGAATTGTGAATATCATCATTCATTCATCGCCAAAATTTCTGGCGCATTGAAGGAACACTGGCTGAGTAACGTGCAACTTTTCGTTTTCTTTCTTTTGTTTGGGAAAAACTGAAAATTGCAAGAAAATATGAGCATTTGTTACGAGTAAATGATTGCGTTTTCTATCAATTTATTTCCTGGCGAAAGGAAGACCCTTTTTTTTGAAATAGGAAAGGAAGAACCTTAATTCTCCCTTTAAAACAATTTATTTGTAACAGAACAATGGTGTATGACACATCAAAAATGAGAGAGATTATATTATTAAAGTCCTTTAATATCTTATAACGCACCACGTCTTCTTCCTTTGAAGAAACAAAAACCTATTCTTACTTCCGCAATCTAATACTAGTTTCCCTTCCTTGCAAGGCAGGCCAAAACAATCCTCATATATTTCTCTCGCCATATATATTATACATTATACAAACTCTAAAAAACACAAACGCTACAAACTTCAAGCCCTAAGTAAAACACAAAAATGGCATCCACATCCACAAAACAAGACATCGAATCACATCAAAGTAAAGAAACAACGCCGCTTTTGCAAGGCACGGTTTCATCTGAGAGTGATATAGAAACAGAGATATCAGCAGCTCAGGCTGCTTTTGGGGCGGCTTTCAAAAGCGCTGCTAGTTTAGCAAAGCACCTTCCGACCGGCACCGTGTTGGTGTTTCAGATCTTGAGCCCGGTTTTCACAAACCAAGGGACTTGTGATCATGTCAATCGTATCATGGCGAGTTGTCTAGTTGCATTTCTCGGTTTGTTGGTGGTTTTCTTTAATTTCACCGATAGTTTTAAAGATAGCTCTGGCACGGTAATCCTTCTTGCTTTGATTTTAATTTTGAAATATAACTCTTTTTTTTTATCAAGCAATGATTGTGATTAAACTTATTCAATCATTTATTAATTTTGCTTTTATACCAATTATTAATAGTACATATTCACCATTTTTTTTTCTATATATCCATCTTTTTGATCATGAAACGATTTTTCTCAACATATAGATTTATTAACTATATTCAACTCTGGACAGGTGCGCTACGTGGTGGCAACACGAACAGGATGTTGGGTCATCGACGGAACGAAAATACCGAGCAGTGTAACAGTTGAGTTGTATAAATTGAAGTTTATAGACTTCTTCCACTCATTCATGGCCCTAATGGTTTTTGCTTCGGTGGCATTATTCGATAATAACATCGAGTCATGCTTCTATCCTGTCATGTCTTACGATACGAAACAAATCCTGACTGCCGTGCCGCTTGCAACAGGTCTCATCGGTAGTGTGATGTTTGTTGTTTTTCCTTCTACACGTCATGGAATCGGCTTTCCTATTTCAACTTCTTGAGTTTGATTGATTCTTTTTTTCTAAGCCAATATAGTTTTGGTTGTGATTGTTGATATTTAATTTGTTTTTTTTATTAGTCAACTGTAAATGGAGATACATAAAATTGTTTGATTGTTTGTTTGGATTGAGGGAGTGGTGATCACATCTTTAAAAAATGTGTTGAATTTTTCCTTTTTCATCGGTTCTACGCGGTGCGGGAAAATCATGAATGAGTGTAAATTATTAATTAATTATTTCATTTAAAAAGAAATGATTATATTTCATTTTCTATATTTCAAGAATATATATTTTTTTGCTTTTTTGATTGCTTCTTAGGGTGGAATGAAAGCCATCCCATCCAATTAAGCTTGTTTTAAATAGATGCTTGCTTGGAGATAAGTTCATTCTTTTACTTGAAGCATTGCACTTGCTTGCTGATTGAAAAGAATTAAAGGAGTAGGCATGCTTTGGCACCTTGGTCTTTTCCAATGGACTTGTTGCTTGGATGCTGAGGGATTTTAAGGTTTAGCCTGAGAAGAAAAAAGAAACAGGAAAATTTCTGAATTTCTAAAAATGTAATATATCATCTTTTTTCAATTGTGCCCCAGTTTACATTAAAAAAAAAAGGGATAATTTCATATATGCCATTACAAAAACTCAAAATATCATATTTGCCATTATAAAAACTTAAATATCATATTTGCCATCATAAAAACATAAAAATATCATATATGCCATTACAAAATCTTAAATATCATATTTGCCATTACAAAAACTTAATATATCATATTTGCCATCAAATTTACTCAAAACTTAAAATCATCCATTTTTTCCGTTAAAATTAACGGTCCAATCTTATAATTACCATTATACCCCTAAATTTAGTTAATGAATTAGATTGATATTAAAAATTCATTTGATGAGATCTCTCTCTCTCTATCTATCTATATCTGTCTCTCTCTTCATGATTGAAATTCATATATAAATAAAAATAATCTTCAGTTCAATTTGTTAGTCAAAATAATTTGACACGAGAGAAAAAATTATTCAAAAAAATAATCATTTCTCTAATATCAAATTTTTTTGACTTCAAATTAAAAGAAAGAATTTTTTTTGCTTATATATGAATCTAAATCATGAAGAGAGAGAAAGAGAGAGAGAGAGATGTTTAATATGAATCTAATTTATGAAATGAATTTAGGGATATAATAGTAATTATAAGATTGGACCGTTAATTTTAACGGAAAAAATAAATGGTGTCAAGTTTTTAGTAAATTTAATGGCAAATTTGATATATTAAGTTTTTATAATGGCAAATATGATATTTTAGATTTTGTAATGGCATATATGATATTTTTAAGTTTTTATGATGGCAAATATGATATTTAAGTTTTTAGAATGGCAAATATGATATTTCGAGTTTTTATAGTGGCATATATGAAATTATCCCAAAAAAAAAAAACTGTTCCCCAGCAGTTATTAAAGTTTTAATTTCGTCAAATCAGATCATTTCATATATTTTCATTCATAATTTGTAACGGTTTGCTGATAAGATATATCAACATCAATAGTTGATTTTTCATGATATTATGTTAAATATAAGAATAAATTTAGAAAATAGAAATGGTGATTTTTCAGGATCATTTGATAAATTTTAAATTTTAATTATTTCAAAGGAAGTGAGCCAAAATCTAAGAATTGTTCATACAAAAAATATATGAATATGTGCTACCTAATAATTTCTCGGCACCAATAGAAATGGTGACTGGTGATGACAATATTCCTACCAGTTCATTCAATTTTCCATATGAGTCCTGATTTCAAGTTGATATGTGAAAGAGAAAGAGGAAGGAAGAGCAAGGTTCGCTAATTGCACCGTCGTCAAGCGGACTTCACAAAGACAAGGAGAGAGAAAGGGAAGGTGAGAGAGGTTCAAGAGTCTTCTATCTGAAGATAACTTTAATGAAGATATTTTCGAGCAACAAGCATTCCATTTCTCAACTTTCATAATTAGAAATTGCACTACCGGATTTAAAAATCTGATTTGTAATTTCTTATTTCTTAGATTTGGGCTAAGCCGGTAGTTTCTTTAAAATAGCCCAAAAATCTCTTTTTATTTTTTTTTCTTTTTATTTGCAAATGTATAAGAAAAAAGAATACTTATAATTTTTTCAGATTATATATATAATATTTGGAAGGGGGATATTAAGCCCCCTCCAAATGTTCTCAAAAAAACAAAAAAAAACAAATGTGCATATTTTAAAAAATAATTAGGTTGCAATCAATTCATTAAGAGCTGATTTGTTGACTGGAAATTCGATTGAGGCGCTAGTAAAGCTGCTCTCAATTTGATCAATTTCCTGCTGAATCTCAATCTGGGTTGGAATTGGAAATAAAGAAAGAAAAAAATTTGAGATTTAGATGCGGAAGCAAAATTTTTCTCTTAATACCATATTGAAAATGAGAGAGAGAATTGATAATTATGATTTCTTGATTAATGATTAGCATCTAATTACAACGGGTTAACTCCTATTTATAGTAGTGGACTTCTCATCCACTAACTATTCTACAATTATACAATCTATACAATTGTCCCTATTACATTTCTTTTACAATCTCTACTCTAATATATCTACTTTTGTTGCTCCTGCAGGCTGCAGGCTGGTAGAAGATTGACCAATGCAATGAACAAGAGATCGAACGGAGGTCTCAAGTTATTGTTATGCTGTCTTGTTGGTCAATCGTACATCTGCCTATATTGCCCATGCGGGCTAAGATGGACCAATTGACATGGGATCGCAGTTGTTGCTATGTTGTTCGGCCGGATCCGGATACATTTGCCTCTGTTGACCTTGCGAGTTTGTAGAAGACTGACCAATGAACAGGGGATCGATTGGAGGCCTCCAGTTGTTATGATGTGCCGCCGGATCAGAGACAATACTTTCTATGTTGCTCCTATAGGTGGGAAGAGGTTTGACCAGGCTCTTTATTGGAATTTAACCCGATCCCTAATGGAGGCCTCCAGTTGATGGGCAGTGCCACCAGTTCGACGTACCTAAGGCGGGTTGGTGGAACTACTGGAGGTTTGATCGGGTTCTTGATCGGGTTTGACGTTGGACCTGGAGGTTTGACCGAGTTGTTGACCGGGTTTGGGATTTTATCCAGTCTTGCTGCCCTGCTTGTTTCCGAACAAGAACTGGACTTGATTGAATGTCAAGCCAGTCATTTTTGCCAGTTGGATTTTTGTTACAGCTGATGGCCGTTCTATTATTGTATCCTACATAATAAATTAAAAAGAGAAAAAAATTAAATAATTAGGTAAAAATTAATTAATTCAGTTAAGATACAATGTAAGTGGATTTTTCAAATTTGTGAAATAAAATGATTTATATAGCACAATTTTTGAAATTTGCCAGCTGGATCGTGAAGCTCACACTAGAAGAAAAACAATAGACAACTAACTATCTATCATGATTTCAGATAAATTCAAGAATTTACCAGAAAAACAAAAGAAATTTGGAAAGAAACAACTGAAATCGCAAGAGAAAACATACCATTATTGATCAAGCAGGCTTCCAATTCTCCATCGGAGCAACAACGAAGCAGCCAGAGCATCCACCTCCCTCTCTCTCTCTCTCTCTCTCTCTCTCATTACGGACTTCCCACTCTCAAAGGAATGAGCACCCATTTGGTTGTTCAAATACATGCCCCACTAAACCCTATTTATAGAAAAAGAGGTAGCGTCATAGCCGTTGGATGCAAATACGGATGGAAACCACGTGTCTAAACTCAGAAACCATTATTCCGCCTCCCACGGTTTTAGAAAACTACTGAAACACTCGATTATTTGTTGCCTAGACTCGGCCCACACTCTTTCCATATCTAAAGTTAGATCAGGAGATGACACATGGCATCTCACGACTTTCCATGAAACATTGGTAAAGTCTGACTTCGATGATGCATTTTGTAAAGATTACTGACTTCCGTGATTTTATTGAATTCAAGATGATTATTTGAGTTTTAAAGTTACGATGTTGATTGCTTATGTCAGCGATAATGTAGATACTACGTGTCATTTTCGTTAATAAAATGATTGAAAAATTAACAAATTGATATAATATGGACAATTTTGAAGTTGAATGAATTATGGGGACAACCAAAAGTTGAATGACGGAGTAAAAAATGATTCTCTCTCTCTCCCTCTACGAAGAGCAACAAAAAAGGAGAAAAAGCTTGCGATTTAAATCTGGGGTGGAGGCGCCGCTGCCTCCACCCCTCCCCTCCCCTCTCCTCCTCTCTCCTCAGCCTCCACACTCCCGTTTCCCTTCCTCTCTTTCCCCATCACCCAAACCCCCTGCCCCCTTTTACTTCTTCCCTAAAAGGATTTTCAGATCCAAACCGACGGTGTGTGCAAATGAACAATCAAGTGTTTTGCTAACTCCGTGCAGATCTAAGTTGTGTACGAACGAGTATTTTGCAGTTTCGTCCTTCAGATCTAAAGGTGAGATCTGACGGTCGTTCAGATCCGAAGCTTTGGTCGTACGAACGAGTTAAAATCTGAAGGTTCAGAGATCGTGCCTTTCGGTTTCGTTGCTCTTTTCGACAAGATACAAGCCGTGCTTGTTGGATTATGCACAGATCCGACTAGACACAAGACATGCTTTTTGGATTTCGGCGTGCAGTGTCAGTCCAAATGAGTCCAGTTTGGCGGCGCCGGCTACGGCAAAGACGCTGAACGGCGGTGCGAGGTGAAGAGCACCTGAAAGCACGGATCATTGGCTCCAGCAAAGACGCGAATGGCCGTGCGAGATGAAGAGCGCCTGAAAGCACGGATCGCAGGTTCCAGCAAAGACGCTGAACGGCGGTGCGAGGTGAAGAGCGCCTGAAAGCATGGATCGTAGGTTCCGGCAAAGACGCTGAACGGCGGTGCGTGTAGTAGTAGATCTGGTGGATCTAGACTGGAGGAATTCAAAACCGTGCACGAAAGCATGAGATGGTCCAAAGAATCGACTTAGGACTATCCGAAGGGGAGCCGTCTCCAATTCCGCAGAAAAAAGAGGAAATCCTCGGCGGATATGTTCCACTAAACCCTAACCCTAAACCTTAGCTCTATGACAACGGGGGTTTGCTAAACCCTAATTATGTGACGGTAGTGGTCCACTATACCCTAGCCATATAACACCGCAATCTGTCGAAATAGCCGTAGTGGTGTTGATTCTCAATCTAGGGTTTAGGTTTTAAGAATTAGTTATGTAGCGGTACTGGTCCGCATTAGGGTTTAGTGCTTAATACGTTTGTTGGCGCTTGTGCGCTTGTATGCAATCCATTATGAATTTTGTACCTCTTAATTTTAAATGAAATTGTTGGTAGGCTTTTCGCCTTCAAATCTTAAAAAAAAAATAAAATTGAATGACATATTTAGTCAAAATATAAAATTAGATGACTTAGGGTGAAATTTACCCGAAAACATATATAGTTCAACACAATATATATAGCATGACGGAAAAATCCGACGACAACACAACATGATTTATTATGCAATTATTGCAACTAAGTAATAAAATAATATATGCATCTTGTCGGGTTGCCGTCAAGCTTTTTTCATCATGCTATGTAGCATTTTTGAATTTTAAATGCTGACTAACTCAAGTCAGTTCAGACATGAACCCCGCACGCCATTTCTAACTAGGAATAGATGGAACAAAATAATAGAGTAATTTAGTTTGGACAAAAAGAACTTACATCACTTCGAGGTGAAACCGAAAATTGAGTAATTTATTTTGTCACAATTTAAAACCTGAGTAATATGGTGAATTCTCTCTAAAATATAATTAAATGTAAACTTCGTTACATTTTCTATAACCACCATCTTTTTCTTGTCTCTATACTTTCTAAATTTGATGTAATTTTCAATTACAAAATTCTCCTCACCTCTCAGAAAAATCTTCTTATCCATTTGACAGGCCGCATCAACTAGAACTCTAGGCCCATACTAATCTTGTGAGCCCAGTTGATAAGCAGTCAGGATTTGATTTCCGGATTTCTCTAAAATCCAGAATTTCATTTCTCACCCTCCAAATCAGGGCGTGAAAAGGAAGCACTTGATCATAAACCCCACTTCCAATTGCATTACCTCTTCTTCCTCTAAATCCATTGATCATTTCAAGCGTTCAAACCCTTCATTTGGCATCAGTTTCTTCCAAATTTTTTCATGGCGTCAGGGCGAGACGAGGAATCACTGCGAGAATCGAGCCAACCTCTTTTACGATCATCAGAATCTGACAATCGCAATGCATATTCCCACTGGAAGCGCTCTTGTGTTCGCATTATGTAATTCATTGATTTTAATCAGAAATACGATCACATTTCATCATTTATTCTGAATAAACTTCATCCAATTGATCGTTTCATCAAACAATCCTCAAAAAACAATTACAAAGCCACTTCCTTACTACAATTACTCCATCTTTCTCACCACAATCTTCTCTATCCTTCAGGTTTTCTCCCCAATCACAACCGCATGAAGAGAATGCAAGCTCAGCACCATAATCGACACCCTCACTCCAATCTCTCTCTGCGCAATCTCCTCTCCAATCCTCACCTTCACCGACTCCCAATCCAAGCTCCGTTACGAGCTTGCTTGAATGATTGTTATTTTTTTTTTTGTTTTTTTGGTGGTATTTTTGGGTTTCGAAATAAACTATGTTTTTGAGGTGATTTATGTTAGTATATATATGATTTTTTTTTTGCATTTGTGGATTTGTATGTTTTCTTTTTAAGGTGGTTTTGATTGTTTAATGAAATTGATGGGCTTTGGAATATAAATATTTGAATTTTGAAATATAATTCTTCTTGATATGTAATTCTTTAAAATTTTGAAACTGGGCTTAATTTAATTTCTTATGTAATTATGATTGGGCTTGAGTTTGGAAATCAGAACAAAATATAATTATTTTGATAAAAACTATATATATTTCTATCTATTTTGATAATCAAGATGCAGGATCCGACGAACCAAATTTACTGAGCTGACACGTGCTGTGAACTTTCGCAAAAGTTTGCCAGGTGCATTGTACCAAATTCAATTTTTAAAATATGAATTTATTTTCAATTTTATTCAGTTTCCGTTTCGAATTGCAGCCAATAAGAATTAGACAAATGAATTTGGAATTAATGATAATAACCTCGGTTGTATCGATCGAGAGATTATATAATCTGCCCCTCATTTGTTGTATTTCATTCAAATCAATCAGAAAAATTTTCTTGAATTTTTTTGTTTTGTGAAGAGTTTTAATGGAGAGAAACAATAAAGGAAAATCAGTTTGCCCTTCTGAAGAAGCTAAAAGGAGGAAAAACAAAGAGAAGTGGCAAGTTGACGTACTTGAAAAAGCATATATAAGTAAGTATTATTATTTTATTAATAAAAATCGTTTATTTTAATTTTTACTTCTGATATATACACACACTGAATATTTTATTTTAGCCAAGATAATCCATGCATCGCGATTTTTGTGTACAGATTCAATTATACAGTCAAAACAGTGCTATATAAATCGCTTCATTTCACAAATTTCTCCAAAATCAAACTGATCTTCCACTAATACCACTGTATCTCTAATTAAATAAATCAATTAATTTTTTAATCTAACTATTTAATTTCTTTTTTTTTTACAGTAACAGAAAGGCCTTCAGCTGAGACGAAAATCCAGCTGGCGAAGATGACCGGCCTGACTTTCAACCAGGTCCAGTTCTGGTTTGGCAACAAACGGGGCAGCAAAACCCGTTACCGCCCCAAACCCGGTCACAGTTCCAGATCAAAGTTAAAACCCGATCAAGAACCCGGTCAGAGTTCCAGATCAAAACTCAAACCCGGTCAAGAACCCGGTCAGAGTTCCAGATCAAAGTTCAAACCCGGTCAAGAACCCGGTCAGACTTCTGGTGGTTCCGATGCGCCGCAGGTACGGCGTAGGCCGGAGTATCCTGTTCTGGCGCCACAGCCCATCAGCTGGAGGTCTCCGTTGGATCCCTCCGGTCAGCCTTATTCCAACACGCAGGGACAACGAAGGTGCAATCCTGTTCTGGTGGCACGGCCAATCAACTGGAGACCTCCATTCGATCCTCTACTGATGTTCCAATCTAGTCAAGAGCGCAGTCAGTCTTCCAACCCGCAGGAACAACAGAGGCGTTATCCTAGTCCGGTGGTACAACATAACAACTGGAGATCTCCCTTCGATCCTCTATCGATGTTCCAATCCAGCCAAGAGGGCAGTCAGCCTTCCAACCCGCAGGAACAACAGAGGCATTATCCTAGTCCGGCGGTACAACATAACAACTGGAGGCCTCCATTCGATCCCCTGTTGATGTTCAAACCCAGCCAAGAGCCCGATCAGCCTTCCTACCCGCAGGGACAACAAAGGTCTTATCCTAGTCCGGCGGCACAGCGTAACAACCGGAGGCCGCCAGTGGGCTGTCAGCAGCCCGGTCAGACTTCTACAACCCCGCAGGGACAACATAGGGGGCGGTATCCTGGTCCGGCGGGACAGCATAACAACCGAAGGCCTCCAGTGGCCTGTCAGACTTCTTCTAACCCGCAGGGACAACTTAGGGGCCGGTATCCTGGTCCGGCGGGACAGCATGGGGACTGGAGGGCTCCAGCAGGGAAGGTCGAGGTGGTTCTGCCGCCCTTGCGCGTGAACGGAAGGACGGTACGGAACGGTACGATGTTTAAGTACCTGTCTCAAGACGAGTACCAAAGGCTTCTTCAGATTAATCCGACGGGGATTTCTGAGAATCAGCGAGGTATTTTGTTTATTTTTAATTTATTTTTGGAAGTTTGCAAATAGGCCCCTGTATGGTTAAGAAAATTGCAGAAAGAAATGATTAAAATGATCGGTTTTAGTTCTGAACAAATGTATTATTTTGCAATTTCCTTAAGAGTAAAGGATTTTTTTGCAATTTGGGCATAATGCAGGGGCTTTTATGCAAATTTCTCTTTTTTTTTTTCGAAGTAGCAACGCATGTTATTTGTATTAAATTTGCATGTTTGAGTCAAAATTAGTATTAATGAACATTAATTGCTTATGACAGAGCAAGAAATGGAACAAAACTCACAAGGTGATGATGAGCTGGCGGCAGAACCTGGTATTATGCTTTATTTTTTATTTTATTTTCAGATTAAATTTTCATTTTTTTCTCCTCTGAAATGTCAAAATTACCACTGTGCCCCTAAAAAGTGAAAAATTTATGATCCCATATTAATCATATGAAATATCATGTATATTGTTTTGCAGGGGTATACATGTATTTTTTTCTTTTTCTTTTTAGTAAAAATTGTAGTTGGCTTTTATTTGCTTGTATTATGTAGGTTTTGGTAAGTTGTAAAAAGATTTTGTTTTGTGAACAGCATATTTAACATAGTATTTGTAATAAATTGATATATATTTGTGCATAAATAAAATAGGAATAATAAATATAAATGTTGAAAATCTATTTTTTTGTGTCCCGTAAAATTTGTTTACGTGATTAATAAATATGTTCTTCCGCAAATTTTGTTTACGCGAATAATAAATCTTTTTACAAATATAATTATATCTCAAATCTTTATTTAATTTAAAAAAGAATTTAAACTAATCCCGCAATAAATGTTCGCGAAATGGTAACAGTGTCGTACCAAAAATATTTAAATAAATTTGAAACTGATAAAATTTCCTTTTCAATTTCTGTTTACTTAACTTTTTTAACCGACGTACTTTTTTCCTTTTTTAATTAATTTAATGTGGTTTGAACAGAAGAGCAACCATCTGAGAAACCTGTGATTTGCTATCGGCGCAGAAACGTACGTTATTTTATTTGACTTATTTATTAATTCAGCAAAATATGAAATGCATCTTTATTAATTCAAGAATTTATGTTGTTTTGTAACAACAAATTTCTCATTTTATAGCGTAAAAGTACAAACATGGCTTTAATAGACTTAAATGAGCCATACATTGAGCCAGGCATGCCAAGCTCTTCAAGCCAGGAGGAACAAAATCAAGGTATCATGTTTTTATTTTTTATTTATATATATATATATATATATATATATATATATATATATATATATATATATATATATATATATAGGATGATGATGATGATAAATTTTGATTAACAAATATAGTGAATCCGCCAGTTCAAAGTTTCCATGAACCTTCAATTGATGTGCCACCCGGTAAATTATTTTCAATTTTCAAATTTATATACTAAATAAGTTAGTATAATTTAATCTATTAATAATTAATTTGTATTTAATACAACCGCTGTAATATTTTTTATATTAGGTTTTGAGAATGACATAAATTTCAGAAGAGCCAGGGCCTTACGGTATATTATTCGGAGCCGTGAGAGACATCAAAATAATAATAATATTAATAATAATAGTAATATAGAGGCACCATCTATGGAAGGTATGATGAATTAATTGAACAACAACAACAACAACAACAACAACAACAACAACAACAACAACATAATAATAATAATAATAATAATAATAATAATAATAATAATAATAATAATAATAATTTATGTTGGACAGGTGACGGTGAGGTAGCTGATAAGGGAAAACAACCTATTCTGCTTGATACTGATTCTGAATCTGAATCAGAATAGGTAGCATCAAGATTTTTCATTTTCTAAATAAAATGTAACGTTATGATCTTAAGACCTCTTTTCTTAGTGGTATTTTTTTTTCTGTTCCATCGTAATGTAAATAAGCGATAATATTATTCATTTTCTTGCCTTTTGAAACATGTTAGTTCAAATACGCAACACAAGGGAAACCACAAAAGGAAGCACAATAAAGCGTGAAGCTTCCACTCGATAAAAAATAATATGACAACTCAATGACTTCAACAAAAATTCAATGATTTAACCTCAAAAAGAAAAGAAAGAGATTCGAAAGAACTAGCTAGAGAGAAAAATATACCATTGATGTAGAAGCTTGCACTTCTTCGTCAGAAGAGAGACAATAAACTAGCCAAAGCTTCCACTTTCCTCCCGAATCCCTCTATAAAATCGGGTCTCTCTCTCTCTCTCTCTCTTTCTGAATGAGTTTATTACAATTTTCTAACTCTTGAAAGAAACAGTACCCATGTGGCTGCTTAAATACATACCACGACCCTATTTTTAGGAAGCGAAGAAGCATCACAGCCGTTGGATGAGTGCCACCTGTTCAAACTCGGAAACTACATATGCTTCAACCCATGGTTTTTGGAAAGCCATTGAATCATTTAGTTATTTCTTGTTTAGACTCGGTCCATACTATTTCAATAGTAAAATAGCCGTCTGATGAAAGGTCGGATGGGAGACACGTGTCAGAATCCGGATAAATTACTTATGATGTAATCACAGCTTTGCAAACTGCTTAGACGGTTTTTCCAAAATAGTGGGCTCCATCATAAGTGGTTTCCGCTTTCTGGCACGTGGTACTCATCCATCTTTTCATCCGACGGTTGTTCTTTTATGGAAATAGTGTGGACCGATTCTAAGCAAGGAATAATAGAACGCTTCAGTAGTTTTCAAAAACCGTGGGTTGAAGTACAAGTGGTTTCTGAGTTTCGACACGTGGTTTCCATCTTTATTCTCATCTGACGATTGAGATCATGTTCTCTTCCTATAAATAAGGTTCGATGCGACACGTATAGGAACAACCAAGTGGGTGCTCTTTCTTCTGAGAGTGGGAAGCCCGTAATAAACCTCGAGAGAGAGAGAGAGACTCTCGATGCTTTGGGATGAGGAAAGTTGAAGTTTTGGTTATTTCATTGTCTCTCCGATGAAGAATTGTGAATCTCTACTTCATAGATTTTGGTATATTTTTTCTCTAGATTTAAGCTATTTCTTTCCAATTCTCTTCTTCTTCTTTGGTAAATTATTGAATTTTTGTTGAGTTATGATAGCTAGTTTTCTATTATTTTTCTTCTAGTGGAAGCCTCACGATTTATTGTGCTTCCTTTTGTGGTTTCTTTCAATTACATGATAAATATAGATAAGCAGTCTAGTTTCCACATATAGAGGAGATGATTAAGAAACTGTTTTTTGAAACTTGTTGCATAAAAGTATGATATTGATATTTTTTTAATACGTACATAAAATTATCATCTAAAATGACAGATTTATTCTCAACAGATAATAATATTATTAATAATAGTCATATAGAGGATCCATCTATGGTAGGTATGACTAATTAATTGAATTTACTTATTTTCTATACACTAGACTGGAGTGGAGAAATATAGTGTCTGCATGTTGAATTCTTGGGAAATTTTATTTTAGTCCCTCTAAATTAAATTGAATTTCTAAGTATCCCTCTATGAGATGGTTAAAATTAACATCCTAATATTCTATCTAAACTTATCATTTTTGGATCAAAATTCTTCTCATTAGTTATTTTTCATGTTTTATTTTAAGAATATTAAGAACATTAAGGAGTTTTGAAAATTTCCCCATATGTTTTTTAATGCTTATATTTTGAATGAAAATTATGATGACATGGGAATTTTATGTTAATCCCTCTAAATTAAATTGAATTTCTAAGTATCCCTCTATGAGATGGTTAAAATTAACATCCTAATAATCTATCTAAATTTATCATTTTTGGATCAAAGTTCTTCTCATTAGTTATTTTTCATGTTTTATTTTAAGAATATTAAGAACATTAAGGAGTTTTGAAAATTTCCCCATATCTTTTCTATTGCTTGTATTTTGAATGAAAATTATGTTGACAGGCGGTGATGAGGTGGCTGCTCAGGAAATGCAACCTATTCTGCTTGATACTGATTTTGAATCAGAACTAAGTGTAACCCTCCTTCAGCTTCGGAATTGCATGTCATAATTTCCAGAGCTGATTTGGTTTAATTAAGTTCTAATTTAGGGTTTTTAATTTAGATATTTACTTGAGGCTTAATTTAGGTTTAGCTTATGCTAATTAAGTTAATTGATTTTCGTTTGCAACAAATTTAACATGTAGGTAATTGAGGTTTTCTTATGCATTCAATGGACTGTTAATATTATCCAGTTGAAAATGGAGTGTAAGTGGATCTGTTAATGCAAATCGTGAACTTTTTTTTGTCCTTTGAACTATTTAAGTTTGTTCACTTTGCCCCCTTCCATCCAATTAAATATGATGTGGCTGTTAACTAATGATGTGGCAGGTAACTTATCACGCTTATGTGTCAAATAATATGATGTGGAATTTTCTCCATTAAACTTGTACCCCTCTTCCTTCTCTTTTTCTATTTTCATTTATCACCTCACTACTAAAAAGAATGGGTTATAGTATCATTTTTTTTCTAGTTAATGGTACCTTCAAGTGGCGGTTTGGAGTCCGTCACATAGACCGCCACTACAAGAGACGTTGCAAGCATTTTGTGGCGGATCATGAGCCACTACTTTGTGAGGAGAAAAACTGCTACTACCACTGACGAGAAAAACCGCAAAATCCCACGGCCTAATGACAAGATAAACCGACACAACCTAGTGACGGGAAAAACTGCCAGAATTATTGGAGAGAACATTGCACTATATATTGGCAAGAAAAACTACCACCAATCCAAATTTGTTTCCAATTATTCTATTTGTTTCATAAAAGAATCGATTTGCACAAAGAAATATACATTTGTAACAACGCAAAAAATAATTTTCGTTATCATTGCATCCTCTATGTTCCATACTTCTTTGAATGCAAGCTTGAGGGGGGTGATCTCACAATCAAGAATACTCTATGTTCCATATTAACCAAACAAAACACATACAATTCAAAAGTTCATAGTACCTTGACATCTCTCAAACCAACTTTCTAGTGCATTTGAATCTTTTGGTACAGCTACATATTATATCACAACAAATGAGTTTTGGTATCTAACTATTTGTTGAAGATTTTCATTAAAGTATTAGCCTTGATTTGAATCTTCAAGAATTCCTTCAATTTTCCTTTCTTGATGAACTTGAAGCGCAAGGATCCAGCCATGATTTCTGACTCAGAGCTACATGTAAGCTAGCACTGCCATATTCCGTCCTCTACATCTATCATAACTGCTAAATCCTACAAAAATTAAAATATTAAATTAGATTTAATTTAATTTGGTTTTATATTGTTGTGATATAATATTATATATATATATATATATATATATATATATATATATATATATATATATATATATATATAATATATAAATTCAAACCAGGTTTGAAAAAACATGCAAGTGTTTTTTTGAGATTATATTTGATTTGGCTTCATAAAATTGTAAAATATTATTAATTTGACGTGTTTATGTACAAGAAATCTAAATAAAAAGTTAATTATTGTAAAAATGTTGTGTTTATGTAAAAGAAATCTAAATAAAAAGTAAAAATGTTGCTTTTTCTATACCATATAGTCCGAGATATTGATGCGCATCATCCCGTGAGCTAGAATAGATCATGTTAATAGTCTTTAAAACATAAAAAAAAATAGAAATTAATATATAATTATGAACTTAACAGTATATATGAACTCAGAAAAGAGATGAAAATTTGCAAAATGACCCTATAAAAGTTTCATGAGCTGCTATTTCTTAAAAAAAGAAATCATGAGCTGCTACCCAAAAAAGTGCTTATGTAGAGTAAAACATAAACTTCTCATTCAACAAGTTCTTGTATAGAGTAAAACCCCTAAACCCCAAGAGATCAGAACCAATTTGTAGTGTATTGGCCTATATGCAATTGTATACGTAGGGGATTATTTGCAAATTTATTCAATATGAATAGTACGTATACTGGGAGAGAAGAGATTAAAAACCCACAAAAACCCTACAAATCCGACATAATTCTACTTCAATTAAAGGAATACAAGTGCTTGATAGATGGATCTTTGATTGAATGGGGGCTCATCAGGATTGGGAGTGATTAGTTTTAGGCAGTCCTCTTTGGTTTTCTTCTCTTTGCAGCACTCTATTTGCAACTCACCATTAGACGCAGAAGCACAAGCCCTATCACTTGCCCTGACCTCTTGAAAAGGAGGATATCAAAGAATGTGACCTTCTATCTGATTGTGCCTCTCTAGTCACACAAATGAGATTTGTTTCCACTCCAATTCCTGATGATTGGAGGGCTGCATGGAGAACTTGAGAATGTTGGGAAAAAATCAGGCATTGCCCAACATTGGTATCACATCATATCCTTCGTGAAGAGAATACTCAAGCTGACCAGATTGCGAAATATGCAAAGATAGCCAGGTTAAAATGGATGGAACTTTGTTTCCACTACGTGGGGGCTGGGAGCTTAGACTAAAGTTTTTTTTTGTTTTTTGTTTAGTTTTGTTACTTGAATATTGTAATAAGGGTCCAAGCTTTATTCTTGCTATGATGTACTGGCCCTGTAAAACTTTGCCCACTGGCTTTTTAAAGAATTGAAAAAAAAAGAGAATGCAATTAATAATAACTGATAAGAAAAAACAATTGAAAAGCATAAAAAAATTAGAAATTATCAAACTCTCCCCATGGATTTTGACTTGTAAGTTGATCCAGTTTAATGTCCAAACATCAATATATCTCTTCATTACAGTGCAAATGTATTTTTGACAAAAAAATGCATATATACCTTAGAAGAAAAAGGCTGGTAATTTGAAGCAACTTCTTCAATCTACCTGCAAGTTTAAGAATAAAAAAGCAAAAATATATTCATTCCCTACAAGAGAATCATCTTATAATAACTATGGTCTTGCAAAAAATTGTAATTTCAGGAATAAAAGGACACTTATATTGAATTTGGGGGACAGATTTACAATTTCAGTTGACAAATCAGTATGAATTTTTGAAAATGATTAAAAAAGAAAGAATCTGTTTGATATTTTTTTGTGAGCATATGAAAAGGAGTTAATATCTTCAAAATTGGCACAAAAATGAAATAACTTCACACTGAAGAGTCCAAACCTGAAAACCCCAAACAGAGAAAGAGGCAGCAAGTCCTTTTTTAGTAGTGTCTGTTGAGAATAAAACCACAAATGGAAGCACAATATTCAATAATTTACCCCAAAAAAAAGAGATTTGGAAAGAAATAGCTAAAATCACGAGAAAAAAATATACCATTTTTGATAAGCAGAGGCTCACAGTTCTCCATCGGAGAGACAACGAAATAACCAAAATTTCAACTTTCCCCAGATCCCAAAGCATTGCGGGTCTCTCTCTCTGAGTTTATTAGGGACTGCCCACTCTCAAAGGAATGAGCACCCATTTGGTCGTTCAAATACACGCCCCACTGAACCCTATTTATAGAAAGAAGAGGAATCATCTCAGCCGTTGGATGCAAAGACGGATAAAAGCCACGTATCAAAACTCAGAAACCACTATTCCCGTAGCCCACTGTTTTAGAAATCCGCCGAAACGATCCATTATTCCTTGCTTAGACTCGGTCCACACTCTTTCCATAGAAGGAAAACACTCAGATGAAAAGACTGACACGTGCCACCTACCCTTGACCGAAAATCACTTATGATGCAACCCACGGTTTTGAAAAAGCGCCTAGGCAGCTTTTCAAAACCATGACTACAACATAAGTGATATATACGGAATTTGACAGGTGGCACCCATCCGTCCTTCCATCTGACGGCTACCGTTCTATTGGAACAGTGTGGACCTAGTCTAAACAAGAAACAACTGAACTATTCAGTGGCTTTCCAAAACCGCGGGCTGCAGCATATGTGGTTTCCGAGTTTGGATAGGTGACACTCATCCGTCTTTCATCTGACGGCCGTGATGTTTCCTCTCATCCAATAAATAGGTTTGTTGATGTAGCATGTATGTTATCAGCCAGATGGATGTTGATCCATTCGAGAATTAGAAGACTAACTCATTCAGAGAGAGAGAGACCTTTGATGCTTTTTTTGAGGGATCCGATGAAGGTGGAAGCTTTGGCTATTTTATTGTCTCTCATTTGACGAAGAAGTGCGAGCTTCTTCTGATCATCAATGATATATTTTTTCTCTATAGGTAGTTCTTTCGAAAATTTCAACATAAAAATCTGTATAAAAATTCGTGTCAATTTGAATAATTATTTTCTGTATAAAAATCTCAATATCATTACTTTAATGCAAAAGATGTGCAAAAAGTAGCTTGTGACTTTTGAAAACCATACTAATACTTGTCTATATTTATCAAGTCTGTAATTGAAGGAAACCCACAAGAAGAAGCACAATAAAATGTGAAGCTTCCACTAGACGATAAATAATCGACATCTAGCAATCATGACTTTCAGCCAAAAATTCAAGAATTTACCAGAAAAGCAAAAGAGATTGAAAAAGAAGTATCTCAAATCGCTAGAAAAAAGCATACCATTGTTGATCAAGCAGAGACTCACACTTCTCCATTGGAGACAAACTAACCAAAACCTCCACTTTCTTCATATCCCAAAAGCATCGAGGACCCTTTAGATGGATCTGAGGAATGTGGAAGGTTTAGCTAGTTCATTGTCCATCTGACAAAGAAGTGCAAGCTTCCGCTGATCAACAATTTATTTCCTCTCTCTATCTAGTTCTTTCGAATCTCTTTCTTTATTTTTCTGGTTAAATGATTGAATTTTTCTTGTAGTCATTGCTAGTTGTCATATTGTTTTTCATCTAGTGGGAAGGTTCACGTTTGTTGTGCTCCCTTTTTGTGGGAAATTTTATCAATTTCAAATTTATTTATTTCGATACGACAATTTACCATTTCGTGAGCATTTTTTGCGGGAAGATTAGTTTAAATGTTTTTAAAAAAATTGAGAAAATTTATATTTGTAAAAAGAACATAATTATTAATCACATAAACAAAATTTTCGGAAAAAGAACATATTTATTATTCGCGTAAGCAAAATTTGCGGGGCCAAAAAATGGATTTTCGACATATATATTTATTATTTCCTATTTTATTTATGCACAAATCTATATCAATTTAATACAAATACCATGTTGCTTAAATATACTCTTTATATAATAAAATACGTTTACAACTTACCAAACAAGAGTAAAAAAAAAGTCGACTGCATTTTTTACTCAAATAAAAAGAAAAATAATAATCGCATCATATGTATACCCTTTAGAACAATATACATGACATTTCAAATGATTTAAAAGGGTATCATGATTCATGAACTTTTCACTTTTCAGGGGCATAGTAGTAATTTTGAAATTTCATAGGGACCAAAACGTAAATTTCCTCCTGAAAGAAAATAAAAGAGGAAAGAAGCACAATACCTGGTGCAGCCGCCAGCTCATCATTGCCCTATAAGTTTTGTTCCGTTTCTTGCTCTGTTAAAAGCAATTAATGTACATTAATACTAATACTAATTTTGACTCAAATATGCAAATTAAATTCAAATAACTTGTATTGTTGATCTAAACAAGAAAGGGAAATACGCCCAAAAGCCTCACTTTTACTGAAAATTGCAAAAAAAGAACCTTTAGTCTTAAGAAAATTGCAGAATAAAGAAACTACTGGTTGTTAAGACCTAACACAGTTAACTCATTTTAATCAGTTTTTTACAAATTTCTTAATAACCAGGGGGCTTTTTGTAATTTTTCAATAATGGAGTCTTTTTTACAATTTACTTAAAAAATAAAATGTTTTTTTTTTTCAAATTTCCCAAAAAAGAGAATAAATAAATAAACAATATACCTTGCTGATTCTCAGAAATTCGCATCGGCTTAATCTGAAGGAGCCTTTGGCACTCATCTTGAGACAGGTACCTAAACATCGTTCCGTTCCGTCCCGTTCTTCTGTTCACACATAAGGGAGGCAGAACCACCTCAACCTTCCCTACTGGAGCCCTCCAGTCCCTGTACTGTCCCGCCGGACAAGGATACCGCCCCTATGTTGTCCCTGCGGGGTGGTAGAAGCCTGACTAGGCCCTTGACAGCCCGTTATTATTTCTCTCCCTTAGCTTCTTCACAAGAACACAATTGATCTCCCTTTATTATTTCTCTCCATTGAATCTTTTGACAAAATAAAAAAGAATTCAGGAAATCTTTTGGTTGATTTGAAGGAAGTACAAAGAGTAGGGGCATTATATAGCCCCTCAAGGCGATACAAACGATGATTGATCATTAATTAGAAAATTCATTCGCTGAATTCTGATTGGATGAAATTCAAAACGGAAAATAAAAATTAATTCAAAATTCAAAAATTAATCTTGATACATTGTACCTGAATGAATTTGGCAAAAATTCAAAGCACGTGTCATTTTGTGGGTCCCACGATAAATCTGATACGTTGATCCTGCATCAGACGATCAAAAATAGAAATATATCATTTTTATCAAAATAGTTATAATTTTTTTCTCATTTCTAAATTCAAGCCCAATCATATTTACTTAAGAAATTGAATTAAGCCCAGTTTCGAAATTTGAAAAATTACATTTTGAAAAGAATTATATTCAAAATTCAAATAATTATTTTGCAAAGCCCATCAATTTCATTAAACAATCTAAACACAAATTCATAAAAAGGAAACATATATTCATTAAAAAAGAAACCAATTTCATATCTCTATTTCCACATAAATCACCTCAAAACCACATTTAAAAATTCAAAATATATCTAAAAACAAACAAATAAATAAACAATAAAATCAGTACTCAAGTGAGCTCAAGCTGCCAAGCGGAAACCCCAGCCCTTGTTTCTTGCTCGGGTAAATAAATTCAAAATTCAAAAATTAATCTTGATGCACTGAGAAATTTGTGAAATTCACAGCACGTGCCATTTTGTGGGTTCCATAATAAATCCGGTAGGTCGAGCCTGCATTTTTATTATCAAGAAACAGAATATATTATTTTTAATCAAAATAATTATATAGTTTTTTAGATTTCTAAACTCAAGCCCAATCATATTTACATCATCTCACATAAGAAATCAAACAAAGCTCAGTTCTAAATACATTTCAAGTTTCAAGAAGAATTACATTCCCAAATTGGGTCAAATTAATAACCTTTCCCTCTCACAAAAAAAGAAGGGAGGAAGCAATCAGGTGCATAGTCTGTCCGGTATGTGTCATTGCAGGTCATTGGATTATGTGATATCCCTCTTGCTCTCATTTGATTTGTCTTCAGCCAATTCTCTTTCTTCGCTTTGCCTAGAACTAGACCACCTATAAGGAGAATCAAATTAGCGCAGCCTCCGAGAAGGAACGATTGATCAAAGAAGTACAGAATACTCCAGAAGGGGGGCTACATTGCATTAAAGCCCATCAATTTCATTAAATAATCGAAACCCAAATCCAAAAAAAGGAAACATATATCTTTCAACATACATCACCTCAAAGATATAGTTCAAAATTCAAATATCTCAAAATATTTACATCTTTTCACATAAAATAAAGCCCAGTTTTAAAAACACTTCAATAAGCATTACATTTCAAACATTGAAGAATTACATTCCCAAATGGAAAGAACTACATTGCAAAGCCTTGAAAATTCGAAATAAATAAATAATGAATGATAAAATCAGTCCTCAAGTGAGCTCAAGCCACCAAGCGGGAACCCCAGCCCGTGTCTCTTACTCGGATACATCACAAACAAAATGCACCCAAAAACCCCGATTAGAACGGGTGCAACAGTAAATGCCTGGACCAACCACTCCTCCTCACTTCACGTCCTTGTTGTACAGCACCACCGCTAGAAAGATGACAAGTGTACTTTGTATGAGTCCTTGATTTTGTACTTTGAAGGATCGGACGGTGATGCTTTGCGCCTTGGCTCACTGCCTTATGCAGTAAGTGTTAGGAACCGAGACGCAACAGCAAACACAGAAAGTAAGACACAGGAACAAAAAGATTTTTTTATGTGGAAACCCTAAAGAGGGTAAAAACCACGGCCGCCGGCACTCAAACTTTTTTTATACTTGGAGAAAGAGAAATACAATACAATTGTTTGTGGTTGTTGGAATGAATAAAACTCTACCCATACCCCTCTATTTATAGAATAGTCATACCTAATACAAGGGAATAACTTATATTTTTTTCAAATTGAAATAGTTAGCAACTAAATTCTACAAGTCTTCTTTTAATTTATTTTTTATCTTTTTTCTTATTTTCAAAAAACATGAAATTTTTTCTGCGAATTATATAAACTTATTGTATGAAATATAATATTATATATAATAATATATTATATATCTTCTGAATCATGTAAAATAATCGTTCAAATTAGATATTTATATATTTCTGATAAAAAATTTATAAATAATTGATTAAAGAATTATTGCCCAAATTAACACATAATACATAGAAATACAAATATAAGGAAATAAACATATTTTCAATTCCAATTGTCACTTATGGAAATAAGTCAGGGAGAGCAAATATGGAGAACTTTTCTATCTCTTGTCGGGTTTCCTTTTTTACGGTATCCAGAGTTTTCCAGAAGTCTCCACACAAAACAATCTCCCACTTGGAGACTTCACAATGACATAAATCCTTTGTATTGAATCCATTCTCCTTTCTCCTGTATCTTCCTCGAGCCCGGCGACATTCTCCTACTGATTCACTCGACCAACCCCACTGAGGCAGCGCACAGTCTCAGCTTGTCGATGGGGACTTCCTTGGTCAACTGTCTGGGATCCAGTTTTGGGCCATACAAGGTTTTCTCGAGCTTACACACTAGACCCTCATTTTTCGGGGTCTCGAAACCTTTTGGCTGCACCATATAGATGTCCTCCTCCAAATCGCCATGGAGGAATGCCGTCTTGACATCTATCTGCTCGAGGTACAAATCTTCGGCCGCTACAATACTTAACACCATACGAATGGTTGTCAGCTTCACCACCGGCGAGAATACCTCCGCGTAGTTAACTCCTTCTTTCTGTTGGAATCCCATTACTACCAATCTCACCTTGTACCGCTTGCTGTCAGCTGGTTCATCCTTATATCCGATAAACCCACTTATTTTGTAGTGCCTTCTTGCCATCTGGTAACCAGCAATACCCAAGTCATGTTCTTTCCGAGAGACTCAATCCCATCTCTCATTGCACGCTCCCACTTGACAGAATCTCCTGTCTCTACCGCCTCATGGTAGTCCTCAGATTCGTCATTTGATCTATTCTTGTAGTAGCGTGATCCGCCTTGGACCGAAGCCGGTCCCCATAAATCGCTCTGCACCAAGTCTAGCTTCCCCATATTGAGTTCTCGTCCGATATTCGAAAACTAATCTGTTTTTCCTTGCCGAGTACGCAGTTCTCACAGAAACCGGTTTCTACCGATTTCACCTTGGGTAACAAACCCTTTGAAGCCATCACTTGTAGTCCTTTGTGACTGATATGACCGAGTCGATTATGACACAACATCGGGTCGGTTGTCGCTTCCGGAACCGCCAATAAATCTCCCTTGTTGTCCGTCAGATAAAGAGTTCCCATTTTTGTACCCTTCGCCACAACCATGACGCCCTTTACAATCTTCCACAACCCGTTCCCAAACACAGTTTTGTATCCCTCACTATCCATCTGCCCAATGGATATCAAGTTCTTATTTAAACCCGGAATATATTGAACTCCAAGCAAAGTCCATCTAAATCCGTTGCTCGATTTTATTTGAACATCACCCATGCCCGATATGCATAACGGTTTCCCATCCGCTAAGTAAATCTTTCCAAATTCTCTATATTTAAAATTCAAAAACTTATCTTTCTGTGAGGTAGAGTGGAAGGATGCGCCTGAATCCAGAACCCATGAATCGATAGGGCTGTCGATGCATAGAACTAGGACAACATCTGAATTCTCCTCAGTGGCGGTATTTGTGGAACTTGTTTCCGCCCTTTTCTCCTTTCTCGAGGATTTACAGTCCCGTTTCATGTGGCCCTTTCTGCCACAGTTCCAACACTCCAACTCGCTGCGACCTCTCGACTTGGATTGTCCGTGGTTGTTGTTTCTCTGACCTCCATGACCCTGACTCTCCACATTCAAGGCTGAACTCATGGAGCCCGAGGTTTCGCTCCGCTCCCTTCGCCGAATATGCTCGTTCAGGATGCGGTCTCGTACCTCCTCAAAAGTCAGATCCTCCTTGCCGCCGATAACATCTACTGTCGTCGACCAGCTTTCCGGCAATGATGACAACAACATAAGAGCCTTCGTCTCTTCACCCACATTCAATTTAAATGAGTCTAACTAGTTTGAAATAACCTGAAAAGAGTCAGATGCTCGGCCACAGATCCACCTTCTGCCATCTTCAGGTAGAAAAGACGGCGCATCAGGTGCAGCTTGTTTAATGAAGATGGCTTCTCGTACGTGTTGGATAGTGCCTTCATGAGTCCAAAATCCGTCGTCTCCTTCGCCACGCTGAACGCCACGTTCTTGGCTAAGGACAATTGTATGTAGCTTAGCGCCTTGCGGTTCATCTTCTTCCATGCATCAGCGGTGATCCTTTCTGGATTCGTTTCGAGTAGCGCATCTTCTAGATCCTTCTGGCAGAGCAACGCTTCTGTTTGCATCTTCCAATAGCTGAAGTCTCGCCCGTCGAACCGACCCACCGACACCTTTCTCTCGTTCATCGCTGTTCTACGTATCGCCTCCTCGTTCCAAAAGGAAATTTTCTTCGAACCTTGACTCTGATACCACTTGTTAGAAACCGAGACACAACAACAAACATAGAAAGCAAGACACATGAACATTTTTTTTTTTACGTGGAAACCCTAAAGAGGGTAAAAACCACGGCCGCCGGCACTCAAACTTTCTTTATACTTAGAGAAAGAGAAATACAATATAATTGTTTGTGGTTGTTGGAATGAATAAAACTCTACCACTACCTCTCTATTTATATGATAGTCATACCTAAAGGAAATAACCCAAAGAATTACTGCCCAAATTAACACCTAATACATGAAAATACAAATATAAGGAAATAAACATATTTTCAATTCCAATTGTCACTTATGGAAATAAGTCATGGAGAGCAAATATGGAGAACTTTCCTATCTCCTTCCGGATTTTCTTTTTTACGGTATCCAGAATTTTCCAGAAGTCTCCACACAAAACAGTAAACTCACCTTCGACTGATCTCCAGTTACGCCATTATTAGCATTGGTATTGTTAGATTCTGATGATTGTAAAAGGGGTTGTGTCGTTTCTTGTTGTGAATTGTGATTCCATGTTCTCGTCTTGAAGCGATGAAGAAATTTGGAAGAAACTAATGCGAAATTGAAGGGTTGAAAGAAGCTCGAAATGATCAATGGATTTAGAGGAAGAAGAGGTAATGGAGGCCATGTCTAAAGCTGAAGAAATCTTGCTTGCGAAATTTTCCACTCAGGTAGTGACTGACTGGTGAAGTGAGGACTCAGGTTTATGCTCTAGTGCTTTGCACTACCCCATTTGGCGGATCGGAAATGAAATCCTGGATTTTGAAGAAATCCGGAATTGAAATCATGTCTGCTTAGCAACCGTGCTGATAAGATTAGTATGGGCTTAGACTTCAAAATCGGGGCCACAATTTCAGTCGTCAGATTTAATTGACTGATGGATTAGAAGATTTTTCTATTACAGGTTAGCAGAATTTGGTAATTGAAATTCCATAAAATTTAGAAAATATAGAGACAAGAAAGATGGTGGTCATAGAAAATGTTATGAATATATTAGTGTACAACTTACATTTAATTATACTTGGGAGAGAATTCAACATACGTTACTGATCAGACATTAAATTGTGACAAAATAAATTACTCAATTTTCAGTTTCACCTCATACTAGTCATTAAGTTTAAGTTCTTTTTGTCCAAATTAAGTTAGTCTATTCTTTTGTTTCATCTATTTCTAATTGGAAATGACATGTGGGGTTCATGATATAATGACTTGAGCATTTAAAATTCAAAAATATTACATATATAGCATGTCGAAAAAGCTTGACGGCAACCCGACAAGATGCAAATATTATTTCATTAATTAGTTGTAATAATGGCATAATAAGCCATGTTTCGTTGTCGTCAGGCTTTCCGTCATGCTGTGTGAACAACATATTTAACCATATTTGAAATCAAACAATGGATTTTGGTGAAATACTAGATTTAAAAATACAAATCTCTCAAAGACATATCTTTCCTTTTTAAATTTTGATTGAGTAGATAAGCGAACCTCTGAAAGACAGCAAAAATTCAAATATCGCTTTAATAGACTTGAACGAACCGTATTTTGAGTCTGACATGCCTAGCTCTTCAAGCCAGGTCGATCAATATCAAGGTATCACATTTTATTTTATTATTTTTCATACAAACATATATTTAATTATTTATAATGATTTATTTTGATTAAACAATATGGAAAATCCACCAATGTAATGTTTCAGGGAGATTTCCACTAACGTGTCGCCAGGTAAATTTAACATATCTAAATAAACCACTTATGATGTACTCACAGTTTTGAAAATTTTTCTTATGCGGTTTTTTCAAAACCGTAGACCACATCATAAGTGGTTATTGGGTAATAAAAGGCGGCATGTGTCCATCTGTTCATTTGACAGATAGTCAGAATTGGACAGAGTGTGAACCGAGTCTAGGCAATAAATAATTGAGTGTTTGGGTAGTTTTTTAAAACCTTGGGCGGCAGCGAAATAATAGTTTCTAGGTTATGACACGTGGCTTTCATCCGTGTTTGCATCCAACGGTTGTGATGCTATCTTCTTTTCTATAAATAAGGTCCAACGGGCGTCTATTTGAACAACCAAATGGGTGCTCATCCCTTTGAGAGTGGGAAGTCCCTAATAAGCTTGGAGAGAGAGAGAGAGAGAGAGAGAGAGAGAGGGACTCTGGGTTTTTTCGTTGTCGCTCCGATTGAGAATTGAGAGTCTCTGCTTGATCAATAATGGTATGTTTTCTCTCACGATTTCAACTGTTTCTTTCCAAATTTCTTTTATTTTTCTGATAAATTCTTTGATTTTTTTTGTTGAAAGTCATGATAGATAAATTTTTTTTTTTGAAAGGCAAGATCCAGATCTAGCATGGAAGTTCCTAAGAATTATATTAATAGAAAGTCATGATAGATAATTGCCTATAGAAAATTCATGATTTATTATACTTCCTTTTGTGGTTTTCCTTTAATTACGGACTTGATAAATATAAACAAGTATTAGTCTAGTTTTGACATATAGAAGAGCTGATAAACAAACTACTATTTGGACACCTTTTGCATAGAAGTAATGATATTGGGATTGTTTTAAATATATAAAGAAAATTATCATCTAAAATGACACATATGCCATTTTAAGTTATTTATTTCATGTGCTTGATAAAAAAAATTATGTCAATAACACTATCATTGTACACACAATAATGCATAACAATTGATTAATTATATATATCCAAATCTAGGGTCTTCCTAAAATTAGAGTTTTTTTCTTCTGAAATTAGGATTTTAATTCGCCTAAAGAATCGAGAATATTTGTAATGATTTGGCTGAATTGAGACATAATTAACTACGTTAAACTGGCTTAATTTATTTATAATTCATGGTTTCACTTTAGGAGTTTTGGAATTAAGGCTTAATTTAGTTTAATTCGTGCTAATGCAAGTTCTTCTGCAATACATGTATACTCAAAACCCTAGAATCCTGGTCTGAGAAAGCAAATTCTAATTTGTACAAAATCCGAGAATAGTAGTCCGAGAAAGCAAATTCTATTTGTACAAAATCTGGGAATCCTGGTTTGAGAAAGCAAAATCCAGCTTGTACAAAGAGCATAGAATTACTACTAAGTAAATTATCCATAATACAATAGTTGAGAAAACAGATCAAGTCGATAGCCGAGCCATTAAATTAAATGAAAAGAGCATAGAATAACAAAAAAATTAATGTCCAAGATTTAATACAAGCCATTTTCAGAATATTAAACAATAAAGGGACCTATTCTGCGTCAAACCAACATGGTGAAGGAATTGGTTCAGTAAATTCTTTCCACATTATTTAATTGGCATATTCTTTTCCTTTTCAATTAATTGAGCACAAGATAAAAATAGTACATTTCTATTTTTGATCGTCAGATGCATGATAGACGTATCAGATTTATCGTGGGACCCACGAGGCGACACATGCTGTGAAGTTTCGCTAAATTTAGCCAAGTGCAAGTACCAAGATAAATTTTTGTGTTTTGAATTAATTTTCGATTTAATTTAAATTTTAGCCGATCAAAATTTGGCGAATGAATTTCGTAATTAATGATTAATCCTTAGTTGTATCGCTCGAGGGCTTATATAATGTCCCTCATTTCGGTATTTCCTTCAAATTAATTAGAAAAAAAAGATTCTTGAATTCTTTTTTAATTTTGCCGAAAATTTCAATGACGAGAAATAATAAAGGGAAATCAGTTGTCTGTTTTTCTGAAGAAGCGAAAAGGAGGAAACATAAAGAGATGTGATAAGTTGAGATACTGGAAAGAACATATACAAGTAAGTTTTGTTAATAAACTAAAATATTTTATTAACAAAACTTACTTGTACATGCTCTTTCTAGTATGCCAACTTGCCACTTCTCTTTGTGTTTCCTCCTTTTATCTTCATAGGAACATACAACCGATTTTCATTTATCATTTCGCTTCATTATTGATATTTTTGGCAGAAATAAAAGAAGTCAATAAATGTTTTTGATTAATTTGGAGGAAATACAAACGAGAACTAATCATTAATTACGAAATTCATTTGTCGAATTCTGATTGGCTGAAATTCAAAATGAAATTGAAAATTAATTCAAAATTCAAAAATTAATTTTGGTATATTGCACTTGGGTATATTTGGTGAAAATTTAGAGCACTTGTTGTTTTGTGGGTCCCACAATAAATCCGGTATGTCGATCATGCATCTGACTATTAAAAATAGAAATATATACTATTTTTATCAAAATAATTATATCTTTTTTCGGATTTTGAAATTAAAGCCCAATCATATTTAATTAAGAAATCAAATTAAGCCTTGTTTCTAAATTTGAAAAATTATAATTCGAAAAGAACTATATTTTAAAAACCCAGATAATTATATCTCAAAATCCGTCAATTTCATTAAACAATCGAAACCCAAATCCACAATAAGGAAACATATATTTCCAAATACAAAAAAGAACCCAATTCCTTCCTATATACAAAGTTTTACGTGCCACGGATATTTGACACGTGTCCTTTTGTACGATTTTCTGTAAAATTTATTTACACTATTTTGTGAAAGGAGTCGTTCTCTAGTTTAATGAGCCTTATAATTTTCAATATTTTTAGTGCAATAAATGGGTTTCACCAATAAATCTAAGAAAGAATTTGTTATCTACACCCAAATTGTACTCAACAGAATAAAGTATATAAAAAAAATTTGTTATGTAAACCCAAAATTTACCTCACAAACCTCTTAATTATTTAATTTTTTTGAAAATAATTTTAGATATATCTCTCCAAAATTTTAAATATCATCTTTTTTATCACTTTAAATTTAGGTAAAATTTCTTTAGAATATTTAGAAAAATATTCTTTAATTGAAATACTACTATAATTATAAACACAATTTCTTAAGAAAATCTTTGTGGAAATATTGTTTCAATTTTTTTTAAATATTTTTTTTTGTCAAAAGTTCTTTTTGTAAGTTTTTGTTTTCTCCGTCATTTGTCAAAAATATTTTTACATTTTGTGTCATTTGGTATCATAACAAAAAAAAAAAATCATGTCCTGCTGAATTATTTTTTACATTCATCCAATTGATTTGTATTTGGGTCAAATTATTTTTTTATATTTTACTTTGTTCAAATCAAAATAGTTGAATAAATGAAGAAATAATAATTTACATAAAACTAAATAGTTGATAATTATGTTTCAATTGGTACGAGTTATCTTTTGTATTTGATAAATAACATCATAAATTATAATTTATGACTTCCTAGGAAGGAATATATTGCGAAGCAGAGTGAGGATATCCGCTAGTTTCATATATATTTCAACATAAATCACCTCAAAAACTCATTTCCAAATTCAAACACATAAAAATAATAATAATAATAATAATAATAATAATAATAATAATAATAATAATAATAATAATAATAACAACAAAACAACAACAACAACAATAATAATAACAATAATAACAATAATTATTATTATAATAGCAACAACAACAACAACAACAACAACAACAAGAATAATAATAATAATAATAATAATAATAATAATAATAATAATAATAATAATAATAATAATAATAAAATCACTCTTCGAGAGAGCTCAAGCCGCCAAGCGGGAACCCCAGCCCGTGTCTCTTGCTCGGATACATCACAAATAAAACGCACCCAAAAATCCCGATTAGAACGGGTGCAGCAGTAAATGCCTGGACCAACCACTCCTCCTCACTAATCTGCCCAAAGAAGCAGTCCACCACATACTCATTGTACAAAACCACAGCTGCGAAAATCACGAGGGTCGTTATTAAATGAATGAAATCTGAGCCCTTGATTTTGTATTTAGAAGGATCGGACAGTGGAGATGTTCCGTCGAGGGTTAACAGGCCGTGACAGGTGGCGATCCCGTAACGGAGCTTGTTTTGAGAGTATTTAAAGGAGTCGGTGAAGGTGAGAATTGCAGATGAGATTCCGCAGAAAGAGATTAGAGTGACGGTTTCAATTCTAGAGCTGAGCTTGCATTCTCCTCGTGCAGTTGTAATTGGGGAAAAAACCTGAAAATGTGAGAAGATTGAGGTAATTGAGATGTAGTGTAGTAATTGTGGTGAAGAAAGTCGATTTGTTGTCGTTTTTGGAGAATTGTTTGATGAAACGATTGATTAGATGGAATTAATTAGCAACGAATGATAAAATGTAATCTTATATATGATTAAAATTGATGAATTGCGTACTTCGAACACAAGAGCGCTGCCTGTTGGCAGATGCTTCGCCAACAAAGCGGCTCCTCTTGCGCCTTGACTCACGGCCTTCTCCACTAAGCTCGCCTTCGACTGATCTCTAGTCTTGGTACTTCCTGCTTCATATCCGCCATTATTAGCATTATGATTGTTAGATTCTGATGATTTTAGAAGGGGTTGGGCCGTCCCTTGTTGTGATTCCATGTCTCGCTGAGACTCCATGAAGAAATTTGGAAGAAAGTGATGTGAGATGAGTTCAAGAGGGAGAAATGTAGGGTTGAAAGCTTGAAATGATAAATGGATTTAGACGAAGAGGTAATGGAGGCCATGTCTAAGCTGGAGAAATCTTTCAAATGAAATTTTCCACTCAGGCAGTGCCTGGTGAGGTGAGGACTGATGTTTATGTCTGACTTTGTTGTAGTGCTTTCGACGTCCTGACTTGGAGGCTGGGAAATGAAATACTGGATTTTAGAGAATCAGAGAATTGAAATATCAGTTTTCTTGTAACTGGGCTAATAAGGCAATTTTAGTATAGGCTTAGACTTCTAATTGTTGCGGACTGTCAAACTTGATGGGGTGATAATATCGACACAAAATTATTTTACTTGTTACAGAAAAAACTAATTTAAGATGATTTAATTATCCCTATTGTATTTGTATGTATTTTTGGAAAGTTGTGGATTCAAAATCAACTAATTAGATTAATTTATACTTAATTGATGCATTTTTGGAAAGCAATCTATCAGCACTAAATTATTTTGATTTCATGACATAGAATTTGATGATTAAAATTACAAACCACACTTGTTTTATAAAATGCTAGGCTCTAATTCAGGAATTTTTAAATAATAAAATAATTAATAATAGTATTATTTCTTACTAAAAAACAAATGACATTACTATAAACTAATTGTTGCTAGATAAAAAAATAAAAAATGGGACTTGTGAATTATATAATAAAAAGTTATATGCTTCAAGGCTAGAAATCTAAAATCTAAAATAAATTAGCATGAAGAATAATTTTTATATCGTAATAAAACGGAAAATTTATTTACTTACATAATAACTTGGTAAATAAATAACATATTTCTCTCATATTTTTTAGCATTAGATAATTCAATCTTTCTAATTTATTTTCAGAGAAATTCATTACCATTCTTTCCATAATACATATGATTGACCAATAGGGGTAACTATGTCATTCTACATTAGTTTTTCCTGTAACAAGTAAAATATTTTCCTGACGATATCACTACCAGAGTAACTAGGGGCTGGGCACAATATCATTGGTCAAATCTTAATTGAATGGATAAGATGCTTGGGTTGCGGGTCATTTCGGTTTTGGGTGGTTCGGTTTCGGTCATTCAGGTTACATGTTATTCGGGTTTCGGATCATTTTGGTTTCGAATCATTTCGATTTTGAGTCGTTAAAGTTTCAGGTTAGATGGTTTTCAGGTCATTCGAGTCCAGATTTTTTCGGGTTTGAATCACGAGTTAATCGAGTTCAGGTCCTAAATCAGTGTCTGGTCATACATCTTTCATAACAGGTTGCAAATTATTTAGATAGACATTTTAGATCATTTAGGTCAATATTAATAAAATGATGATATTCTCAATTATTTTTTAACAAAAGATTTATATTTTTATATACCGAAGCGGTTAGGACGGTAACCGGTTTAGAGACGCATGGACAACACGCATGGTTTGAGCGTCACGGATTAAGCGTAATCCGAAAGGTATCTTTAAGATTTATTTCTTTGATTTAACCGATACGCACGGATCCTCGGATTGGTTTTGGACGAAATTTTTGTTTTCCGCTGCGTTATGCACGTCCGAAACCCAACAAGAAAATCCTTGGATGTAAACTCGCCTCCATTGTCGGTTCAAAACTTCTTAATCCTTTTACCGAGCATTCCCTCAACCATTGTTCTAAATTCTCAAAATTTAGAAAACGCCTCCTGTTTCTCCTTCAGAAAATGAATCCAAGTGTACCGTGTAAAATTGTCGACGAGTACCAACATATACCGAGCACCCCCGTACGATGCGTTTTGCGTAGGACCCATCAAATTACCATGAATAAGTTCTAACGCACATTTACGTCTTGACTGAGACTTCTTGAAAGGCAGTCGATGAGATTTACCATATTAACAACCCTCACACACCTCAACACCACTTGCAAAAGAAAGGGACGGAAGTCCGTTGACAGGATTCCTAGAAACCATCGCTTTCAACTTGTCAATACCCATATGGCCGAGCCTAGCATGCCAAACCGACACGCCATCATTGTTGCTCATCTTGTCAACATACGAGGAAGAAGCCTAGCATGCGAAGTGAAGAAAGCTTGGAATCGTCACCAGTCAGATGATGACCACAACCGGAATCAATGATCTAGTTGTCCTCATAGTTAACAGAAGCACACACGTCTAACGAAACCCCTTCTACTACGAAATCCGTATCCCAAACTCTACTCTTCACAATATCCTCCTTGCTTGTGGCATTTCCTTCCCTCAACTTAACACGACATTTCTTCCTTATGTGACCGAGTTTTCCACATCGGTAACACTTGATAGCTGACTGAGAACCACTATTTGAAGAAGACTCCCCCTTTTTCATAACCTCCTTCTTCCGTTCCCCTTGGTCATACCAAGTTTTTATTTTGTTAGACACAAGAGCATGATCTTCGCCTTCGGAAACCGTGGTTAAACTTAACTGAGCAAGCAAGTCGGACTTGGGCTCAGGGGACAAGATGGGATAATACACCGGGCATATGATGCCCATTCCATAAAAGGAAAGAGTTGTATATGATACAATTGAAAGTATTCCTACCTAAATAGTTGTGTATTTAGGGTTGCGCCAAAGCGCACTTAATACTCAATGAAATACGGATCTTGACTCATTATGAAACCTCATTTAATTGAAGTTTTCGAATCAATACTATTGAAGGTGGTTGATTTGAAGAAAAATAGTGGGAGTACAATATAATAAACACCAAAACAAAATAACCCCAATGAATAGTTAATAATGGCACTTTACATTTTAACTTGTAGAATAATGGCAAACAATAACAATTCAACTTGGTTGAATTTGCGATCTATCCTTGAGAAGGATAAGCTCAATGGGTCTAACTTCCTTGACTGGTTTAGAAACTTGAGATTGTTCTCAAGGCTGACAATAAAGTGTATGTCATAGAAGAGACTTACCCAGAGGAACCAGAACAGGGAGCCGCAAGGGCTGCCCGAGAAGCGTATACTAAATATGTCAAAGACGACACAGAGATTGCTTGTCTCATGCTAGCGACCATGTCCTCCGAGCTTCAGAAGCAACTGGAGGACATGGGTGCTTACGATATGATCGTAACTCTCAAGGAAATATAGGATTAGTGTCCTAGGCCAAATATATGTCAAGGATAGTTGTTGCGCCCACCCTTGTATTGAGGTAACGAACGGGACATACTCTCTTCGAAGACCGCAAATAATATACCGCTTTAACTACGCTTCCGAAATATTGAGAGAAATTTCAGAACATAAACCCTTTACTCTCAAGAAATATTGAGAGATAGATAATTCACCTTGTGTGCAACTCGCCAACTCATTCTCCAGAAATTGTAATCGTGCCGTGTTCTTCTTGTTGAGTAGCTCATCAAAAGTTCTCCAAATCTCAGCCGCCGATTTGCACCCGTTAATATGCTCGAATAGATCGCGTGATATCGACCTCTTCAATAAGAACTCCACCTTAGCATTCGCTTTCGACCACTCCTTTACTGCGTCTGTATTCGTCACCGTTCCATCCGTCCCGATCATAGGCGTCGGTGCAATATCTGTACCAACAATGATCTCCCATAACCCCTCACTCTTAATACAAGACTCCATGCAACTCTTCCACATAGAATAGTTCGAAAGATTTAGAGCCTCAATACCAAGTCCACTAACCCGACCTCCAAACTCCATGGATGCCGTAATAAACAATCCTCTTCTTCACCAAGGGACGAGAACAACACCGTCTATCGCCAACATCGTCGTCTATCACCCTTGAAGCTCTGGTACCATGTAAAGAAACCAGACAGTCACACAGGGATTGAACCAGATAACCGCGTCGCTAACAGAGAAACATAACAACAGTGACTACGCAGTAACACGGCAGCACTAAACCAACAGCGACCTTGTGGTTATCAGAAACGAAAATAATAGTGCAGCAATAAGCTCACACTAGCCCAAGAAAGAACAATAATAGAAGAAGAAAGGATTGAACAATGGAACTTGAAAAATAAGATAAATTTCTTATTACAAGAGAAATAAAGAAATACAAAATATTATTGTTGTTGGAATGAATAAAACTCTACCCCTACCCCTCTATTTATAGGATAGTCATATCTAATATAAAAAAATAATCCAAAGAATTACTTGCTCAATTAATACCTAATACATGAAAATATTAAACCTGCTTGTCAAGAAATCTAATTCGTGGTAATACTAAACCTCTTTGTCAAGAAACCTTATTTAAAAGAAACATATTTCTTAATTTGTTGACTGCCGTCATAACATACAAATGTATCTTTATATTTTAACAAAATAAACCAATTTCATATATATTATAGTTACAATATATAGCAAAACAAATAATAATCACTCAAGTGAACTTAAACCTCCAAAAGGAAATCCCAATCCATGACGCTTGGAAGGATAAAGCACAAACAAAATACTTCCAAGAATCCCAATTATAACCGGTGTAGCAGTAAATGCTTGCACCAAATACTCTTCGTCACTTATTTTTCCCCAAAAACACTTCACCACATCATTATTGTACAAAACCACAGCTGAAAATACGACAAATGTTGTTATTACATGGATGAAATCTAAACCCTTGATTTTGTACTTCGCTTGATCTGACGGTGGCGAAGTTCCGTCAAGGATTAGTAGACCGGTACAAGTAGCAATTCCGTACCGGATTTTGTTTTGGCTGTCCTTAAAACTATCTGTGAATGTGAGAACTGTAGAGGAGATTACACATAGAGATATTAGAGCAATCGTTTCGATTCTAGATGTGAGCTTGCATCTTCCTCGCGCGGTTGTAATTGGGGCAAGTACCTGAAAAGAGAAAAGATTACCTAATTCATAACGATTACATTGATGCAAATGGCGATATAGTTTGTGGATGCTAAATGATGTACATTACAGTTTTGTAACATGCTAATTCTAAAAGAGTTTTGGTTGGATTTATACAAAATAAAATGAATTTCATTAAAGAACTTATTCAATTACAAAATAAAATTAATAAAAATCACTTTTGATTAAGAAGTAAATCAAAAACTTTCCTCCGCCAGAATCCATTTTTGTTGCAATTCTAATACTTTGTTATTTTTCGTAACAAACTTTATTTGAGATGTTTGTTATAATATTTTCAATATTAAGATTGTTTTTATTATATATTAATACTAAATGATATCATCCGCTAAAAATAATAGAGTCTGTTACATCGTTTGTTAATTGTAAAATGAAATAAAAGTATCCTTAACGCCACACTGTTAAATGTTTTCTATTTGCGATGTTTGATATGATATTTTTCAATATTAAGATTATTTTTTGTTATACCTTAATATCTAATGATATCATCCGCTATAAATAATATCGTTTGTTACATTATTTGTTAATTGTAAAACGCTAAAAAAAATATCCTTAATGCCACACTGTTAAATGTTTTGCAACATCGAATAGTTATGATAAACAGTAAACTTTAATATTTGATTTTGCAAATAAGTATTTGGAGTTTTGACTTTAAGGACTCCACTGACATGTATAAATTAACCGAAAATTGATAAACTTTTCTGTGATGTAATCCCAAAGTAAGGCCCTCCCACCCAATTGAATCTATTGATTTACCACAAACTAACATATAAAATTAATTAACAACAAACAAATGAATTTGATTACTTCGAATACAAGAGCGCTGCCTGTTGGCAGATGCTTTGCGAGCAGAGCGGCTCCCCTTGCTCCCTGTTTCACCGCCTTCTCTAGTACGCTCCTCGTAGACTGATCTCCAATGTTGCTACTTCCTCCTCCAATTCTGTCAATATTAGCATTATTACTGTTAGATTCTGATGATTGTAAAAGGGGATCCTGGGATTCCTCGTCTTGTCGTGAAGCCATGAAGAAATTTGGAAGGAATTGAATCTAGATGAGTTGAAGAGGAAAAAATGTAAGGTTGAAAGCTTGAAATGATCAAGGCATTTAGAGGAAGAGGTAATGAAGGCCATGTCTAAAGCTGAAGTAATCTTCCCTAAGAAAATTTCCACGAGGTAGTAGGTCGTGTGAGTCTTGTGACTTGTGATGTTTATATGCTCAAGTGCTTTGCACGTCCCTTTGTATATACTGAGTTTTCTTAAGGAGTTAATATTAATCACTGGCTCATCCAAATAAAATACTATATGACATGCCGTAGTTAGTGCATACTTATTTTGTGTTGAGTGCTTTGTGTATTGAATCATTCTCCACATGCTCACCATTAAATCGCTATAATTTTCTCAAAATTATTTTTTTAACATGCATGATTCACTTTGTGAGAATTTGTACCCAGTTGTTCTAATAAATATAATTAAATATTTGATTGATTTAAATTATATTAATAGTTGTAAAATAAAAATAATTGTTCAATTATTTCATATCATTTGTTGATATATCAATTAAAGAGGAATATTTTTTTTCTTTGCTTGATTTATCTTTTTTTTTTGAAGTATTAATAGGCGAAGAGTCTACTGAGAATATATTAAAATAAAGAAACAAAAGAGTTTTACAATGTTCGGTTGCTATAGCTCGTAACAACAAGATCTACAAGTAAAATAATAAACAAATTAACTTAGATACTACAAAGCGCCGGAGAGGGACAAGTCTAAATAGAAACAAGAAAATTGGTACGATAGTGATCAGGGTTGCTAATGTGAAGCGAAGTTCCTCTTCCTAGAAAATTTGAGTGAAAGATTGCATTCATGTGTATCGCCTCCATTTTATTGCTCCATTCCAAGCCAAATCTACTAAAACGCTCTAGGTTCCCCTTTTACTAGAGAATATCATGTTGTTGTGTTTCTTCAAAAGAGACTAACAATTTGCCAATAGAATAGTGTCGTTCATTGCTGATTTGTGTCCTAATTTTTTGCTCTATAAAATTAGAGGTCAGGTTAAAATAAAATTCATCAAAAAAAGAAAAGAAAAAGAGGCCTCAGAAGGCCTATGCTTGATTTATCAATTACAGAGGAAGAATTTGAGATTTTCGATGGTTTATTTATCAATTAGAGGAAGAATCTTTCTATGTTTGATGTATTAACCACCACTATGATAGTTTAGTGTTGGTATTAGTCACATCTTTTCATAAATGAAGTGTTTAAATCTTATGTCTAGCAGTATTGATTTAAAAATTTAGATGAAGACATATGCGTCCATCCTAAAGAGAAGATAGAAAACGATCACATGTAATTTTCCCTCATTTTTGTATGTTTTATGTATTAATTTAATAAGTACAATTAAATATTTTCTATGCTTGATATATCAATTAAAAAGCAAGAACTTTTCTATCTTTGATGTATTAATATAATAATACTGCTACATCATAGTTAGTCATTCGTGATGCACGAATAATACGGTGTGCAATACGTTCTTATATATTTCGGACTGAATGTTTGTCAAGTCGGGCAAATAAACGTCCGTCTAGGCCGTCTAGGTCGGATCGTGCTGAAGTCATTTACCGCACACACAATCGGTCTCCACCAAAACTCTCAACAAATCGTTCTCGTCTTCTTAGGCCGAATAGATCACAAGCGCCGAAAGTACGAACGCCTCTACCGGTATCCACACGAACAAACTTCTTAAAACGGGAAGAAGAACAATATATATGCTAGTAGCTTGTTCTCCTCTTGCATAAAAAAACTCTTCTTATTTTATCTCACAAAAGATGTATAATTCTCTCATATAATTGCATCCTTTCATTTTTGTCATATAAAAGGAAAACACCCTTTAGTAATTTTGTCACACAAATGAGAAAGGATATTTTCTCTCCTTTTGTCTCACAAAAGAGAATGAGAAATAATGAGAGAGAGAATCATTTGGTATAATGAATTTGGAGCCCTCTATGTCCTTATATAGAGGTGAAGAGTCATGTCTATTCACACTAAAAGATGTGTATGACATCACTCATCATTATCCACATATCATCATCTAGACTCTTCTAGATTACATGATCTTGTGTGCTCATAGTCTTTATATACATATATATCACATCTTATCACATAAGATGACAATATATTTTGTGACATTCATATGCAACTCATCATATAAGTCGCTAGGATTTTCTGCGCCCGTTTCAGTTTGTTCTTTGTGTGTGACCCGGTAGGTTCACTTAATGTTGGCAATAAACTTGACAGTCTATAAATCATGAGCGGACTCTAGCAAGTCATCATGACTACCCAATTTAAGTGAATATAGGTGATCTGATTTACCTAATCAACAATCACGTATTTAGTCCCTTTGTCACGCGATATCTATATCGATCATAAGGCATGTAAGACGCCATCCTTATATTAATCGATTAATATTTCTTGATCCCGAATTAAACTGAACAAGAACAAATGACATTAATAACTCTTATTAATTCATTTGAGTATGGCCATACATTTCTTCAGTTCAATTCATCAAGAGGCCTAAAGATATCTCTCTCATTTATGAGAAGAACAAATCCCGTCTTGATTGCACTCAACCCTCTACATGATTCATTATATACCTAATCATAACCGTTATGACCACCCGGTTAAAGGCAGTGTTAGATTATATTAAAGTATAAAATTACTCATGTTGGGAACCGAGACAATCTCAGGTCAAAGGACTATAAATACTTTATGTTACAAGAATCGCTAATGACGTAAAACATGTAGCATTCTTATAGCGGGTCAGTCCAGTATATGGTCTCTAACATATACCTATGTTAATGACTTGATAACTATTTATCCATGATCAGTAAAACATAATCATCAGTCAACTAATATACTGGTGTACATTTATAGCTTGTATATATAAATATATATTTATATGTATCTGCAAGTATATTTGTCTCCACAAATATCCTATAAATGACCAGGGACAATTTAGAATAGCATTCATAACACTTTATAGTTTTACTATCAAAGTCACGCACTTTGATGACATAAAGTTGAATTGCATATTCATGGTCTATTTTAATTATATTAAAATAACCTATACGCACATATTATATGAAATATCTTAGAATAAATATTATGTTTGTTATTACAATCCATCATCTAGGTCACAAACACTTTGGCCTAGGGCATAACACCATCATTTCTCTCATTTTGCGAGAGGCATGGCATCAAGAAGGAGTTGACTTGTGCTCATACACCGCAATAAAATGATGTGGTAGAACGAAAAATTCGGCATCTGGTGGAGGTATGCAGGAGTTGGGTGTATGCGAAGAATTTACCGAAGGCCTTATGGGCAGAAGGTATGGCATGTGCTACCTACGTAGTTAATCGGCTTCCCTGCAGTCCGATTAACATGAAGTCACCTCACGAGTTGATGTTCGATGAGAAGCCAAGTGTGAAGCATTTGAAGGTGTTCGGTTGTACGTGCTTTGTTCACGTACCGGATGAGAAGAGGACGAAGTTAGACGCTAAGGCTCGGAAATGTGTTTTCATTGGTTATGATCAAAGAAAGAAGGGATGAAAATGATTGGATCCGACAACTCATAAATTCATTGTCTCTCTAGACGTGGTGTTTGATGAAGCATCTTCTTTATATGATGACGGTGGTTCCCAAGCGGTAGTTTCGAATCTGCCGACGCCACCTGTTGTTCACGTGGGAAACCCGGGTGTTGATGACATGGATAACCCGAGTGAAGATCCGAGGTTCTCATCGCCTACGTCGACTGTCACGGGGAGCAACGAAGTGCAATCACAAGAAGAGGAAAATACACAAGCCCTAAGGAGGTCGACAAGGACGGTAACTCGGTCGGCTAGTTATAGAGATGAAAACTTCGTGTTGACGTATTCGTGTTTCTTTTCAGGATCGACAGATGGTGAAAAATACTTTGAGGAGGCGAAAGGTAACAAATCGTGGGAAGATGCTATGGACGAGGAGATGCAAGCTCTTCGAAAAAATGAAACTTGGGATCTTGTTCCGAAGACCAAGGGAGTGGACCCGATAACTTACAAGTGGATCTACAAGTTGAAACGCAAGGCAGATGGGAGTGTTGAGCACTATAAAGCGAGACTTGTAGAGAGGGTTTTCTCAATGGTATGGCAAGGATTATGAAGAGACTTTTAGTCCTGTCGCCAAGATGACATCCGTGCGAGTTGTGATTTTAATGGCTGCTTCGCTAGGTTGGAAGTTGTGGCAGCTGGATGTGAAGAATGATTTCCTGTATGGTGAACTCGACAAGGAGATTTATATGGAGCAACCGGTTGGATATATTTCCAAGGTGCATCCTGACTATGTGTGCAAGCTGAAGAAGGTGCTGTATGGTTTGAAGCAGGCACCTCGAGCTTGGTATGGCAAGATTGCGGAATATTTGCAATTTTGTGGTTATTCTTCTTCGAGTTCGGATCATAGTTTATTTATGAAAAGGAAGGCGGGTCTACACGTGGTCGTCCTTTTATACGTAGACGACATGATCATCACCGGCAATGATGAAGGCGAAGTTGCAAGACTTCGGGGCGAGCTCTCGATTCCATTCGAGATGAGGGATCTTGGAGAGCTTAGTCACTTCCTAGGATTGGAAGTGGAAGGTCCGAAAGACGGGTATTTTGTCTCTCAAAAGGTCTATGCTGGGAAGCTCATTGAGAAATTTGGCGTAAAAGAAGGTAAACATTGTTCGACACTGCTGGATGCAAATTTCAAATTGAGACGTGATGATGGAAAGGTACTTCCAGATCCTTGGAAGTTTCGTGTTCTTGTTGGAAGCCTGATTTATCTCATGATTACTAGATCGGATATTGCCTTCGCGGTCGGCTTGGTGAGTCGGTTTATGCAAGCTCCGACAAAGTCGCATCTGGATGCAGCGAAGATAATTCTCAAGTATGTGAGTTGGACTCTTGATCTCGGATTATTTTATAAGAAGGGTTCCGAGTTCGTTTTGCATGGATATACCGATGCTGACATGGGCGGTGATTTGGATGATCGGAGATCGACATCCGGTTATGTTTTCTCTTGTGGTTATGCAAGTGTTTCTTGGTGTAGTAAGAAGCAAGATTCGGACTCTCTTTCTACCACCGAGGCGGAGTACAAGGCGTCATCAGTTGCCGCACAAGAGTGTGTTTGGTTGCGGAGGTTGGTCGAGGATGTTTACAACACGGTTACGGGTCCTACGGTTATTCGAGGCGACAATCAGAGTCGACCAATCCTGTTTGTCACGCGAGAACCAAGCACATCGAGATCGAGCATCACTTCATTCGTGAAAAGATACTTGATGGAATTATTGTAGTTGAGGAGGTGAAAAGCGTTGACAACGTGGCTGATATCTTCACCAAGTCTCTCTCCAAAGTATCATTCGAGTTATTGCGAGCCAAGTTAGGGCTCTTGGCCAAATGCACTTTAAGGAGAAGTGTTAAAATATAAAGATGCATTTGTATGTTATGAAGGCAGCTAACAAATTAGGAAATATGTTTCTTGTAAATAAGGTTTCTTGACAAGGAGGTTTGGTATTACCATAAATTAGATTTCTTGACAAGGAGGTTTAGTATTTCCATGTATTATGTGTTAATTGGGGAAGTAATTCTTTGGGTTATTTTCTTATATTAGATATGACTATCCTATAAATAGAGGGATAGGGGTAGAGTTTTATTCATTCCAACAACAACAATATTTTGTATCTCTTTCTTTCTCTTGTAATAAGAAATTTATCTTATTTTTCAAGTTTCATTGTTCAATCCTTTCTTCTTCTATTATTATTCTTTCTTGGGCTAGTGTGAGCTTATTGCTACACTATTATTTCCGCTGCTAATAACCACAAGGTCGCTGCTGGTTTAGTGCTGCCATGCTACTGCGCAGTCACTGTTGTTCTGTTTCTCTGTTAGCGACGCGGTTATCTGGTTCAGTCCCTCTGTGACTGTCTAGTTTCTTTACATATTTTTGAGGAAATTTGTAAACATGACGGGCTTGAGTCCGTCCAAAACACGACGGTATACTATTTTCAATATACTTTTTATTTTCTATATATTATTTTTAGTATTTTATGTATATATTGTTTATTTTTTCTAAAAAATGAATTCTATATACTATTAATTTAATTTTACATATTGTTTATTGTTTTTATGTACTGTTTTTTTGCGTCGTGAATCATCAGAACTCTTTTTTTGTATTTGTGTGGATATATATGTTTTCAGTTTGCGGTTTTGTTTTCATTGTTTAATGAAATTGATGGGTTTTTTTGCATGGATTCTTCTTGACATATATTCTTTAAATTTAAGAAGTGGGTTTTCTTACGCCAAAACGACATAAATATGATTGTGCTTAAATTGACTTCCAGAAATAATAGGGGTTTGGCAAGATCATTTGGTAAGCGGGTCATGACGAGAAAGAAACCCATTTATTGCACTAAAAATATTGAAAATTATAAGGGTCATTAAACTAAGAGAATGACTCATTTCACAAAATAGTGTAGAGAACTTTTACAGGAAATCGTACAAAAGGACACGTGTCTAATATCCGTGGCATACAAAGTTTTGTATATAAGAAGGAATTGGGTTCTTTTTTGTATGTGGAAATATATTTTTCCTTCTTGTGGATTTGGGTTTCGATTGTTTAATGAAATTGACGGATTTTGAGATATAATTATTTGGGTTTTTAAAATATAATTCTTTTCAAATTATAATTTTTCAAATTTAGAAACTAGGCTTAATTTAATTTCTTAATTAAATATTATTGGGCTTTAATTTCAAAATCCAAAAAAAATATAATTATTTTGATAAAAATAGTAAATTTCTATTTTTAATAGTTAGATGCATGATCGACACACCGGATTTACTGTGGGACCCACAAAACGACAAGTGCTCTAAATTTTCACCAAATATACCCAAGTGCAATATACCAAAATTTATTTTTGAATTTTGAATTAATTTTCAATTTCATTTTGAATTTCAGCCAATTAGAATTTGACAAATGAATTTCGTAATTAATGATTAGTTCTTATTTGTATTTGCTCCAAATTAATCAAAAACATTTATTGACTTCTTTTATTTCTGCCAAAAATTTCAATAATGAAGCGAAATGATAAATGGAAATCGGTTGTGTGTTCCTATGAAGATAAAAGGAGGAAACACAAAGAGAAGTGATAAGTTGTCATACTAGAAAGAGCACATACAAGTAAGTTTTGTTAATAAAATATTTTAGTTTAGTAACAAAACTTACTTATATATGTTCTTTCCAGTATGTCAACTTACCACATCTCTTTATGTTTCCTCCTTTTCGCTTCTTCAGAAAAACAGACAACCGATTTCTCTTTATTATTTCTCGCCATTGAAATCTTCGGTAAAAATAAAAAAGAATTCAAGAATCTTTTTTTCTAATTAATTTGAAGGAAATACATAAATGAGGGACATTATATAAGCCCTCGAGCGATACAACTGAGGATTAATCATTAATTATGAAATTCATTCGCTAAATTTTGATCGGCTGAAATTTAAATTAAATCGAAAATTAATTCAAAAAACAAAAATTTATCTTGGTACATTGCACTTGGCTGAATTTGGCGAAAATTCACAGCATGTGTCGCCTCGTGGGTCCCACGGTAAATCTGGTACGTCGATCCTACATCTGACGATCAAAAATAGAAATGTACTATTTTTATCTTGTGCTCAATTAATTGAAAAGGAAAATAATATGTCAATTAAATAATGTGGGAAGTATTTACTGAACAAATTCCTTCACCATGTTGGTTTGATATTCTGAAAGAATAGGTCCCTTTATTGTTTAATATTCTGAAAATGACTTGTATTAAATCTTGGACATTAATTTTTTTTTTGTTATTCTATGCTCTTTTTATTTAATTTAATGGCTCGGCTATCGACTTGATCTGTTTTTTCAACTATTGTATTATGGATAATTTACTTAGTAGTAATTCTATGCGCTTTGTACAAGCTGGATTTTGCTTTCTGAAATCAGGATTCCCAGATTTTGTACAAATAGAATTTGATTTCTCGGACTAGTATTTTCGGATTTTGTACAAACTAGAATTTGCTTTCTCAGACCAGGATTCTAGGGTTTTGAGTATAAATGTCTATTGTAGAAGAACTTCAATTAGCACGAATTAAACTAAATTAAGCCTTAATTCCAAAACTCCTATGAATTATAAATAAATTAAGCCAGTTTAACGTAGTTAATTATGTCTCAATTCAGCCAAATCATTACAAATATTCTCCATTGTTTAGGCGAATTAAAATCCCAATTTCAGAAGGAAAAAACTCTAATTTTCAGGAAGAGCCTAGATTTGGATACGTAAAGAGAATATATATATATATATATGTTTATCATCTCTTCGATATGTCAAAACTAGACTAATACTTGTTTATATTTATCAAGTCTGTAATTAAACTAGACTAATACTTGTTTATATTTATCAAGTCTGTAATTAATCACAAAAGGAAGTATAATAAATCGTGAATTTTCCACTAGAAGAAAAACTATAAGCAATTATCTATCATGACTTTCAACAAAAAAAAAAATCCAAGAATTTACCAGAAAAATATATTTTTTTTGGAAAGAAACAGTTGAAATGGTGAGAGAAAACATACCATTATTGATCAAGCAGAGAGTCTCAATTCTCAATCGGAGCGACAAGGAAAAAACCCAGAGTCCCTCTCTCTCTCTCTCTCTCTCTCTCTCTCTCCAAGCTTATTACGGGCTTCCCACTCTCAAAGGAATGAGCACCCATTTGGTTGTTCAAATAGACGCCCGTTAGACCTTATTTATAGAAAAGAAGGTAGCATCACAGTCGTTGGAAGCCACATGTCATAACCTAGAAATTACGATTCTGCCGCCAACCAAGGTTTTAAAAAAACTACCGAAACACTCGATTATTTATTGCCTAGACTCGGTCCAAACTCTGTCCATTTCTGAATATCTGTCAAATGAACAGACAGACACATGCCGCCTTTCCTGACTTTTTTTTTGAAAGGGCCAAAAAAAAAAAATTAATTAAGGGAATAGCCAAGTTTTAAAAATATTTGCAAAAATAGCCATTTCGCCCAGCCACCGGGCGAAACACAAGTAGTTTCGCCCAATAACGGGGCGAAACAGCGGGAATGTGAATTTGCTTAATTAACCCTGTTTCGCCCAACAGTGGGGCGAAATAAAGGGTTTTTAGTATCGGTTTTTTGAAATAACCGTTACAGAATAAACAATTTAGTATCGGTTTTTCTAAAATAACCGTTACAAAATAGAGAGTTTTAGTATCGGTTTTTCAAAAATAACCGTTACAGAATAAAAGTTTTAGTATCGGTTTTTTAAAATAACCGTTACAGAATAAAGACTTTTAGTATCGGTTTTTAAAAATAACCGTTACACAATGAAGACTTATAGTATCGGTTTTTGTAAATAACCGTTACAAATAAAGACTTTTAGTATCGGTTTTTATAAATAACCGTTACAAAATGTTCTTTCGCCAGTTTGCTGGGCGAAACAGCTGTTTTTTCGAAAATTTTCCAAACAGCCAAAAAAAGGGCGAATTTACACAGAAAAATAAATAAAATAAATCTGAGGACAAAAAAATAATAATAAATAACTTATTTTGATGGAGAATTTCTTTTTCATATTGAAATGACATGTTAGGCTATTAGTACATAAACAGAAAAATAGGGTACTAGAGAATATTAGTACATAAACATTGATTTAACATGTTAGGCTATAGGAGGAATCTAAGTTTTTTTAGGTATACAGTTTAGGGTTCAGATATAGGGTACTAGAGAATATTTACTTTTTCAGATTGAAATGACAATTTGGCTTTTTATTTAGTGGGTAACATTGATTTAACATGCTAGAATATAGGAGGAATCTCATAATTTTTAGGTGTTTAGGGTTCAGATATAGGGTACTAGAGAATATTTACTTTTTCAGATTGAAATGACAATTTAGCTTTTTATTTAGTGGGTAACATTGATTTAACATGCTAGAATATAGGAGGAATCTCAGGATTTTTAGGTATATGATTTAGATTTCTATTTAAAGAGTCCTCTTATTATACTTGATCATCAAAAAATTAAATCTCAGAAGTCTCTCTTGCAAACTTCTTCTCTTTATATCTTTCTCCTTATCAAGAAAATGCCACAAAATTCTGAAATATTTCTATATTACAATGGTCAAATTGTTCAAGATTCGAGCGGATACAATTACTAGTTTAGATACATAACTAGTTTAGATACATATTTATTTTTGAAATTATTTATTTTTGAAATTAATTTTTGTAGTTTAGGTAATGTATATATTTATTTTATAAATTATTTTTCTTGTTTAGGATTATTTATTTATATTTTTTTTGTTATAGATATATTTTTTAGTATATTATTTATAGTTTTATTTTTTAAAAGTTTAAAAAATCAAATGTATGCTATGTATTTATTTATTTATTTATGTATGTTTATGTATGTTTATGTTTATGTATTTATTTATTTATTTATTATTAGTTTTTATTTATTTATGTTTTTAAAAATCAAATGTTTAAAAAATCAAATGTATGTTTATGTATGTATGTTTATTATTAGTTTTTATTAGTAGTTTTTATTTATTTATTAATATTATTTTATTTATTAATATTATTTTATTTATTTATTTATATTATTTTATTTTTTAAATAAAGATGTCATCTGACGCGGGACCTAGTCGGCCAAATTATGCGCTTCAGTCACAACAACACATGTATCGGACGAACGAGTTTGGCAACACTGAAGATGTAACTATCAAACCCATGCGCTACCGACAACATGAAGTTCCGGTAATTTTTTTTTGTTTAGGGTATTACTTAGAAATTTTTTTAGAAAGTTAAAAAAATCATATGTATGTTATTTATTTATTTATTTATTTTATTTATTTATGTTTCTGCAGGTTCCATGGGACGATCGGTATGCCCCTTTTTTGAAGAAAGCAACCTTACTACAAACTGCCAGGATGGGTTGGCTGGATTACGACAGCAGACTGATAAGCGCTCTGCAGGAACATTGGAGACCGGAAACACACACGTTTCATCTGCCTGTTGGTGAGATGACCATAACGCTAGATGACGTTTCGTGTTTGTTGGGAATGCGGACGGACGGTGAGGCAATGTGTTTAAATAATAAAGATGTTGATTGGAAGGGAAAGGTCACGCAACTACTCGGGAAAGAAATCCCGGAATTGGAGTTTAAGGGAAAGGGGAGAAGCAAAATTTTATTGAAAAGAACATGGTTGAAAAATAATTTTTCCGATTTGGAAATTGATGCCCCGGAACAGAAAGTCGAGCAGTATTGTAGAGCCTACATGCTTGCATTATGTGGGGAGTATTATTTACGGAAGCTTCGGGAGATTGTGTTTCAGCACTGCCTCTGCTTTTATTAGAGGACATGTCGGTTTTAGATAGATGGGCATGGGGCAGTGGAGTTCTTGCGTACCTTTACAGGGCATTGTGTAAAGGTACGCATAAGAAACGGAAAAATATGGGAGGGTGTATCATGTAGCTGCAACTGTGGGCATGGGAACATATCACTGTCGGAAGACCCGTTCCTAAAGATGTACGCAAGGAACTGCAGGATATGGCGAATTATGGTGATGAAGATGAGAGACCTACGGTTGGTTTTTTGTGGAAAGATTGTACTCAATACGCGGATATAACACCTCATCGGCATTTGCCGACACATCGCGATCAGTTCGACAGTTTGGTCGACACTCAGGTGGTTTGGACACCTTATGACGCATTCCGTCATATACTCCCGCCGATAGTTGCGCACGAAAAAACTATGGGGCTTCTTACAGTGCCATTGATCTATTTTTGGATTGTCGAGATGCATCGTCCGGAGCGGGTGTTGCGTCAGTTCGGGTATGCGATGGAAGTACCCCCAAATTGCGAGTACGACAAACGATTGCACGATATCGCAAATTACCGTGGAAATGATTGGCCTACCGTACATTCAGCTTATCTGGCTAAGTGGGAAGAGAAACGCTTGGGACGTGAAATAAATATTCCTTCATGGCGGCCGTATGACCCTAGCCAGTATGATGCATACTGGAATTGGTATAGAACGGCAACCGATCCTTATGTGCAGTCCGATATCCCGCATGCTACGGTATCGTATCATCCGATGGTTCCGCAAAAAAGGAAAGCGGTAATGAAAATAATTGACTATTATTTATATTATTATTTATTCATATTATTTTAGTTTTTAAACATTACTCAAATATTATTTTTTAGCATGCATTTCTTTTGGAGGCCTGCAAACATGGGTTCGAAGCGCTAAAAGCCGAGTGCCAGGATGTACCAGGGAAATTGAAAAAATTGTTAGGGTGCATCCGGAGCAGCATAAAGGAAAGTAATGAATATGAGGGCGACTTCGATTGGGGTTCGATCATCGAACAGGTTGGAGACGAAGGAGGAGACGGAGGAGGGGAAGGAGGAGGCCAAGGAGGAGGCGGAGATGAAGGAGTTAGTCAGATTACTCAGGTTCAGCCTCAGGCGCAGCGAGGACGCGGAGGAGGACGCGGAGGAGTACCACGCGGAGGAGGACGCGGAGGAGGACGCGGAGGAGTACCACGCGGAGGAGGAGGGGGAGGGGGGAGAGGAAGACACGGAGGACGCGGGGGAACACGAGGAGGAGGAGGAGGCCGCTGGCATTACTGACTATGTTTACTTTTTGGACTATGTTTTGTTAATTTAGATTGATATTTAAACTATTTTAGAGAGCTCACTATGTGTCTTTAATTTACAAATCAAAATACATAAACATAGAATACAATCCATAAAATATTACAAATTAAAATACATAAACATAAAATACAGTACATAAAATATAGAATACAAAGCATAAAACATTACGACCCACAATAAATAAACATAAACTACCATACATAAAACACTACAACCTTCTCGGACATTTTGTTTTCGTGTGCCCTGCTACTCCGCAAATACTGCAATGTTTTCTACGATCTGCGTTGTCCATGACGTCCATACTATTATGAAAGCGTTTCTCCTGTCTTCTTCCACGCTTGTTGGTTCCACGGACATTTTTCCTCATAAGTTTCTCAGGAGGAACTAACGTACCACCATTAAAAACTTTTTTACGTTCAGGCCACTGTTCTCTATCCTCTATCGGATAAAAACTTCCTTCATATGTATGTTTAAGGTGATCCAGCGAAAAATGTTGATGTATAAAATACTCGGGACTAACACCTCTGCATATGCAAACTGCTACCAGATGCGAACAAGGATAGTGATATAGCATCGGTTTCTGACAACTGCATTTGCCTTCATTGAAATTCACATGGAAGCTCTTTCCCCCTACCTTGGAACCAGTAGATCCTGTTATCACCTCATAAACACCGTTTTCGACATGGAAGGTAGTGACTCGATGCGCACGCGCCTTAACTGTTTTATTCTCCATTTTTTCCATCACTTCCTTTCCCCACATTCTATTATTCATTTCCATATTTGCAGCTATCTCGCGCTTGTTGACAAAATAACTATTCAGCTTGTAGAATGTCTCCATCACAATAGCCGTAACGGGAAGCTTCCTCATACCCTTGAAAACATAATTCATCACTTCTGCATGATTACTAGTAGGAATACCCCACCGGCGACCTTCTGTATCATACGCGAACGCCCATTTTGATTTATCTTTTTTATTTAACCATTCCCACGCCTCATTATTTTTATCCTTTAATATTTTATATAGCTTATTAAATTTAAATTTGGTGGGCGCCTTAACTAGTGGTACAATCATTTTAACCAATGTTTTGTCTGATACAGCGCTACTGAAATTTGCTTCTAAATGCCGCATGCAATAACGATGATAGCTGTTAGGTTGTTGATCCTTCATTGCACGAATTATTCCGGCATGCCTATCCGAAATCACACATAAACCTTTGCGATGGCCGATCAAAGTACCCAAACACCCTAAAAACCAACCCCACGTTTCTACCCTCTCCTTATCAACTAAAGCAAAAGCTAAGGGAAATAATTGACCATTTGCATCGCTAGCGACTGCCATCAATAAGCATCCTTGATATTTTCCGGTTAGAAATGTTCCATCTACTGTTATGACAGGCTTGCAAAACTCAAATCCTTTAAGTGATGGACCAAATGCCCAAAAAAGACCTTCGAACTCCTCCTCACCAGCACGGTTTTTGGGACCTCTCCAAAATGCATATTCAGTAGTAGGATTTGCTGAATATATTGCTGCCATCAATTCAGGAAGCAAATTATATGCCCCCTTCCAATCGCCAAACAAGAATCTAAGCGCGTGTTGCTTGGCGTGCCAAGCCTTCCAATATGATATGGTATATTCAAATTTTAATTTGACGGTTTCCACTAGGGTTACTGGTTTAATTGCTAAATCTGCTCTAACGACATCTAGAATTAGCCCCGCAATAAATGCACTTGTTAATTGTTTGTGGTCGTTGTTAGGTTGTTGATTAACACATACGTGTGGTTGTGTCAATTTTTTAATCTCAAACACATGTCGGTTATTTTTGCATGCATACAGCCTCCAATCACAGCCAGCGCGGTCATCTTGTAGCTTGCAGACTACAGTGTAGATCGTTTTGTTCGATTTGGAGACTACAAATTCTCGGTGATGCATGACGCTGTATAATTTTACGGCCGATTGTAGCTCTGCTTTCGTGTCGAACGTCTGTCCCTCATACAAACTATTATCGCTACTCACATGCATGCTCTTACCATATAAGATATCGATTTTCGCTTCTTCCCACATAGTAGTATCTTCAAACTCTTTCGCCGGAGGATTACCGAAAGTTCCTACACTAACCATCTCACCCACTTCCGTATAATTGTTCATAACATCTATTTCTGGTTCGTCGCCTTCTTCCATTTCTGGCACTTCATCTTCATCATATTCGTCCTCTTCAACATTTTCAAACTCATCTTCGTCGCCTTCTTCCATTTCTGGCACTTCATCTTCATCACGATTTATTACAGGTTCTAACCTCTCAAGCTCGTCATCATTAAAAGGTACATTTGATCTACTACTAGTTCCTACATAGTATTCTCTACTTTGGATGCGTTCAACGTATATTTCTAATTCAGGCCAACCGTGTTCACCATATTTGACGTACTGAGCAAAACTAGCTAACTGTGAATCATTCGAAATTTTGACTATATTAAAACACAAACAATCATTCTGACGGTAAGGAAACCTACCACTAATTTTAAGATCGTCACTATTAGGCCAACCGGTGGTAGCATAAATTTCTAAACACAATCTATAATAATTTCTATTTCTACTACGCGGGAGAAGAACACCTTGTTGTGGAGCGTAATTGTATCCGCTCGAATCTTGAACAATTTGACCATTGTAATATAGAAATATTTCAGAATTTTGTGGCATTTTCTTGATAAGGAGAAAGATATAAAGAGAAGAAGTTTGCAAGAGAGACTTCTGAGATTTAATTTTTTGATGATCAAGTATAATAAGAGGACTCTTTAAATAGAAATCTAAATCATATACCTAAAAATCCTGAGATTCCTCCTATATTCTAGCATGTTAAATCAATGTTACCCACTAAATAAAAAGCTAAATTGTCATTTCAATCTGAAAAAGTAAATATTCTCTAGTACCCTATATCTGAACCCTAAACACCTAAAAATTATGAGATTCCTCCTATATTCTAGCATGTTAAATCAATGTTACCCACTAAATAAAAAGCCAAATTGTCATTTCAATCTGAAAAAGTAAATATTCTCTAGTACCCTATATCTGAACCCTAAACTGTATACCTAAAAAAACTTAGATTCCTCCTATAGCCTAACATGTTAAATCAATGTTTATGTACTAATATTCTCTAGTACCCTATTTTTCTGTTTATGTACTAATAGCCTAACATGTCATTTCAATATGAAAAAGAAATTCTCCATCAAAATAAGTTATTTATTATTATTTTTTTGTCCTCAGATTTATTTTATTTATTTTTCTGTGTAAATTCGCCCTTTTTTTGGCTGTTTGGAAAATTTTCGAAAAAACAGCTGTTTCGCCCAGCAAACTGGCGAAAGAACATTTTGTAACGGTTATTTATAAAAACCGATACTAAAAGTCTTTATTTGTAACGGTTATTTACAAAAACCGATACTATAAGTCTTCATTGTGTAACGGTTATTTTTAAAAACCGATACTAAAAGTCTTTATTCTGTAACGGTTATTTTAAAAAACCGATACTAAAACTTTTATTCTGTAACGGTTATTTTTGAAAAACCGATACTAAAACTCTCTATTTTGTAACGGTTATTTTAGAAAAACCGATACTAAATTGTTTATTCTGTAACGGTTATTTCGAAAAACCGATACTAAAAACCCTTTATTTCGCCCCACTGTTGGGCGAAACAGGGTTAATTAAGCAAATTCACATTCCCGCTGTTTCGCCCCGTTATTGGGCGAAACTACTTGTGTTTCGCCCGGTGGCTGGGCGAAATGGCTATTTTTGCAAATATTTTTAAAACTTGGCCATTCCCTTAATTAATTTTTTTTTTTTGGCCCTTTCAAAAAAAAAGTCGCCTTTCCTTCACCAAAAACCACTTATGATGAATCTGACATGCACGGATGAAAAGTATCGAACCGAAATGGTCTACGGTTTTGAAAAACCGCATAAGCAATTTTTCAAAACTTTGAGTACATCATAAGTGGTTTATTTAGATACATAAAATTTACCTGGCGACACATTAGTGAAAATCTCCCTGAAACATTGCATTGGTGGATTTGTCATATTGATTAATCAAAATTAATCATTAAAAGTAGTTAAATACATGTTTATATGAAAAATAATAAAATTAATAAAAATAAAATGTGATACCTGCATATTGATCCACCTGGCTTGAAGAGCTAGGCATGTCTGAATCAAATTATGGTTCGTTCAAGTCTATTAAAGCGATATTTGATTTTTTTTTTTTGAAGGAATTAAGGGAATCCAAATGGATCCCTTATATTCAATAAAATGAAGCGTTTAATTATAAATTTTAGGACTGCATTAAAATGCATCTCATAACCCAACCTTTACAACTTACAACAACCAAACTAGATCTCATTAGGAAACGAAATTACAGATGAATACAATTAGATTGAGTCCACAAATCGACACTAGTCCTAATCTGCCAAAAACAATCCTCTTCATCTACCACCGCTCCTCTGAATTTAGCTGAGTTACAACTTAACCATAGATGTCAGTAAGTCCATCCGCACCAAATTTCCCACCTTCTCAGTGCCGGCTTGGTGAAATCCCGAGGTGGTTTGAATTTTTGCACTACAAAATAATAAAATGAATAATTTGTCGTAGTAAAACAATAGAAATATTAAAAAAATACATCTTCAATTAATAAAGATGTATTTTATATCACACATTTCTACGCTGATAGCAAATGACATGTCTTTCAGAGGTTCGCTTATCTGCTCAATCAATATTTAAAAAGGAAAAATATGTCGGTTAAAAAAATTAGGTAAATAAAATTGAAAAGGAAATTTTAGCAGTTTCAAAGACCGTTTCGCTAACATTTCTTGCCTGAAGATTAGTTTAAGGAAAAAGATTTGAACCTCCCATCTTATTTAGCTCTTATTGCCTCCCAATAAGATGGAAGTTCAAATTGGGAGTCACTCATACACCTGAATATTTTTTATTAAATCCTAGTGGCTCCATTATATTTCAACCCAAAGTTTCAATCGGCTCATATTGTTGGCTCCCGGACTCCTATATCTTCAGCAAAAAGTTTCATAGTTTTATTTTCATTTCTTTTTATACCTTTGTATTTATAATAATATATACCTTAGATTCTAAACATTATACCTTTATATTCTCATCAATATACCTTAGTTTCTAAACATTATACCTTTAATATATTCATCACAATATACCTTATATTCTAAACAACAGAAAAAGAATACTAAAATAGCTGAATGTACAAGTCTCATCATATTGATCTAAATGATGAGACTAATAAAGAGATCTCTCCGTCAAAAAGAGATAATATACCTTTATATCACAACAATATACCATATATTCTAAATATTATACTTTTATATTCTCAACAATATACCTTATATGAGAAATTTACTGGGAGCCATAACGAGTTACTAAACAAAACAATTAGAAGTTAAACTTCATGGGAGTAATTTTGGAGCTCCTAATCTTGTCAGCAAAATATGGAAGCTCGGGAATACATAGAATTGGGAGCTCCAAAAAATTTTAAATGACTTCCAATTTTGTGGACACATGGCGGCTTCTCCTTGGACGGGAGTGGGGGAGGCATAATTTATGGGAGGTAATTAGATGGTCCCTTAGTTTAAATATTTTTTAAATAAAAAAAATATTTGTAAAAAGAACATAATTATTATTCACGTAAACAATATTTATGTCGGAAAAAGAAGATAGTTATTATTTGCATAAACAAAATTTGCAAGACTAAAAATGGATTTACGTACAAACTATACCAATTTAGTTCAAATCGTCTGTTGGATTAATATGTTGTTCACATAGGGCATGCTGATTTGGTGTATTTTGAGATATTTGTATTTTTAAATCTAGTATTTCACCAAAATTCATTGTTTGATTTCAAATATGGTTAAATATGTTCACACAGCATGACGGAAAGCCTGACGACAACGAAACATGGTTTATTATGCCATTATTACAACTAATTAATGAAATAATATTTGCATCTTATCGGGTTGCCGTCAAGCTTTTCGTCATGCTATATATGTAATATTTTTGAATTTTAAATGCTCAAGTCATTAATTATCATGAACCCCACATGTCATTTCCAATTAGAAATAGATGAAACAAAAGAATAGACTAACTTAATTTGGACAAAAAGAACTTAAACTTAATGACTACTATGAAGTGAAACTGAAACCTGAGTAATTTATTATCACAATTTAATGTCTGAGTAATGTATGTTGAATTCTCTCCAAATTAACCCCAACTCCTTATTTTTCCTCCTACTTTTGAGCCTCCTTGAGAGGCCACATCATCACTTTTATCTCCACCGTTCTATCAATTTTTTTGTCAAATCTTGGCCATTCAATTTCTCAAATTTTTTGATATTTTATGACAAAATGTGTGTGATTATTAAAACATAATTATACGATTGGTTGAATTGGTATTTTGTGTTCCATCCCCGATTTAATGAGAACCGTTGTAAATTTATTTGTGCCCATCAGATCTTAATCAGATGGCTTCAATGAATCATAGTTCAAAGTTATGTTCAATTATTAATAACAATCGTTAATGAAGAATTCACTCATTAAAATATAAATAATTTTTTTTTTCTTCTTAATAAAATTATAATTTTTAATGAAAGATTTTATTTCTCATGTTAAAATCATCAAATATAAATTTGTTGAAATTTTCTCTTTATTTTGAGTTCCATATTGTTATGGTTCTAATTTATTTATTTTTCTTGCTAAAATATATAAATAAAGACTGTATAAAAGAACATGTAAAAAAATGATATGCTCATTAAATTATACTTTATTTTTCATCTCACTTTAAGCATTCTCAAAAGACCTATCGTCAATTTTATCTCGGCCGTTAGATCAATTGTTTTTCAAATCTTAGTTTTTCATTTAAATAATTACCACAATATCTCATGGCCAGTTAGATTAATGTTTCGTGTTATATCTCAAATTACGTGAGAACTATCATATCAAATAAAATTTCAGAGTATTAAAAATTATATTATATTACTTAATATATTACATATAATATGTATCATTTTAATAACTAACAAAATATAAATAAGAAAAATAATGGTGACAATTTTTTCAGAAAATGAGTCATGTTATATTTTTTTATGTATAGTAAACATACTTTTTCTATATATGTAATACCATATTTTCTTTTTACAAATCATATTAAATATAATTATTATTTTTGTATTTTTTAAAATTAATCATCTATTATTAAGTCTTATGAGGTTTCAACTAAAATCTATAAAAGAAATTATTGTTTATATTTAGTTTTTAGATCTCCTTCATCGTCTGATTAATACTTGACTTTTTTCTTATTATTATGCATAATTGCAATTTATATATAAATTTTAAATGAATAATAAATTTAAATATTCGTAGCGAAGTGCGAGCATGATCTTAGTTATAATTAAATGTAAGTTGTACACTAATATATTCATAACATTTTCTATAACCACCATCTTTCTTGTATCTATATTTTCTAAATTTTATGGAATTTCAATTACGAAATTCTGCTCACCTGTCATAGAAAAATCTTCTAATCCATCAGTCAATTAAATCTGACGAATGAGATTGTGGTCCCAATTAGAAGTCTAAGCCCATACTAATCTTATATTTTCCATTTTATTACGATATAAAAATTAATCGTCATGCTAATTTATTTTAGATTTTAGATTTCTAGCATTGAAGCATATAACTTTTTATTATATAATTCACAAGTCCCAATTTTTTATTATTTTATCTAGCAACAATTAGTTTATAGTAATGTCATTTGTTTTTTAGTAAGAAATAATACTATTATTAATTATTTTATTATTTAAAAATTCCTGAATTAGAGCCTAGCATTTTATAAAACAAGTGTGGTTTGTAATTTTAATCATCACATTCTATGTCATAAAATCAAAATAATTTAGTGCTGATAGATTGCCTTCCAAAAATGCATCAATTAAGTATAAATTAATCTAATTAGTTGATTTTGAATCCACAACTTTCCAAAAATACATACAAAAATTCAATAGGGATAATTATGTCATCTTAAATTAGTTTTTCCTGTAACAAGTAAAATAATTTCCTGTCGATATTATTACCCCCATCAAGTTTGACAGGCCGCAACAATTAGAAGTCTAAGCCCATACTAAAATTACCTTATTAGCCCAGTTACAAGAAAACCAATATTTCAATTCTCTGTTTCTCTAAAATCCGGTATTTCATTTCCCAGCCTCCAAGTCAGGACGTCCAAAGCACTACAACATAGTCAGACATAAACCTCAGTCCTCACCTCACCAGGCACTGCCTGACTGGAAAATTTCATTTGAAAGATTTCTCCAGCTTAGACATGGCCTCCATTACCTCTTCCTCTAAATCCATTTATCATTTCAAGCTTTCAACCCTACATTTCTCCCTCTTGAACTCATCTGTCACTTTCTTCCAAATTTCTTCATGGAGTCTCAGCGAGACGTGGAATCACAACAAAAGACGGCCCAACCCCTTCTAAAATCATCAGAATCTAACAATCATAATACTAATAATGGCGGATATGAAGCAGGAAGTAGCAAGACTGGAGATCAGTCAAAGGCGAGCTTAGTGGAGAAGGCTGTGAGTCAAGGCGCAAGAGGAGACGCTTTGCTGGCGAAGCATCTGCCAACCGGCAGCGCTCTTGTGTTCGAAGTACGCATTTCATCGGTTTTAATCATATATAAGATCACATCTTACCATTCGTTGCTAATTAATTCCATCTAATCATTCGTTTCATCAAACAATTCTCCAAAAACGATAACAAATCGACTTTCTTCACCACAATTACTACACTACATCTCAATTACCTCAATCTTCTCAAATTTTCAGGTTTTTTCCCCAATTACAACTGCACGAGGAGAATGCAAGCTCACCTCTAGAATCGAAACCGTCACTCTAATCTCTTTCTGCGCAATCTCATCTGCAATTCTCACCTTCACCGACTCCTTCAAAGACTCTCAAAACAAGCCCCGTTACGGGATCGCCACCGTTACGGCACATCTCCACGTGATTCTGAAGTATGTGAACCAGCGAATGACATTCTAAACCGTCCCTAGTGATATGTAGGATGTTTATAGAGATAAACATACTTCAAATAAGAAGCTACATATCCATACTAGTATATTCACAGACTGGATGATCATGTTCTGCTGATCATGGACATAGGGATGTCAAGTCTGGAATATGGGTGCGTCTTACAGAACATGTACTGGACTGACCACACTATGAGAATATGCATGGTATATGTCATTAGTGATTCTCATATGAATAGTGTGCTTGTTCCTACGACCTGAGGTCACCATGGATTTCTGTATGAGGAATTGCATACTTTAATATGATCTTACGTCATCCGTAATGGGATGATCATTAGGGTCATCATTAGGTATGCACTGAATCATGACGAGCAATGTGAGTGACCAAGATGGGATTTGTTCCTCTCGTTAAGAGGGAGATATCTCTGGGCCCCCTGATGAACTAGGACTGAAGGAAATGCATGGCCATGCTCAAAATGGATTAACATGTGTTGTTAATATCATTTTGTATTTACTCAGTCTAATTCTCGATCAGGAAAGAGATTTTGATCAAACTCAAGGATGACATATTACTGTGCCTTGTGATCAAGACGTATATTGTAGAACAAAAGGAATAAGCAAATGTCTATTCAGATAGGTTTATGATCGCTGATCATTTCATTTAACATGGGTAGTCATGACATCAGTCTAGAGGTTACTCATGACTTATGATCTTTAGAAGATCGTTGCCAGCGTTAAATGGAACCTACACGGTCACACAATGAACTCCATTCGTACAGGATGAAAATACCTCAATAACAGTTATACATGTGATGTATAAATGGGCGAAAGAATAAATCAAATATTGGATATTTGATCGCGCAGGAATTACAGTTCACGCACAGGAATTATTGTTCACGCGTTCGAACGGAACACATATGGTATGTGTTGATTTGCTTGGCGAACAAGTATCGTTTATATGGAAACGATGGTCCGTTCGAAGCAGTAATTATTGTTCACGCATAGGAATTATTGTTCACACGTTCGAACGGAACACATATGGTATGTGTTGATTTGCTTGGCAGACAAGCATCGTTTATATGGAAACGATGGTCCGTTCGAAGCAGGAATTACTGTTCACGCGGCAGGCAGGATTTGTTTCCTTAACGAAAGTTGCCATTCTTTCACCCTTCTCACTAGTATAAATAAAGGGGTAGCCCCCTTCTATTCGACACACAATTCAGAAGCCTTAGAGGCCGTCTAATATAAAGAAATAGAGAGAGAGAGAGAGAGTTTTGAGTTATTTTCGGAAAGTATTTCCAAACTCGTCTAGCCGAGTCCGGTTATTCCGTACGTCTGAAGTTCGCGTGGATACGAGTAGAGATCTCCTGCTTTGGAGATTAGCGAGCGATCTAGTTCTTCATCCCTAGGAAGAGCAAGAAGATTTGCAAAGTCGAGCTTCAGAAGCCAGGAAGGAGAAGGAAGCAAGACGGAAGTTCGTTCAGACCTACATTTGCTTCTCTCTCCCGGATCAGGAAGATCCGAGGTATAAATTTTAATAGAATAATCTCGTACCTTTATTTCCTTTATGATGATCCTAGGGAGGGTTTAACCCGTAGGTTCCGCTGAGCATGTAACGTACATGGCTACGGGTTTCCCAACATAAAGTATATTTATATGTTACATAATATTAAAGGAAAGAGTTAAGAGGAATACATAACATCCTTAGAGTTATGAATCCAAAACGTTATGGACATCCATATTTATATTATTCATACCACTCCCCTTTGGATTTCCATCTTCAATTTCATACGCATCAAACATCTACCTCATTAAAAATCTTGCCAGGAAAACCCTATGGGATAAAACAATGGCTAAGAGAAAAAGCGTGCAGAGCGTATTGTTTCTCCTCCTCACAAATACAAATATTTATATATCATTCTTCTAACTCTTCCATATACATGTTGTATTATCTTCGAAAATCAATGTCGTCTAATTATCATCATTAAGAAATACATGTTATCCTTGGATAAAAGGGTTCCTACGACTTGGTTCCTCCATATATAAATAAATAACCAGTCTAATATCATCATTTGTCAGAATCAATAAATATCCTGCACCTACATAACTAATTAAATAAGATCTAGAAATATTAAAATAAAATAATCCTATATCATTTGCAAAATATGATTAATATCGTCTTAATACCTACTAGATCTAATATATTAAAAAAATGCATATCAAGTATTATATTACTAGCAAGAAAAATTAGTGCGCTAATAACACTAAAATTTGGTACTTCAGGACCAATAATTTTCTCATAATCTTTATGAGGTTGTATACAGATCTTTATTCACATCAAATGATCGATCAATCATGAGAGTACTCAATGGATGTGCCTTATGCATATAAAATCTTCAGTTACAATTCTTACTTTGTATTTCACAATTTCATTTGTCTTAATACGTGTAATTACAAACACTCATTTGTACATTACCATTGTACACTGTTAGATGTTTTGACTACAGGTCCAAAACTTCACATTTCACAAGAGAATATAATGATGTTCTAACCACATCTTTCTTTTATGGCCAATATTCAATATGTCGACATACGATTAATTTTAATTCAAGATCCTCATTTCATTTATTATATTAATTGCAATCACATTGCAAGCTTTTGTTTAATCATGATTTTATTTCGGTTCCATCATTTTACAGTAGAGACATAATTTATTGAGATCTCATCAATTTTAATATTGTCAGGTACTTGAACCTCTTCTTAGTTATTTGCTCGTCCATGTCTTCTACTCTTTTACCGTTAGTATTATTTTCAGAATAATTTATTTCTTTAGAAGTATCGATGACCTCAAGCCAACTTTCTTATCATACTCTTTCTTCTTCCTTGGATCTTTATCTTTGAAACCGATTGGTCGACCATGCTTTTGGCATATATCAAACATAAAATTATCCAAGGGTATTTTAATATAACTATGAACACTTAATGCTGGAATATATGATATGATAATTATTTTTGCATCAATAGAAATAATATATTTACATGTTTGAGGATCTAATTAATGATGCATTCCATATAATATAACTTATAGTTTTCCAGCTCTTATTTTTCTCCCCCTAATGCTATCGTTAATTAATAAACAAGTTCTTCGGGACTTGCATTGTCTATATCTTGAACTTTTTCATTAATATTTGATTGTTTCACAATATTTACTTGGTTATTCATTCAATTCTCCTTCTAGGGTTTTTATCTATAAACATCATAATCTACCACACTTCAGGTATGTTTTGGATTCATTTGTTACGAAATGAATAGATGATCATTCAAGACTATCAATCCGAATTGAGATGTTGTCAGGAAATATATGTGACTTAATCACATTTATGAATGAAAAAATCTATAATCAATAATCATGTAATGAATAAGTTTCATGTCACGAAGTTCAAGATATGAAATTAATGAGGGTGATTTAACTTAACATATATGCCCGACTTTAATTTGTGACTCATCTTTGTGCATTGCGGTGGAGCTAACGAAACAAATATTGCACATCCAATTTTTTTTTGAAATGGTATATATTTAGCTGCAGGCTAGTCACAAGCTGTAATGGGGAGTATTTATCATAAATAGTTGGCTTTATTCTAATTAATCTTGAGGCATGTATCATTTCATGGCCTCAGTTAGAAGATGTGCATTGATTTGTTATTATGGGCCAAACGATTAATTATAGTCACTTAATAAAATATCACGTTAGGTTATCTTATGTGCGTGTGTGGGCCAATGCTCAACTGTAATCTCAATCAACATACAATAGCCATTCTATTGAATATTTGGGATGTAACTCACTGGTCATCATCAAGACGAGTTATCTTATTTGTACAATGCAGAAATTATTATCTTAATTGGATTATTTGAGCAAAGGAAAGTAAAATAAGCTAGTTGTACGATATCCATAAAACACATTATTTTGCTTCGATAAAAGATATAATGCTTAGTTCATTAATAATATATGGTTCTACATGAGCAATAATCTTTTGTCTAACAGAAACAACAATATATGCTTCTACAAGAGTAGTAATATCTATTTTTTTATATTGCTACTACTTGAGCAATAATCTTTTGTCTAACAATTATCCTTCGGTTTTCCTCATAATTTTTTCGCTGAGAGCAATTCAACATATTTACTAATTCATTATTTCGAAACGTCTGGTGCATTCGTTAAAAATAATATTGCCACTTTATGCGCTTTAAAAGTAATATCTAAGCTTTAGGTTCAATATTGTGGTATTAGTATTTTTATTTAAACCAATGAACTTCTAGTTCATTTATCTTGATCACAAATTATACTAATACATGCATAGGACAAGCAAGCTATTATGCAAAGAAGACATTTTTCTCATAAATATTTTTATATTTTAATATACACACTACTACATTTCCTTATTATCCCAAATATCCTTAAATTGGAAATGTCCCAAGGTGGATATTCAGGCCCACGAATACTATCCATTATGTTAGAAAAAAAATTGTCTTTATGGCGGATCTGCATGTCCACATATTATAATGAATGCATTCTAAGAATGCTTGGCATGATTTGTTATGCAGAAGCATAAATATATTTAAGTCGGCAAAACTTCTAGTTTTACTAATAAATATAACTTATAATTGTGCTAATTCTTTTATAGTATAAATCAATAGAAACACTACAAATTTTTCTAATATATATATTTTTTCTGAAATATTATTCAAAATACAAGATATTTAACATTCATCTTCTTTATAGTCTCAACATGATATCGGTTCCAATCCAATAGATATCTCAAAAACTTAGTAATATTTTTGAGACTTAGGGAAATTAATACATTATTTATATTTAATTTGAGGCATATATTGCAGGCAGATTCGGAATCTTCCACATTCATATTGATTCTTAACTGTGCAACTTCTGGTTGTATCATATAATGTTATGTTGCAATTGCAACTTCAGGTGCATAAAACAATTGTAGGAATAAAATAAATTAAATAAGAGAATAAATTGAAAATGAATTTTTTTTCTTCTTCACTTTACATCAAATTCGGCTTTACCTTTGTTCGTGTTTAGTTCACCTTTAGATTTAGCTCATGATATCATTACCGAAGATGGGAATATGTTTCCTTGATGTATTGAGATCAACTCGTGCTGATAACGTGTCATAAAATAATTCAAATAAAGAGGAAAGAAAGAGAGAATATATAGAGGAAAATCTTTTATAGCATAAACTATCTTTATATGTTACATAATATTAAAGGGAGGAGTTAAGAGGAATACATAACATCCTTAGAGTTATGAATCCAAAACGTTATGGACATCCACATTTATATTATTCATAACAATTATTATTATTATTATTATTATTATTATTATTATTATTATTATTATTATTATTATTATTATTATTATTATTATTATTGTTATTATTATTATTATTGTTGTTGTTGTTGTTGGTGGTGGTGTTCTTAATGTTGTTGTTGTTGTTTTGTTGTTTTTGTAATAATTATTATTATTATTATTATTATTATTATTATTATTATTATTATTATTATTATTATTATTATTATTATTATTATTATTGATGTGTTTGAATTTGGAAATGAGTTTTTGAGGTGATTTATGTTCAAATATATATGAAACTAACGGTAACCCTCGCTCTGCTTCGCAATATATTCCTTCCTAGGAAGTCATAAATTATAATTTATTATGTTATTTATCAATTACAAAAGATAACTCATGCCAATTGAAACATAATTATCAACTATTAAGTTTTATGTAAATTATTATTTCTTCATTTATTCAAATATTTTGATTTGAACAAAGTAAAATATAAAAAAATAATTTGACCCAAATACAAATTAATTGGATGAATGTAAAAAAATAACTCAGCAGGACATGATTTTTTTTTTTTGATATGATACCAAATGACACAAAATGTAAAAATATTTTTGACAAATTACGGAGAAAACAAAAACTTACAAAAAGAACTTTTGAAAAAAAAGTATTTTGAAAAAAAATTGAAACTATATTTCCACAAAGATTTTCTTAAGAAATTGTGTTTATAATTTTAGTAGTATTTCAATTAAAGAATATTTTTCTAAATATTCTAAAGAAATTTTACCTAAATTTAAAGTGATAAAAAAGATGATATTTAAAATTTTGGAGAGATATATCTAAAATTATTTTCAAAAAAATTAAATAATTAAGAGGTTTGTGAGGAAATTTGGGGTCTACATGACAAATTTTTCTTATACACTTTATTCTGTTGAGTACAATTTGGATGTAGATAATAAATTCTATGTTAGATTTATTGGTGAAACCCATTTTGCAAAATATTGAAAATTATAAGGGTCATTAAACTAAGAGAACGACTCATTTTACAAAATAGTGTAAAGAAATTTTACAGGAAATCGTACAGAAGGAAACGTCTCAAATATCTGTGGCACGTAAAGCTTTGTATATAGGAAGGAATTGGGTTCTTTTTTGTATGTGGAAATATATGTTTCCTTTTAGTGGATTTGGGTCAATGAAATTGACGGATTTTGAGATATAATTATTTGGGTTTTTAAATATAATTCTTTTCGAATTGTAATTTTTCAAATTTAGAAACTAGGCTTAATTTAATTTCGTAATTAAATATGATTGGGCTTTAATTTCAAAATCCGAAAAAAGATATAATTATTTTGATAAAAATAGTATATTTCTATTTTTAATAGTTAGATGCATGATCGACATACCGGATTTACTGTGGGACCCACAAAATGACACGTGCTCTAAATTTTCACCAAATATACCCAAGTGCAATATACCAAAATTTATTTTTGAATTTTGAATTAATTTTCAATTTCATTTTGAATTTCAGTCAATCAGAATTTGACAAATGAATTTCGTAATTAATGATTAGTTCTCGTTTGTATTTGCTCCAAATTAATCAAAAACATTTATTGACTTCTTTTATTTCTGCCAAAAATTTCAATAATGAAGCGAAATGATAAATGGAAATCGGTTGTGTGTTCCTTTGAAAATAAAAGGAGGAAACACAAAAGGAAGTAATAAGTTGGCATACTAGAAATATACAAGTAAGTTTTTTTTATAAAATAGTTTAGTTTATTAACAAAACTTACTTGTATATGCTCTTTCCAGTATCTCAACTTACCACATCTCTTTATGTTTCCTCCTTTTCGCTTCTTCAGAAAAACAGACAATCGATTTCCTTTCATTATTTCTCGCCATTGAAATTTTCGGCAAAAATAAAAAAGAATTCAAGAATCTTTGTTTCTAATTAATTTGAAGGAAATACCGAAATGAGGGACATTATATAAGCCCTCGAGCGATACAACTGAGGATTAATCATTAATTACGAAATTCATTCACTAAATTTTGATCGGCTGAAATTTAAATTAAATCGAAAATTAATTCAAAAAATAAAAATTTATCTTGGTACATTGCACTTGGCTTAATTTGGCGAAAATTCACAGTATGTGTCGCCTCGTGGGTCCCACGGTAAATCTGGTACGTCGATCTTGCATTTGACGATCAAAAATAGAAATGTACTATTTTTATCTTGTTCTCAATTCGATTCTTGCAATGTATATGGACTGGGTTCGAATCCCAGTTGTTGCAGTTCTTTTATTTTTTTTTCGCTTTTGATTTTTTCATCATTCTTCACGTAAGGAACTATTGTGTTTGGTGGGAACAAGGGGATCTGTTGTGGTAGAATAATACTGCAGTTCTCTATTTCATTTTTCTTTCTTGTGATTTCTCTAAGATTATATATTATGTAGGGAGAGATGGAAATAACAAATCCAAAGCTTTATATTGGAGTAATAAATAGGCAAATTTTGTTGCCCCTCCGTTTTACACTTGCTTGTTCTAAAACTAGAATGTCTATATATCATTGGCTATAACCAATTAGTAATAACATTGTGAAAAAGTTCATTCAAGCAAATATATAATGAAAAAATGTTACATATTGTTTATGTTCATTATGTACCTTAAAATTATCAAAATAGCTTAACTCAAGTGTTACTCAAATTTTCTTTTAAATTTTCAGAATAAAAAAACAAAAATAAAATTCTAAAGACTCATAATTCCGACTTTGTTGGGTGAACAGCGACTAGCAATTTATTCGTGATAATAAATCTAAAGAATCATTATAATTTGATTATTGTATTCTAAATTTAGTATATTATCAAAGCATCAGATGAAATTGTTGATTGAAATCTCTTTCTTATCATTATAGAACAATAATTATTTAGTGTCACAATCATTTGTTTTTTATAAAATTTGAAGCTGCCAAGTGTAGTTACATTTTTTTTATTATTTTCTTGATAAAGTTGTATAATTTATAGGTCAATTGAGTAAAACGTTCGAATAAAAAAAAAAAAAAAAAGATAAGTTGTTGGATGAATTTAATCCGTATCATCATTGCATATTTTTTTTACAAATAAAAATCAATAAGCTGTTTAGATGAAATCTAAAAAATTATTTTAGCCATAATATTTTCATGCTGGCAATATAAAAAAACCCTAAATTGTTTTGCTTTAGTATAAGTTAACTTTTATTTTTTGTATTTTTATTATGGGCAACATCTTGAAAAATATTTCAGAGCCATTAGCGTTTCGGGGCTGGGGCAACCGAAAAACCAGGCCGCCCCTGGCTCAATTAATTGAAAAGGAAAAGAATATGCCAATTAAATAATGTGGAAAGAATTTACTGAACCAATTCCTTCACCATGTTGGTTTGACAAAGAATAGGTGCCTTTATTGTTTAATATTCTGAAAATGACTTGTATTAAATCTTGGACATTAATTTTGTTTGTTATTCTATGCTCTTTTTATTTAATTTAATGGCTCGGCTATCGACTTGATCTGTTTTCTCAAATATTGTATTATGGATAATTCTATGCTCTTTGTACAAGCTGGATTTTGCTTTCTCAAACCAGGATTCCCAGATTTCGTACAAATAGAATTTGCTTTCTCGGACTAGTATTCTCGGATTTTGTACAAACTAGAATTTGCTTTCTCAGACCAGGATTCTAGGGTTTTGAGTATAAATGTTGCAGAAGAACTTCAATTAGCACGTATTAAACTAAATTAAGCCTTAATTCCCAAACTCCTAAAGGGAAACCATGAATTATAAATAAATTAAGCCAGTTTAACGTAGTTAATTATGTCTCAATTCAGCCAAATCATTACAAATATTCTCCATTGTTTAGGCGAATTAAAATCCTAATTTCAGAAGGAAAAAACTCTAATTTTCCGGAAGACCCTAGATTTGGATACGTAACGAGAAAGAGACGTCTTCTTATATATATGTTTTATTGACAATTTTTTTGTTCAAGCACATGAAATAAATATCTTAAAATGGCATATGTGTCATTTTAGATGATAATTTTCTGTATATATTAAAAACAATCCCAATATCATTACTTCTATGCAAAAGGTGTCCAAATAGTAGTTTGTTTATCATCTCCTCGATATGTCAAAACTAGACTAATATTTGTTTATATTTATCAAGTCTGTAATTAAAAGGAAAACCACAAAAGGAAGTACAATAAATCGTGAATTTTTTACATTCCAAAAAAAATAAATCGTGAATTTTCCACTAGAAGAAGAACTATAAGCAATTATCTATCAAGACTTTCAACAAAAAAAATCCAAGAATTTACCAGAAAAATAATTTTTTTTTTGGAAAGAAACAGTTGAAATCGTGAGAGAAAACATACCATTATTGATCAAGCAGAGACTCTCAATTCTCAATCGGAGGGACAACGAAAAAACCCAGAGTCCCTCTCTCTCTCTCTCTCTCTCTCTCAGCTTATTACGGGCTTCCCACTCTCAAAGGAATGAGCACCCATTTGGTTGTTCAAATAGACGCCCATTAGATCTTATTTATAGAAAAGAAAGTAGCATCACAGCCGTTGGATGCAAACACGGATGAAAGCCACGTGTCATAACCAAGAAACTACAATTCCGCCTCCACCCAAGGTTTTAAAAAACTACCGAAACACTCGATTATTTATTGCCTAGACTCGGTCCACACTCTGTCCATTTCTGAATATCTGTCAAATGAACAGACGGACACATGCCGTCTTTCCTTAACCAAAAACCACTTATGATGTGGTCTACGGTTTTGAAAAACCGCATAAGCAATTTTTCAAAACTGTGAGTACATCATAAGTAGTTTATTTAGATATGTTAAGTTTACCTGGCGACACATTAGTGAAAATCTCCCTGAAACATTGCATTGGTGGATTTCCCATATTGTTTAATCAAAATTAATCATATTTATTAATATGATTAATCTTTTATAAGCATAAAAATTATTTATATTTTAGAAATTATCAAATCTAAAAAGAAAATTATTAACATATTATTAACTAAAATATTAATTTTAAAATACTTTATTAAAGCATAGAAAAGTTACACTTTATTAAAGCATAATAAACTTCTAAAACATTTTAAGGAAATACTTGTTTGAAAATTGAACTAAACGTGACAAGAAGGAAAAACATGAATGTTTTTTTATGTATATAATATAATTAAGTTAAAAAAATTAACATATAATATAATTATCATCAAACAAATCATAATAATTAATCAAATTTATCTTGTCGTCAAACAAATCATAGCTAACATATAATATAATTATCTATTAAATAACATAAATAATACAATATACATTGTTACTGAAAAATGCTAAGAGTCTAGAGCACAAGTAATTGCATGCAAAGAAGGAAATTTCATCCCGCTTCTATGCAAACTACCTCCACGCGTGAGAGAAGAAATTGTTTTGACTACTTTAGAAAGAGGTATAAATGTCAACAAAATTAACAGAGAGGATATATTATTGGTTCCCTCATTAATTAAGGGGTATAATGGGTATTTACATAATTTATTCAAAGTTGCGCTCAACAGAGAAAATGGGGCGCTCAAAATATCATCACCCTTTTATTTTTGAATTCTAATAATATGTAAGTAAAAATCATGAGTCCCACTTCGAACATAAATTTCCAAGTCCCTTAGCAAATTGTTTATAAACTATAAGATTATTGTACCTCATTTGCATTATTTAATACAGATTCCAAATTTGGTCCAAAATAAAAAAAAATGGCTCATATACACATCTCACGTTCACCATCCCCCCCAATGCTTCATTCATCATTGGTAAACAGGGCCCACATTTTTTTTGAATTTAATTAATGAAAAAGATGATAAATAGAGCCCGTTTATCCGTGATGAAGAGGATGTTGAGAGATGTTGAGAGGCCATATATACTTTTCCATAAGGAAAAGTATTAAACATGTGCATGTGTGTATAATTTGTTGTTCCACTAGGTTGGATTCTCTCTTTTTAATTTTTTTAGAAACAAATTGAAGCTGCAATATGAACAGCAACGACCATTTCTTACTTGCTTTTCCAAAAAGAAATAAGGCACAAATTCATGTGCACCACACCCCTGCACAATGAGAAATGCCATGAATCCCATAAAATAAAGCTTAAGGCTGTGTTTGGATGCACAAGGAATTTATAGGGTAGGAAAGGATTTTCTTAGGGATTATATTATATTATATTATATTATTATTTTAAATTATATTATATTTTTTTATTTTATATTGTTTTATTTTATTTTATACTATATTATTTTATTTCAAATTATTTTATTACATTACAAATTAAAAATTATTTCTAATATAAAATTAGATTCTTTTATTTTCCTAAAACAACATCCAAACAATATTTTTTTTAAAATCCCTATTTATTACTTATCTTTTAGGATTCCCATTTTCACAATCCTAATCCCTAAGAAAATCCTTTCTTACCCTATAAAATCCTTGTGCATCCAAACACAGCCTAAGTGGCTTTTGATTCTACTTAAAGACTGGGAGTTAAAACATCTTTTTGAGGAAAATAAAGCTTAAATGGTTGTAGATTCAACTATATTAACAACAACCTACATAAACTTCAGTTTCTAAACTTATAGCAAAGTATTCTCAATATTTTTTACACAAGGTCCATTTACTTACTCATTAATCAGACACACCCTAATCATGTGATTAATTAACCATCGTACAAATAACCATGCACATGTCAAGTCAATAAAAGGCTTGTAATACTTATCAACCAATTGAATCTTTGAAAAACCATGCTACACTTTTTGCAAAGAATCTTTGCACCTTTAGAAAATGAGCGATTGGCAATTTGTTTGGAAGTTCTCAAATTTGTTACAAATATGTGATCTTGACTAAGTCTTTTCTTTGGACATGTAAACCCTAAACCCTATTCTCACCTTATCAAAATCCTTATTTATAAGGTTCCAACTGACAAAATTATAGTCTTTCCAAGTTCAATAACTTATCATTTAAACTACTAATATCTCAACAGTAACTTTTTTATTTTTTGGGAAGTTATAGTGGTTCACCATTTTTTAACTTACATGATAGGTTAGCCTTTTTCCTTTTAATTAAGAAAAAAAATTTGGACCTCCTATATTATTTAGTTCCTATTACCTCCTAATAAGATAGGAAACCTAAATTGAGAGTCATCTCATACACTTAAATATTTTTTATTAGCTCTTAGTGGCTCCAATATATTTCAGCCCAATGTTTCAACTAACGCATATTGTTGGCTCCCGGACTCTTATATCTTTTAACCAAAAGTTTTATAGTTTTATTTTGATTTCTATTTATAACTTAGTATTTACAACAATATACCTTAAATTATAAATATTATACTTTTATATTATCAACAATAAACCTTAAATTCTAAACAATATATCTTTATTTTATTCACCGTAATATACCTTACATTCTAAACAAGAGAAAATGAATGCTAAAATAGTTGAATGTAGAAGTCTCATCATACTGATATAGAGGATGAGACTAATAAAAAAATTTCTCATTTAAAAGAGACAATATACCTTTATATCACAACAATATAACTAATATTCTAAATATTATACTTTTATATTATCAACAATATATCTTATATAAGAAATTCACTGAGGTTAAATTAGAGGAGCTACTAAACAAAATAATTACAGGTTAAATTTCGTGGGAGTTATTTTGGAACTTCTAATATTGTCAGTAAGATATGGGAGCTCAAGAGTGCATAAAATCATGAGTTCCGAAAGATTTCAAATGGCTCCCAATTTTTGAACACATGGCGGCTTCTCCTTGAATGGGAGCCGGGGAGCCATAAGTTGTCAGAGATAATTAGCCGGTTCCTTTAATTAAATGGTAATTTGGGTTCATAATAATTAACTAAGTTTCTTTTTCTCTTTTAATTAACAATTAATGTTATATCCAAGTAGAAAAACTACATTTTTTCCACGTAAAGTTTATTTAATCAGATATATATTACGCTTATTACTAACATTAAATTACTTAGCTTGCAAGTATTTCAAGAACTGCACATAGACCTTGACTTCTTCTTCTAGCTATTTCTGGGGAAAAAACATAATTTCAACTTTCCTATTTGTCAAAGTCTTTGATTCCGATTTGGGAGCTGAAACATCACGACAATACTGTAGCGACCCTGTATATAAAAACTGAAAATAATATATACAAATATATGAACTTAAAACAAACAGTATATAAACATTTATTCTATAAAACAGTATATATTAAAAAAAAATAAAAACAGTATATACAAACATAAAAACTGAAAACAAACAGTATATAAAAATTCATTCGATAAACAGCATATATTTAAAAAAATGAAAACGATATATAGCATATATAGGAACGTGAGAAAACAATATATAATTTCAATCTGTCGCTATAGTACCCCGGCATGATTTCTAATTTCCCAACATTAAATTACTTAGCTTGCAAGTATTTCAAGAACTGCACATAGACCTTTACTTCTTCTAGGCGCTATTTCTGGGGAAAAAACGTAATTTCTACTTGCAAGTATTTGAAAAAACATAATTTCTACTTTCCTATTTGTCAAAGTCTTTGATTCCGATTTGGTGCAATTCCACCATCAACACTATGGCTTTCCCACAACGTGTTAGTTTCTTTTTTGAAGCTCAATACATATTTAAGTGAGCACAATTTTGTTTGCGCCCCGGTAAAACCTAGAATATCATATCCTGTATACCCGACAAAATGAGAAATATTATGGAATCTCTATAAAACATAATAAATATCATGCATGTATTGGTGCTGAAATCCCCTCATGTTTTTCTCAAGAAAAATGTCATACTTTATAGCAATTTGCAAGGTATTTTCACATTGCAAGGATATATATATATATATATATATATATATATATATATATATATATATATATATATATATATATATGATATTTTGATGTTTTATAGGGTTACACATAAAATTACGCCTCTCTACATAAAACTATAAATAGAACCTCTTGTCCCCAATTCTCCATCAACTCATCAATCTACCCCTCTCTCTCATATTCAAACTCAAACCATCACTAATCTTTTGCAAACAAGAAGAAAAAAAAGAAAAAAAAAATCACCAATCTCAAAGCAAGCATGAGTGCTCACAAAAATACATGGAGAATTAACTCCCTTTTTGATAGATCAACCAAAGTCACCGTACCGGCCAAGAAAGATGGTACGGTTGCAAAACCTTCTGACAAATCTTCTGACTCATACCAGACTAACGTGCGGTACCGGTATGCTGATGTCACGAGCCATGTCATACCGACAAAGGTGTATATTATAGACGTTGAAGAAGGGCAGGGCAATATTGATGGAAAGGCCGAGGAGTATATCAGGAAGATGAGAGCTATACTTGATTCTAATTGATTGATTAACTAATTAAGACTTTGATTTGCATATATGATATGTGATTAATTATTGGCTTTATTTATTGTGATTGTATTGGGGTTTGAATGTATGAATAAAAATGGATTTACGTTTTGAAAGCAAGTTAGAGAATTATTAACTCTTTTTCTGAATTGTGCAATGTCTAGGTTTCTTATTAAGATATAATCCAGCAGCATTACGCCATTAAATTGACGGGAGAATAAAAGAACAAAGAAATTATCAAGTTTTATTTAAGCAAGAGATTATAACAAAGCGCATTCATTCCGATCAGATTAAGACGAAATCTCGAGTTTTGACTAATCAAACATTTGGAAATATCAGTCCCAAATTCAATTTCGAAATTGAGAATTCAAATTTTCACCAAGCATCTAATTTCCTGCAATGAACTTCAAAGAAAGAATTTGTTATCTACACCCAAATTGTACTCAACAGAATAAAGTATATAAGAAAAATTTGTTATGTAGACCCAAAATTTACCTTACAAACCTCTTAATTATTTAATTTTTTTGAAAATAATTTTAGATATATCTCTCCAAAAATTTAAATATCATCTTTTTTAACACTTTGAATTATAAACACAATTTCTTAAGAAAATCTTTGCGGAAATATTGTTTCAATTATTTTTAAAGTGCGTTTTTTTTTCAAAAGTTCATTTTGTAATTTTTTGTTTTCTCCGTAATTTGCCAAAAATATTTTTACATTTTATGTCATTTGGTATCATATTAAAAAAAAAATCCTGCTGTATGATTTTTTACATTCATCCAATTAATTTGTATTTGAGTCAAATTATGTTTTTATATTTTACTTTGTTCAAATAAAAATATTTGAATAAATGAATAAATAATAATTTACATAAAATTTAATATTTGATAATTATGTTTCAATTGGTATGAGTTATCTTTTGTAATTGATAAATAACATCATAAATTATAATTTATGACTTCCTTGAAAGGAATATATTGCGAAGCAGAGCTGAGGGTTACCGCTAGTTTCATATATATTTCAACATAAATCACCTCAAAAACTCATTTCCAAATTCAAACACATCAATAATAGTAATAATAATAATAATAATAATAATAATAATAATAATAATAATAATAATAATAATAATAATAACAACAACAATAATAACAACAACAACAACAACAACAACGATAATAATAATAATAATAATGATAATGATAATAATAATAATAATAATAATAATAATAATAATAATAACAATAATAATAATAATAATAATAATAACAATAATAATAATAATAATTAAACAACAACAACAACAACAACAACAACAATAATAATAATAATAATAATAATTATTATTATTATTATTATTATTACAACAACAACAACAACAACAATAATAATAATAATAATAATAAAATCACTCTTCGAGAGAGCTCAAGCCGCCAAGCGGGAACCCCAGCCCGTGTCTCTTTCTTGGATACATCACAAACAAAACGCACCCAAAAATCCCGATTAGAACGCGTGCAGCAGTAAATGCTTGGACCAACTGTAAAGAAACCAGACAGTCACACAAGGACTTGTGAGGTGACTTCATGTTAATCGGACTGCAGGGAAGCCGATTAACCACATAGGTAGCACATGCCATACCTTCCGCCCATAAGGCCTTCCGTAAATTCTTTGCGTACACCCAACTCCTACACACCTCCACCAGATGTCGAATTTTCCTCTCCGCCACACCATTTTGTTGCGGTGTATAAGTACAAGTCAACTCCTTCTTGATGCCATGCCTCTCGCAAAATGAGAGAAACTCCTTGGATGTAAACTCGCCTTCATTGTCGGTTCGAAACTTTTTAATCCTTTTACCGAGCCTCCCTCAATTATTGTTCTAAATTCTCGAAATTTAGAAAATGCCTCCCATTTCTCCTTTAGAAAATAAACCCAAGTGTACCGTGTAAAATCGTCGACGAGTATCAACATATACCGAGCACCCATGTACGACGCATTTTGCGTAGGACCCATCAGATCACCATGAATAAGTTCTAACGCACCTCTACACCTTGACTAAGACTTCTCGAAAGACAGTCGATGAGATTTACCATATTGGGAACCCTCACACACCTCAACACCACTTGCAAAAGAAAGAGACGGAAACACGTTGACAAGATTCCTCGAAACCATCGCCTCCAACTTGTCAATACCCACATGGCCGAGCCTAGCATGCCAAACCGACACGCCATTATTGTTGCTCATCTTGTCAACATACGAGGAAGAAGCCGAAAGAATATACAAGTCCTTTACCCTCTTACCGACGTGAGTAATATCACCCTTCACCATATCCACATTCCGGAGGAACTTCACATCATTCGGGCCAAACAACACATAGTGACCCGCATCAACCGCATTCGCCACCGACAGAAGATTCTTCTTCATACCAGGCACGTGATAAACACTGTCGAGAGTTATCGACCTATCGTCTTTATCAGAAACAACAACCGCGCCCTCATTCACCACATGGTGAACACTGTTGTCGGCAGTAACAAAGGCAGTATTGCCTTTATACCCCCGAAGTGAAGAAAACTTGGAACAGTCACCAGTCAGATGATGACCACAACCGGAATCAATGATCCAGTTGTCCTCGTAGTTAACAGAAGCACACACGTCTAACGAAACTACTCCTTCTGCTACGAAACCCGTATCCCAAACTTCACACTTGACAATATCCTCCTTACCCGCGGCATTTCCTTCCCTCAACTTAACACGATAATTTTTCCTTATGTGACCGAGTTTCCCACATCGGTAACACTTGATAGTCGACCGATAACCACTATTTGAGGAAGACTCCCCCTTCTTCGTAACCTCCTTCTTCTGTTCCTCTTGGTCATACCGAGTTTTTACTTTGGACACAAGAGCGTGACATTCGCCTTCGGAAACCGAAACACCTGCCATTTGTCGAGCCAACGATTCTTGAGACGTGAGCAAATTTTCAAATTCCGTCAAGGATGGTTGTTGCGCCCACCTTTGTATTGAGGTAACGAACGGTACATACTCTCTTCGAAGACCGCGAATAATATACCGCTTCAACTTTGCCTCCGAAATAGCCTCCTCCGGCTCTAAGATATAAATTTCAGAACATAAACCCTTTACTCTCAAGAAATATTGAGAGATAGATAATTCACCTTGTGTGCAACTCGCCAACTCATTCTCCAGAAATTGTAATCGTGCCGTGTTCTACATGTTGAGAAACTCATCAAAAGTTCTCCAAATCTCAGCCGCCGATTTGCACCCCTTAATATGCTCGAATAGATCACGTGATATCGACCTCTTCAACAAGAACTCCGCCTTAGCATTCGCTTTCGACCACTCCTTTACTGCGTCTGCATTCGTCACCGTACCATCCGTACCGTTGACAGGCGTCGGTGCAGCATCCGTACCAACAATGATCTCCCATAACCCCTCACTCTTAATACAAGACTCCATGCAACTCTTCCACATAGAATAGTTCGAAAGATTTAGAGCCTCAATACCAAGTCCACTAACCCGACCTCCAAACTCTATGGATGCCATAATAAACAATTATTTTCTTCACCAAGGGACGAGAACAACATCGTCTATCGCAAACGTCGTCGTCTATCACCCGTGAAGCTCTGATACCATGTAAAGAAACCAGACAGGCACACAAGGACTGAACCAGATAACCGCGTCGCTAACAGAGAAACAGAACAATAGTGACTACGCAGTAATACGGCAATACTAAACCAGCAGCGACCTAGTGATTATCAACAGCGAAAATAATAGTGCAGTAATACGCTCACACTAGCCCAAGAAAGAACAATAATATAAGAGGAAAGGATTGAACAATGAAACTTGAAAAATAAGATAAATTTCTTATTACAAGAGAAAGAAAGAGATACAAAATATTGTTGTTGTTGGAATGAATAAAACTCTACCCCTACCCCTTTATTTATAGGATAGTCATATCTAATATAAGGAAATAACCCAAAGAATTACTTCCCCAATTAACAACTATATATGAAAATACTATACCTCCTTGTCAAGAAATCTAATTCATGGTAATACCAAACTTCCTTATCAAGAAATCTTATTTCCAAGAAATATTTTTCCTAATTTGTTGACTGCCTTCATGACATACAAACGCATCTTTATATTTTAACACCAACCACTCCTCCTCACTAATCTCCCCAAATAAGCAGTCCACCACGTACTCATTGTACAAAACCACATGGATGAAATATGAGCCCTTGATTTTGTATTTGGAAGGTTCGGACGGTGGAGATGTGCCGTCGAGGGTTAACAGGCCGTGACAGGTGGCGATCCCGTAACGGAGCTTCTTTTGAGAGTCTTTAAAGGAGTCGATGAACGTGAGAATTGCAGATGAGATTGCGCAGAAAGAGATTAGACTGACGGTTTCGATTCTAGAGGTGAGCTTGCATTCTCCTCGTGCAGTTGTAATTGGGGAAAAAACCTGAAAATTTGAGAAGATTGAGGTAATTGAGATGTAGTGTATTAATTGTGGTGAAGAAAATCGATTTGTTGTCGTTTTTGGAGAATTGTTTGATGAAATGATTGATTAGATAGAATTAATTAGCAACGAATGGTAAAATGTGATCTTATGTATGATTAAAATCGATGAATTGCGTACTTCGAACACAAGAGCGCTGCCGGTTGGCAGATGCTTCGCCAGCAAAGCGGCTCCTCTTGCGCCTTGACTCACGGCCTTCTCCACTAAGCTCGCCTTCGACTGATCTCCAGTCTTGCTACTTCCTGCTTCATATCCGCCATTATTAGCATTATCATTGTTAGATTCTGATGATTTTAGAAGGGGTTGGGCCGTCTCTTGTTGTGATTCCACGTATCGCTGAGACTCCATGAAGAAATCTGGAAGAAAGTGATGTGAGATGAGATCAAGAGGGAGAAATGTAGGGTTGAAAGCTTGAAATGATAAATGGATTTAGAGAAAGGGGTAATGGAGGCCATGTCTAAGCTGGAGAAATATTTCAAATGAAATTTTCCACTCAGGCTGTGCCTGGTGAGGTGAGGACTGATGTTTATGTTTGACTTTGTTGTAGTGCTTTGGACGTCCTGACTTGGAGGCTGGGAAATGAAATACCGGATGTTATAGAAACAGAGAATTGAAATATCGGTTTTCTTTTAACTGGGCTAATAAGGTAATTTTAGTATGGGCTTAGACTTCTACTTGTTGCCGCCTGTCAAACTTGATGAGGTAATAATATCGACAGGAAATTATTTTTGTTACAGGAAAAACTAATTTAAGATGGCGTAATTATCCCTATTGAATTTTTGTATGCATTTTTGGAAAATTGTGGATTCAAAGTCAACTAATTAGATTTATTTATACTTAATTGATGTATTTTTGGAAGGCAATCTATCAGCACTAAATTATTTTGATTTCATGACATAGAATTTGATGATTAAAATTACAAACCACACTTGTTTTATAAAATTCTAGGATCTAATTCAGGAATTTTTAAATAATAAAATAATTAATAATAGTATTATTTCTTACTAAAAAAACAAATGACATTACTATAAACTAATTGTTACTAGATAAAATATAAAAATGGGACTTGTGAATTATACAATAAAAAGTTATATGCTTCAACGCTAGAAATCTAAAATCTAAAATAAATTAGCATGAAGAATAATTTTTATATCGTAATAAAACAGAAAATTTATTTACTTACATAATAACTTGGCAAATAAATAACATATTACTCTCATATTTTTTAGCATTAGATAATTCAATCTTTCTAATTTATTTTCAGAGAAATTCACTACCATTCTTTCCATCATACATATGATTGACCAATAGGGGTGAATATGCCATTTGGATTTTGAGTCGTTAAAGTTTCAGGTTAGTTGGTTTTCAGGTCATTCGGGTCCGGATTATTTCGGATTTGAATCACGAGTTAGTCCTAAATCAGTGTCAGGTCATACATCATTCAGAATAGGTTGCAAATTACTTAGATAGACATTTTAGATCATTTAGGTCAATATTAATAAAATGATGATTTTCTCAATTATTTTTTAACAAAAGATTTATATTTATATATTTTTATATACCGAATTATTGTATCTGTACTGTATAAGTTAAGCATAACTATACACGAATAACCGAATTATAGTCGTTCCCAATTTTATTTGACCGACTTGAAAAACGTTCGGTCCGAAATATATAAGAACGTATTGCACACCGTATTATCCATGCATCACGAATGACTAACTATGATGTAGCAGTATTATTATAGTAATACATCAAAGATAGAAAAGTTCCTGCTCTTTTTTTGGTATATCAAGCATAGAAAATATTTAATTGTACTTATTATATTAATACATCAAACATACAAAAATGAAGGAAAACTATAAGGAATTACTCGTTTTGTTCTCTTTAGGATGGGTGCATATGCTCCTACCTAAATTTTTAAATCAATATTGTTAGACGTGAGATTTGAACACTTCACTTATGAAAAGATGTGACTAATACCAACCCTAAACTATCATAGTGGTGGTTAATACATCAAACATAGAAAAATTCTTCCTCTGTAATTGATAAATAAACCATCGAAAAACTCAAATTCTTCCTCTGTAATTGATAAATCAAGCATAGGCCTCCTGAGGCCTCTTTTTCTTTTTTTTTATGAATTTTATTTTTAACCTGACCTCTAATTTCATAGAGCAAAAAATTAGGACACAAAGCAGCAATGAACGACACTATTCTATTGGCAAATTGTTAGACTCTTTAGAAAAAACACAACATGATATTCTCTAGTAAAAGGGGAACCTAGTGCGTTTTAGTAGATTTGGCTTGGAATGGAGCAATAAAATGGAGGCGTTACACATGAATGCAATCTTTCACTCAAATTTTCTAGGAAGAGGAACTTCGCTTCACATTAGCAACCCTGATCACTATCGTACCAATTTTCTTATTTCTATTTAGTCTCGTCCCTCTCCGGGGCTTTGTAGTATCTAAGTTAATTTGTTTATTATTTTACTTGTAAATCTTGTTGTTACGAGCTATAACAACCGAATATTGTAAAACTCTTTTGTTTTTTTATTTCAATATATTCTCAGTAGGCTCTTCGCCTATTGATACTTAAAAAAAAAGGGATAAATCAAGCAAAGGAAAAAAATATTCCTCTTTAATTGATATATCAACAAATCATATGAAATAATTGAACAATTATTTTTATTTTACAACTATTAATATAATATAAATCAATCAAATATTTAAGGGTAAATCTCATCTTAGGTCACTCAACTTTCAAAAATGATCAAATAAGTCACTCAATTTTCAATTGTCTCGTAGAGGCCACTAAACTTTCAAAAATTATCAAAAATGTCACCCAACTTTCAATTGTCCCCAATATGTCACTCAGCTTTTAAAAAATGACCAAATAAGTCATCCAGTTAATTGAAATTTGAGTGACATATTTGATTATTTTTGAAAGTTGAGTGACATATAGGAGACAATTGAAAGTTGAGTAACCTATTTGATAATTTTTGAAAGTTGAGTGATCTATACGGGACAATTGAAAGTTGAGTGACTTATTTGGTCAATTTCGAAAATTGAGTGACTTGTGGTGAATTTTACCCAATATTTAATTATATTTATTAGAACAATTGGATACAAATTTTCACAAAGTGAATGAAACATGTTAAAATAATTGTGAGAAAATTATAGCGAGTTAATAGTGAGCATGTGGAGGATGATTCAATACACAAAGCACTCAACACAAAATAAGTATGCACTAACTAAGGCATGTCATATAGTATTTTATTTGGATGAGCCAGTGATTAATATAAACTCCTTAAGAAAACTCAGTATAAAAGATTGTACATTCCCTTTGTTCTTTATTTCATTTCCAGGCTCAAAATAGGGACGTGCAAAGCACTAGAGCATATAAACATCACGAGTCACACTACCTACTACCTAGTGGAAATTTTCTTAGGGAAGATTACTTCAGCTTTAGACATGGCCTTCATTACCTCTTCCTCTAAATGCCTTGATCATTTCAAGCTTTCAACCCTACATTTATTCCTCTTCAACTCATCTAGCGATTCAATTCCTTCCAGATTTCTTCATGGCTTCACGACAAGACGAGGAATCCCAGGATCCCCTTTTACAATCATCAGAATCTAACAGTAATAATGCTAATAATGACAGAATTGAAGGAGGAAGTAGAAACATTGGAGATCAGTCTACGAGGAGCGCGTACTAGAGAAGGCGGTGAAACAGGGAGCAAGGGGAGCCGCTCTGCTCGCAAAGCATCTGCCAACAGGCAGCGCTCTTGTATTCGAAGTAATCAAATTCATTTGTTTGTTGTTAATTAATTTTATATGTTAGTTTGTGGTAAATCAATAGATTCAATTGGGTGGGAGGGCCTTTAATTTGGGATTACATCACAGAACAGTTTATCAAGTTACAGTTAATTTATACATATCAGTGGAGTCCTTAACAGTCAAAACTCCAAATACTTATTTGCAAAATCAAATATTAAAGTTTACTGTTTATCATAATTATTCGATGTTGCAAAACATTTAACAGTGTGGCGTTAAGGATACTTTTATAGCATTTTACAATTAACAAACGATGTAACGGACGCTATTATTTTTAGCGGATGATATCATTAAGTATTAATATATAATAAAAACAATCTTAATATTGAAAAATATTATATCAAACATCTCAAATAAAGTTTGTTACAAAAAATAACAAAGTATTAGAATTGCAACAAAAATGGATTCTGGCGGAGGAAAGTTTTTAATTTACTTCTTAATCAAAAGTGATTTTTAATAATTTTATTTTGTAATTGAATAAGTTGTTTAATGAAATTCATTTTATTTTGTATAAATCCAACCAAAACTCTTTTAGAATTAGCATGTTACAAAACTATAACGTACATCATTTAGCCTCCAAACAAGCTATATCGCCATTTGCATCAATGTAATCATTATGAATTAGGTAATCTTTTCTCTTTTCAGATACTTGCCCCAATTACAACCGCGCGAGGAAGATGCAAGCTCACATCTAGAATCGAAACGATTGCTCTAATATCTCTATGTGCAATCTCCTCTACAGTTCTCACATTCACAGACAGTTTTAAGGACAGTCAAAACAAAATCCGGTACGGAATTGCCACTTGTACCGGTCTACTAATCCTTGACGGAACTTCGCCACTGTCGGATCAAGCGAAGTACAAAATCAAGGGCTTAGATTTCATCCATGTAATAACAACATTTGTCATATTTTCAGCTGTGGTTTTGTACAATAATGATGTGGTGAAGTGTTTTTGGGGAAAAACAAGTGATGATGAGTATTAGGTGCAAGCATTTACTGCTACACCGGTTATAATTGGGATTTTTGAATCCGTTTTGTTTGTGCTTTATCCAGTATCCTTCCCAGCGCCATGGATTGGGATTTCCTTTCGGAGGTTTAAGTTCACTTGAATGATTATTATTTCTTTTGTTATATATTGTAACCATAACATATATGAAATTGGTTATTTTTTTGGGAAATCTGTAGATGCGACGGGCTGAGCAGCCCAATTGTTTTTTTGCTATTCAGTATTCTTTTTATTTTCTATATGTTATTTTCATTATTTTATGTATATATTGTTTATTGCTTTTAAAAAATAAATTATATATATTATTTGTTTGATTTTATAGATTATTTATTGTTTCTATATACTGTTTTTTCATATTGTGCTACACAATGAAAAAGTCAGTCGTACAGTATCAGTATCCTTATTTTTGTATGTGTGTGGATATATATGTTCTCAGTTTGTGATTTTGTTTTCATTGTTTAATGAAATTGATGGGGTTTGTTTGCAGGGATTCTTCTTTAAATGTATTTCCTTAAATTTAAAAACTGGGGTTAGTTTCTTATGCGAAAGAGGACATAAATATGATTGTGCTTAAATTGACTTCCAGAAATAATAGGGGTTACCCAAGATTTGGTGAACGGGTCATGATGAGAAATTATTATGCTTGAAGTTCATCGTAGGAAAATACATGCTTGGTGAAAATTTGAATTCTCAATTTCGAAATTGAATTACTGATATTTCCAAATCTTTGATTAGTCAAACTTCGAGATTCGTCTTAATCTGATTGGATTCAATGCGCTTTGTATAATCTCTTGCTTAAATAGAAGTTGATAATTTTTTTTTTTTTATTCTCCCGTCCGTAACACTGCTGGATTATATCTTAATAAGAAATTTAGACACTGCATAATTCAGAAAAAGAGTTAATAATTCTCTAACTTGCTTTTAAAACATAAATCCGTTTTTATTCATTCATTTAAATCCCAATACAATCACAAGCCAATAATTAATCACATATCATATATGCAAATCAAAGTCTTAATTAGTTAATCAATCAAATAGAATCAAGTTTTGCTCTCATCTTCCTGATATACTCCTCGGCTTTTCCATCAATATTTCCCTGCCCTTCTTCAACTTCTATAATATACACCTTTGTTGGTACGACATGGCTCGTGACATCAGCATGCCGGTACTGCATGTTAGTCCTGTATGACTCAGAAGATTTGTCAGCAGGTTTTGTTGCCGTACCTGCTTTCTTGGTCGGTACGGTGACTTTGTTGGATCTATCAGAAAGGGAGTTAATTCTCCATGTATTTTTGTGAGCACTCATGCTTGCTTTGAGTTTTTTCTTTTTCTTTTTCCTTGTTTGCAAAAGATTAGTGAATGTTTGAATATGAGAGAGAGGGGTTGATTGATGAGGTGATGGAGAATTGGGAACAAGAGGTTTTATTTATAGTTTGGGAAAGTATATTTGGCCCCCCACTTAAATTCCCCCAACTGACAAACAGGACACTGTCAAACGAGACCCACTGTCAAATAGATGTCAAACGGGCCCATTTGACAGCATGAAGAGCCCGTTTGACAGTAAAAGAGGGACAAATGAGGAATTTTAGTGGGGGCCATGTATATAAGCCCTTATAGTTTTATGTAGAGAGGTATAACTTTATGTGTAACACCGTAAAACATCAATATATCATGTATCCTTGCAGCGTGAAAACACCATGCATATATATATATATATATATATATATATATATATATATATATATATATATATATATATATATATATATATATATATATATAGGGAGTGGCTAAAAAACATACGTATGTTTTTGGGGTGAAAAACATACGCCCCAAAAATATATGTATATCATCAAAACTTCAAATTTCAACCGTACGGATGGAATATATATGCTTTGAATATGTTGTAGATTAATTTTCACAAGAATCAGAATATTATATCATTGCCATCATATATCATCAAAATATGCAGCACTATTCAAAACATATATCGGAATAATAGTTTGATGATACATGATGGCAATGATATATTATTCTGATTCCTGTGAAAATTAATCCACAATATATTCATAACATATATATTACATCCGTACGGTTGAAATTTTTATTTTTACTTTTTATAACCACTTTACGGGTATTTAAAAAAAACGTATGTGTATATATATATATATATATATATATATATATATATATATATATATATATATATATATATATATATATATATATTTGAATGGTTAGTTGAGAATCTCATTTTGCAGGGTATACATGATAGATGATATGATATTCTAGGTTTTTTACAGGGGCGCAAACAAAATTGTGCTGATCACTTAACCTTTTGATTAATGAATTGCTATGAAACTAACATTCACGTTGTAAATGGGAAAGGTCACGTTGTAAATGGGAAAGGTCATAGTGTTGATTGCGGAATTGCACTATTTAGAATCAAATACTTTCACAATAGGAAAGTAGAAATTTTGTTTTTTTTTCCCCGGAAATGACTAGAAAAAGTAGAAGTCCTTGAGTCAAGGTCCACATGTTCAGTTACAGAAACTTGGAAGCTAAGTAAATAATGCTACTAGTATTTTGTGTTATATATCTCAGATCAAATAATTTTTGAAAACATGAAGTTTTTTCTTTTTGGGCCTAGCATTAATTGTTAATGAAGAGAGAAAAAGAAAAACTTATTTGATTGTTAAATACCCAAATTACTATTTACTTAAAATGATCGAGATTCTAGATTTATCTATCATGGAAGTTAAAAAAATGTTGTACCATATAATTTCCCAAAAAATAAAAAGGAGCTGATACTACACGACGGTTATTGTAGCGACGATATATAAAAATTGAAAATAAATATAAACTGAAAATAAACAGTATATAAAAAATTCATTCGGTAAAACAGTATATATTTAAAAAAAATAAAAATAGTATATAAAAATATATAAACTGAAAACAAACAGTATATAAAAATTCATTCGGTAAACAGTATATATTTAAAAAAATAAAAACAGTATATAGCGTATACAGAAACGCGAGAAAACAATATATAATTTCAATCCATCGCAACAGGATCGTTACAGTACCCCCGTCATGATTTTCCATTTCCCAAAATAAAATAGTTTCATTGTTGAGATTAATAATATACTTTATTGAACTTGGAAAGATGTATAAATTTGTAAGTTGGAACCATATCAAATAAGGGTTTGAACAAGTGAGAATAGGGTTTAGGGTTTACATGTCCAAAGAAAAGACTTAGTCAAGATCATTATATTTGTAACAAATTTGAAAATTTCAAACAAATTTCCAAGCAAAGGTGCAAAGATTCTTTTTGCATAAAGTGGAACATAGTTTTTCAATGATTCAATTCGTTGAAAAGTAGTACAAGCCTTTTATTGACTTGACTTGCATGGTTATTTGTACGATGACTAATTAATTATGTTGCACGAATATGAATATGGATATCGTATTCGATATGATACGGATACGGTGATACGGCAAATCTTAAAAAATATAGGATACGGATACGGCAATTTATATATTATTTTATTCTTTATTAATTATATTTTATATATTTAATTAATTTATATATATTTAGATATTAAACTTTGATGTAAGAGATACTAAAAACTTATTATTATAGAAATATGTTGATGCAGAATATTTGTTTGTTATATTAATTAAATAATTAGATGTCTTAATCTTATTTTATTGATTTTATATATGTAATCGTATATTTTAAGAATAAATGTTCTTACGTTTGAAGTATCCGATGCGGATACGGGAAGTATCTGTGGAGTATCCGATATTATTTTGGAATAAAATATTATGATACGCCACGTGGCGTGTCCGATACGCTATCCGAATATCCGATAGGGATATAAGTATCCGATACGATACGGCTGGATTTATGAAGTATCCGCGCAACATAGCTAATTAATCACATGATTGGAGGTGTGCGATTAATGAGATTAAATGGTTTTGGTGTATGCTATTAATTTCCTTGAAAAAAATATTGAGATTACTTTGATGTAAGTTTATGAAACTGAAGTATTTATAGTTTCTGTTAATATAGTTACATCTAAAACCACTTAAGCTTTATTTGCCTAAAAAATGCTGGTTAGTTTCCATATTTAAACCAAAATCTTAAGCCCACTTAAGCTTTACTTTATTATTATTTTTTTTTATAGAATGGAGATGATTTTCTATCCAACATTTATTTTTGATGCAATTAAAATTTGAATTCATGATCTATGATTTATTATATTTTGCACTAAATCACTAGACCATGAGACAATTTGCAGCTTTACTTTATGTGTAATATTCATGGCATTTCCCATTATGCAAGGGTGTTTGTGGTATTTGAGATTTTGTAGGAGTATACATGAAACTGTGCCTTCTGAAAAGCAAGAAAATGGTTTACTTTGCTGTTCATATTGCAGCTTCAGTTTGGTTCTAAAAAATTAAAAAGAGAGAATCTAATCTGGTGGAACAACAAATTATACACATGCTTCATACTTTTCTTATTTTGAGCCAAATTTGGTATCTGCATTAAATAATGCAAATGAGGTATAATAATCAACTAAACTAACTATTCAAAAAAATAATAATCAAATAAACTAAATTTGGTAAGGCACTTGGAAATTGTTTATGTTCGTAATGACACACTTGATTTTTACTTATATATTTTGGAGATGTGAATAGATATATTCTATTCTAGTAAGATCTTAATCATGCTGGAATTGGGCTAGGCTCGGTATATGGCCTATTACCTATACTTTATTTCTTTCTTATATATTACAAGCGATACCCACGTGCTACGCGCGAGATGTATTGAATATTTTCTATGATAACAGTAGAATGGGTCTTATTACAGTTTGAAATATTTGCTGCTGAGTTTGATTTTTCATTGCATAAAATGATTTTGTGAATTGCTATGGAAAGCATAACGAAAATATACTCTAAGTTGAATTGTTGTGCAAATATCAAAGTAAGAAAACATCTATTTAACCCATCATGTTTGGTATAAACTACAGACATGTGATCATTACAGTCCATATCTTAGCCATACAAAATACATAGTTTTTAACACTTGCATAAACTTACTACATGAGTTAAGACACAAAAAACTTGTGCTAAACTTACCCAGTTCTTGCAGTTCATTTGCCAACTGCACAAAATACATGGTTTGAGACATTCTATTTACAACAACTGTCTACATCAATAAACCAACAAAAGATTTAACTAAGGTAACTTGCTAATAATACTCTTAAAAGACTTGTAATCTTCACTATTTCTCTTCGTATAACCTGTTCATGTAAAAGAAAAGTGAATAAGTTAGAATATTTTGGTTTGATATATAACAATTTTGAATGGGAGGTGGCAAGTTAATTTTGCAGTTTGTAATAGAGTGTATGAATATTAAGCTGTTGGAGATGGTCAGTTGTTTTGAATGAATTTAATAGGAAAGCAAATATGATTTTATTTTTTGCCTTACAAAACTACCCTCGAGCCCTCCCCAAACAGCTATTAAGCAAACTGGTCCCCGTAATCCAGTTCGGCATGATTGTCATGATCACAGCTGGCGACCAGATCTTTTTCCGAATCAGAATGGCCCAGCCGGCTTGGCTCCTGAAATTGCGCGTGAATAAATTCGGCGCAATTGCCTCCACTCGGCTTTTCGGGAATTTTGTGCAATCCTTTCAGCAGGATTCTGGAGCTTTTGAAGTTTATTCTGACGGTGAATTGGTATTATTATTTTTTTTTTTGTTTAAGGTTTTGGGTTTTGATTGATTTAATAATGGGAAATTTGCAAAAAATCCCCTATATTATGCCTAAATTGCAAAAAAAAAAAACTGCATTATAGGAAATTGCAAAATAAAAACATGCATTATTGCTAAAATTTCAACTAACAGTGTTGACTTCAATTTAACGATAGAGGCTTTTTTGCAATAATGCAGTTTTTTTTTTGTAATTTCCAACACTGCAGGGGCTTTTTTGCTTTCCCATTATTAAATTAAAAGAAAAACAAAAAAATCATACCAACTCTCCATTAGAATAGACCTCAAAGGCGCCAGAACTCTGCAGGATGGATTGTGCGAAATTCCCGAAGAGCCAAGTGGACGTAATTGCGCCGAATTTATTCGCGCGCAATTTCAGGAACCAGGCCAGCTGAGCCATGCCGAGTCTCGGAAAGATCTGGTCGCCAGCTGTGATCATTATAATCGTGCCGAACTGGACAACAGGGACCAGTTTGCTTAATAGTCGTTTTGGCAGGGTTGGAGGGTAGTTTTGTAAAATCATGTGGATCCCTGGGAAGGATGTTTCGAGCATTTTCTTCATTGTTACCGCGGTTCCCCTGGTGGAAGGTTAAAAAGAAATGTATAAGAAAATAAAAAATGTAAAAAAGTAAAGACTAAAGAGGATCCGACCTGTAAGAGCAAGAGGCGCAGAATTTGATTTCAATTGTCGTGCCGTAACCAGCTCCATTAACAACTGGTTCCTGTTGATTGATTATTTTGTTCGAAATTATGATTGGAATAGAAAAGATATAATTAGATTAAAGAGGATATGTTTTTTGTCTTTTAGTGTGAATTGAGGAATATATTTTTGGTTTTAATGTTAGAAATTTTGTTTAGTTTTTAGAAAAGAAGTGTTCATGTCTAGTTGGAATGTACCTTTGAGATGTATTAATTAAATAGAGTGGGATTTAGAAAAATAACAATTGTAACTTACTGTATGAATAAGGGTTTTGATCTAGTTGTAAAGCATGATAAGAAGGAAAGAATGAATGAAACAATGAACTTAAGCTCAAGTAAGTCTAATTTAAATAAATAAACCTCAACATAACACTAATAAACTCAAGAATAAGAATTTTTTTTTTCTTTTTCATTTTTTATCCGAATTAAGCCCCAATTTATTGACATTTGGCCTGATTGATCAATCAAGAAAATTAAGCTTAAAAACAACCCTATCAGTAGCAACCGCAAATAACAACCAAGCGAAGAACAGATCAAGGTAAAACGTACAGGAATGAATGAACGATCAGATGGGGTTTGGAGAAGAGAAGCCGACGGCTTTTGCTGCTGGTGATGGTGGTGGTGTGCGGCCGCGGGCTTCGTCGGAGGCGGAGTGAAGAGGTTGACGGATCCAACCAACCAATAACATCTGGCCACGTAAGCAAGCATACAATAATTGTTACAGAAATCACAAATTTGAAAATTATCAAGGGCTGTGATTCAGCTATGTTTTTTGATCCAACGGTGCTGATTAAATGTACATTGTGTCTGTTTCTTTGAGCAGAAAAATATCCAAGATTAATACCTATGGATAATTTGGTTATATACAATTTATTATGCTTATATAATGTTTTACAATAAATATATAAATATTATACAGTAGTATATACCGTTCAATTATACTTATATATTGTCTTTGCAATACTTAATTATATAAGAGAAAAGTCTAATTTTGCCCCCTCAACTATTGAATTAGCTCATTTTTTGTCAATTTTAGTCCTTCAACTATTTAATAGGTAAATATTTGGTTCTTTCATCCGTTAAGTGCTTACGTATCCATTAAATATGACACGTAAGCAAAAACATGACATATATTCTTAACACATACGCAATAATATGTTAACTTTTATTTAACAAATAAACATGCATAAAAAATATACATTTTTTAATAAAAAATAACGTTATAAGAAAAGAGGGGAATTAATGATTTTTTTATTTTTTTCAAACATTTGTCACGTTACTAATACCACGCCATTGCTTACGTGTCAAATTTAACGGACACATATGCATTTAACTGATGAAAGGACTAAAAATGCACGTATTGAATAGTTCAAGGACTAAAATTGGACTAATAGAAAGTTGAGGGACCAAAAATGAGCTAGTTCAATAGTTGAAGGGGTAAAAATAGACTTTTCTCATTATATAACATCTTCAATATAACTGCTATATATAATATGATTATAATACTAGTTGCATACTATATTATTACATATATATATTATTTTATTACTATTATGTACTATTTTATTATTTCGTATACAATAATAAATTATTATTTTTCATTTAAGCTATATAAAACAAGAGCATTTTATATACATATTGCATATATAATGAAGAGAAAATAACTGAAGAACTATCATAATGTTTAAGATTGCAATTCAACCCACAATAACATAAGATCACACATCCATCATTTTTCTCACATAATCACATAATCATATGCTTTTAATCCCCTCACATAAACTCCTCTAATTACCGACGTAGGAATAATACCCTGTCATCTGTCTACGTGTCGGAGCAGGAGGCGGCGGTACACAATTGGCCATATAATCTCTCGACCCAATACTCGACTCAATTTGTTGATGAACTTTTTCGATGAATTTCTGCGCTTCTCCATCTATACCTTCTCTTTCATCAGGTTGCGTCAGATACGAGCTTGAATGAGAGCCCGCCACCTCATCATGAAACTTATTTTTAGGAGTTATGGTATTATTGGTATTTTGAGGCATTGTATTTGTATTAATGCCTCGACTCATTTGAGGGTTTATTTGCAGGGATCCAAGAGTCATTTTCGCGAGCATAAATGATGAGGCTCTGAGAAAATTTGAAGCTATTATTGCGGATTTTTGACATATGGATTTGTTTCTGTGTTTTGAAGGTGGCATATTTGATATTCTTTTGCTCTTTCTTTATTTTTGATGAAGAGAGAATGAGGATCGTATTGGAATTTATAGTGGCAAGTGAAGTGATGAGACTTGAATGAGACATGTTCTGTTTTGTGGTTTGTGATCAAATGATTAAAAAAGAGGAAAAAAAGAATTGATTCTGATTACTACTTTTTATCTCAAATAATGCAGAGTTAGGCTAATCAGGTTCCCTCTCCAGTTGGGGCAGAAATAATGAGTCATACTGTGTTATATATGCAAAAAGATATATGTCCTAAATAATAATATGATAGATGAGTTGAATATACATGCTTGGTATAATTTTTTTGAAGAGTATCACGCTTGGTATAATGAAAAAGATTAGCTGGTCTTAAAGCATAAAAAGAGAAATAAAAAAGGAAAGTTTGCACCTCCGAATTTCCACTGTCTGTGGACCTCCTTTCTTACCTGATTTTGCATAAGGCCTATAATCAACAATTTCTATCAATCAAAAAGTTAATTCCAACGATAGTAGTCTTTCTTTGAAAGATTTAAAATAGAGAAATTATTCGTATCACTACTTATATACCATGTAAGCATCATCGACAGACTAACAATTAAAACAGTCCAATTAAATAAGGCGGCGCACTCAAACAGCGTCGGTATACGTTAAGTCTTCTAAATACACGGGTTCAATTTAACCACGCGATCTGTCAAACACATGAACCAAATTATTATTGTCTCCTTCAAAATCAAGAATCATTTATTCTTAAACTCCATCTTTCTCTGTAAATCTTTTGGTGTTGCTAATATGTATTTTGTACTTAATAATAAATTTTTTGATTTGTTGTATGCCTTTTTGTATTTTGCTGATATGTCTTTTGTATTTTTGATATACCTTCTGTATTGTTGATATGTTTTTTGTTCTGTATTAATGATATATCTTTTATATTGTTGATATGTCATTTTATTCTGTATTTAATGATATGCCTTTTAATATTTCTCATATTCATTTTTGTATATTAATTTTTATCTTTATGTTTTTTTGTATATATGAAATATATTGTTATATTGTTGTATGTCTTTATGTATTATTGATATACTTTCGTTATTGCTGATATGTCTTTTATATTGCTCACATACATTTTATATTGCTCACGCGTTGTGATTGTGTGGCAGGATTCGTAACACATTAACGTGTTTCATTTTCTTTTTGTGGGCTGTAACACGCATGCTTCTTTGGATGACGTAGCGGCTTCTGAGTGAGTCGGTGGTGCGGGTGGTATGTAAGTCGGTGGTATGTATTCCGACTCTTTAAAAAATTATAACATTGCCAAAACAAAAGGAAAAAAATATGACAGTACAGTACTACAACAAAGTCAAGAATTCTGTATGAGGATGTCAAGATCAAATACCGGGAATCTCATTCTCTAGTTTTGCTTTCTAGCTATTTAGACCTCACATGTGGTTCAAAACAAAATCCTGTAGATTTTTTTGTTTGTCTTTTTGTTTGTTGTGCCACATTATTACATCTCGTAGGTTGAGATTCCAAATTCCAACTTTTGTTTGTTGCTAATGGATTTTGAGTTGATTAACCAACTAGGAAAGATCTAATCATGGACCTATGTTTTGCTTGAACGGTACAAAAGTAGAAGATTCGAACTCAAATCATCGTTATTCCTCTAATATATTTGTTTATCTTCATTCTTGATTTAATTTAACAAGTCATCAAGCAAAGGAACCAATTATTAATGAAACTAAACAATAACATTTCAAAGACAAAATGATGCAAGTATCAACTCATATTGAATTAATTATAATGAGCAACTAAAAATATATTATGGTGATGTTTAGATGATGTTTGCGAATGTTTTCTCGTATGCAAAAATAAAAGATAATAAGAACATGATTAAACTCATATCTGTGTTGAAACTATCTAATCAAAACCATTAGCATATATCTCATACGTCACTACAAAAACTATTCAACACATTCCACTAACCCTAAACCCCCATCCAAACCTACCTCCCAACCAATATACAAACCACCAACAAAACACCTAACCAACCAACCAACCAACCTATCATTCCTATCAATTCCCAAGAAAGAGCCTCTTGATCCCCTTCTTCTGTTCCTCGCTCAAATTCCTCGGAAACCTAACCCCAAACCTAATCCTCAAATCTCCTCTCTTCCCCTCCTCCTTCCCAATCGGCATTCCCTCATTCCTCACCACCTCCTCATCTCCAATCCCCACAACCCTCTCGACCCTCACCGCCAGGTGTCGCCCATCCAATGCATCCACACGCACAGTAAATCCAGTCAGAGCTTCAGTCAGAGAAATTTGTTTATTCATTATAAGATCGTTGCCTTCGCGGGTGAAAGATGGATGAGGTTTTTCATCGATGATGAAGATGATGTCAGCGGGGATGAGGTTTGGAGCTTCGTTGCCTTTTTCGCGGAAGGTTATTTTTGTACCTTTTTTCCACCCGGGTTTTATGTTTATTGTCAGGATTTCCTCAACTGTGGTTGGTCTCCTAATGACATGAAGACAAAAAAAATTGATTAAATGGGAAATTTGCTAAACGAAGCCAGCGTTATGTGCAAATTGCAAATAAATGATGTGTTATTGAAAAATGTAACAAGCCTTTTCATACTTTAGTTAGCAGTAAATTAGTATCTAATACTTTTAGTTTGATTAATCAAAATGGAGGGAATTATCAAAAAAAAATGGGGAAATTTTTCAAAAACCCCCCAACATTGCTGAATATTGTCAAAAACCCCTTATCTTTTTAGATTCCTTCAAAAAACCCAATCTTTTTGGCCTTCTTCAAAAACCCCCAAACGTTTTTGAATATTATCAAAAAACCCCTCTCATTTAGTTATATTTTTTAAAATGACCATTTTACCCCTCCCATTTTAGTATAGTTTTATTTTTATTTTTTTAAGGGTTACAATATTACAACTTATATTAAAAAATATAAATTTTACAAAAATGTAGAAAAAAAATGAAAACAAATTATTTGCAATATTTTTGAAATATAGGTAAATTTGCAAAAAAAAAACCTGCTTTTGTCTAAACAATTTTTAAGAAATTATTTTTTTGGAAAAAAAATCGTTCTGAAAAATATTCTCAGAAAAAAAAATAGTTTCAGAAAAATATTTTTTAACAATTTTTTACTGAATTTTTTTTTTATAAAAATATTGTTTTCGTAAAAAATACATTAAATTTTTTTTTTAATTAAAAAATATTTTTCTCAATAAAATATTTTTTTCTTAAAATCATATTTTCTCAATAAAATAATTTTTCATAAAAAAATATTTTTCTAAAAAATATATTTTTCTGAATAAGTATTATGAAAATAATATTTTTAAAAATGATTTTTGCAAGATAAATATTTTTTCTAAAATAAAAATATTAATTAATATTGAAAAAATAATTTTCAAGTGATTAAACTACTAAAACTAACGGTAAGGACTTTTTTGCAATTGTAGCAATAATGTAGGGCCTGTTTTGCAATTTTCAATAATGCAGGGGGTTCTTTGCAATTTCGGCATAATGTAGGGGCTTTTTTGGCAATTTTCCAAAAATATATTGAAACATTCCAACTGTTTTTTTTTCATTTTTTTGTATATATTTATAAAGCATATATTTTTTAATATAATTTGGAATATTGATAACATAAGCATAATCCTTCAAATAAATAAAATAAAAAATAAAACTATACTAAAATGGGAGGGGTAAAATTGTCATATATAAATATATAATTAAAAGGGAAAGGGTTTTTGATAATATTCAAGAAAGTTAGAGGGTTTTTGAAGAAGCTTAAAAAGATAGGGGATTTTTGAAGGAATCTAAAAATATAGGGGGTTTTTCATAATATTCAGAAACGTTAGGGGGGTTTTGAAAAATTTCCCAAAAAAATTAAAATGGAGGGGCCTTTTCACAATTTTCAACAATGTCCATTCCTTTTTTTTTTTTTTGCAATTTAGGCATAATGCGCAATTTTCAACAACATAGACTTCTTTTCACAATTTAGGCATAACGACTTCTTTCATTCTTTTTTTTTCAAAAATTCCGACTTAATAATAACAAAAAAAGCACATACATACCCGCTAGAATCAAGAACTTCTCTCGAGATCTTCATCTTCCTGGTGGCCCCATTATACAGCTCCTCCAGCCCGCAACTCAACCTATTCTCAACCGGCCCCGCCTTCTCCCTCCTCACGCCCTCTGAATTTCCAAACATGTCCTCGGAAAAGGCCCCGAATCGTGAGCCGGTCCTTCCGAAGAACTCGGCGAAGATCTCGTCGGGCGAGCGGAAGGAGGGTCCGGTGGAACGGAAGAACGGATGGGAAGCGGAGGGTTGTTGAGGAGGGATGTTGGTTTTGAGGCCGTCTTCGCCGTGGCGGTCGAATACTGCTCTCTTTTGCGGATCGCTTAAAACCTGGAAGGATTAATTGATGATTAATTAATTGGATGATTTGTTTATTTGATGATTTTTAGAAAATCTGGAGAGGGTTGAAAGTCCCACTTCTCTTCCAAATGAAAAATTTTTAGACAATTTATTTATTTGTTGATTTGTTTGTTTATTGGCCAAATTTCACGTGTATCCTACAAAACATCATAAATTCGCGTATACCCCTACAAAAAGTGAAATATCACTAATGCCCCTGCAAAATCACTCAAATATCATGTATACCCCTATGAAATATTTAGTGTTAAGAATAACGTTATTTTTTTATTTTTTTTCATTTTTTTGTCTCTATGTAAATATGGTAAGGATTTATTTGAAGTCATTTTATGTTCTTTTTAATTTATATATGGTAGGTTCAAGATGAATATGTTTGAGAAAAAAATTGTAATTTTCTAAAAGAAATGATTAAAAAATAGAAAAATTAATATATAATAGTCATTTTATATTGTTAATAAAGTAATTAATAATAATGTAATCATTATAGATGTTATCGGACTGATAAATTTTGACGGAATATAAACGACAAGGATATTGGTGATATTTTAAGAATTTTATAGGGGTATTCATGATATATATGTGGTTTTGTAGGGGTATCAATGATATTTTAGCGATTTTGTAGGGGTATTGGTGATATTTTACTTTTTGTAAGGGTATACGTGAAATTATGAGGTTTTGCAGGGGTACATATGAAATTTGGCCTTGTTTATTTGTGTATTTATTAATTTATTTAATAAAAATGTAGTTAGAAATGATTTATTTTAATGTGATTAGTACCTGGTTGGTTTATTAGAGTGAATATTTATTTATTTATTTGTTTGAATAGAGATAGAGGTGATTTCGTTTGATATGACTAGAACTGGGTTGAAGTTGACTGTAGTAGAAGAAAAGAATGGAGGATATTATATTTGGTCACTGATTGTTAGAAAGAAATTGAGTTTACTAGTGTATAATGATAATATAGACAACATTTGAACTTTGAATTTGAACATGTGAGCTCATAGAACAAAAATTCAGAACAAACAGCAAATGTTAAATGAAATTCACTCATGCCCTACAGAATCAAATTCCCATTTCGAAGAATAACTCAATTTTTCCAACCAATAACTCAAAAACATGCATAAAAAAAACAAAGAAACTTCACAATTCTACCTCATAGGCTTCAGCGACCTGTTTGAACTTCGCCTCAGCTTCCTTCTTGTTACTAGGGTTCTTATCAGGATGCCATTTCATGGCGAGCTTTCTGTACGCCTTCTTCAGGTCCTCGTCCGAAGCGCCTCGCTCGACCTGAAGCACCTTGTAATAGTCCACGCCCATCTTCCGGTGCCTCTCCGCCGGCTCTGGCCGCCCGCCGCCGGCGCGCTTCCGCTTCCTCTCGCCTCCTCTAATCTTGCCGGCGGTTGTGAAACGAATTCTGTTTGGGGATCTTTTTTTCGGATTTTAGTTTAGTTTAGTTTAGTTTAGTTTACGGGATCTTTTTTGTTCTTTTTTGGTTTGGTTTTGTCCGAGGAAAATGAGAATTTCGGCTAAGTTATATTTTCTTATTTTGATAGCACATTTCTTACTGTGAGAGCAGGAATACATTTTAAAAGCATCTTTATTTCACACTCCCAGCTCTGGGAATAAGAAATACGCTCTCAAAATATCTTGACCCGAATTTTGAGAGGTGGTGCAAGGCAGTGAGATAAGTCTCTTCTTGTGGAATTGTATCTTTGTGGAGGCTCTGTTTGGAGCAAGATAAGATAGATAATTTTTGTTTGAGTTTAAGAAGTTACTAGATGGACCCTCGATTCGGAGCAGAGATATAATTTATTTTTTAAAGATATTATTATGATATTTTCTATTTTATAGTACATATCATAAGAAGTTATTAGATGGACCCTCGATTCCGAGTAGAGATATAATTCATTTTTTAAAGATATTATTATGATATTTTTTATTTTATAGTACCTATCATAAGATTCATAACTAACATGATATTCTTAGTGATATTTACATGATGTAAATTAAAACTATTTAAAAGAGAAAATATTTTATAATTATATGTTTTGAGCAGGCATCAAGATTATTTTTTGTTTTATTTTTGGAAATGGGAATATATGTGATATTTTGAGATTTTGCAAGGACATATATGCAATTTCTATTTATAGAGTGCATATGAGATTATATGGACAATTTTATATAATATATACTATACTTTAAATTTTTTTATGGGCACAAAAATGTCTTTTTCAGACCAAATTGCAATTTTTCATATTTTCTTAATTTATAGGATGAAAAAAAAAGACTAAGAAATTGGTGAATTCTTGATGAAATGAAATTGCTATTTATAGGATGAAAAAAATGACCAAATTGCTACTTATAGAATGAAAAGAATGACCAAATTGCTATTTTTCATCTTTTGCATTCTATAGGGACTAAAATGAAAACATATAATGAAAATATTTAAGAAGTTTATGAAAAAGATTTTTTTTAGAGTGGGGCCCATATTATTTTATTATAATTTATTCAATATCATAGTACATTATATTACTAATTTATTACTAATAAAACATCATAATATCAGACATTAAAAAATGAAAATATAGAAATAATTATTGAGTTCAAATTGGGACTCATATCAAATGAAAACACATATGATGAAAATATTTAATGAATTTATGAAAAAAAATTTAGAGTGGGGCCCACAGTTATAATATCATAATATATCATATTATTATTTTATTACTAATAGAATATCATAATATCAAACATTAAAAAATGAAAAATATGAAAATAATTATTGAGTCAAATTAGGAACTTATATCAAATGAACATACGTATGGGTTCAACTTGGGTACACATAGCAATTAAAATTTTAACATCATAATATCTAACATTAAAAAAAATGGAAATATAGAAATAATTATTGAGTTCAAATTGTGACTCATGTCAAATGAAAACATATATGACGAAAACATTTAATGAGTTTATGAAAATATTTTTTTTAGAGTGGGGACCATAGTTATTATAATTTATCCAATATCATAATATATTATATTATTATTACTAATAGAACAACATAATATTAAACATTGAAAAATGAAAAATATGGAAATAATTATTGAGTCAAATTGGAGATTTATATCAAATGAACATATATATATATATATGTTCAACTTGTGTACACATAGTAATTAAAATTTTGCCACATGTCAACAACCCTCTAATTCATAAGCTTTATATATTAGTAAGAATTCCTCTTTAATCCTACATTTTAGAGTGGTGTTTGGTAAGCACATAGAGATAAAAATTGGGATAATATGGAGTTTAAAAACTTATTCTTAAGAAAATAACAAAATGCCCTCTTCAGTATGAAGAACTATGAAATATTCATCTAATTATATATTGTCATATTGATCTGTCAAAGTAATATTAAATAATATTAGAATTAGTCATTAAGTAAATATTAAAATGAAGATTAATATTTAATATATCAAGTTTGTATTAATTATATGTAATATGTTACACCATTGACTAAGTATATATTAATTAATTAAATGTTATGTATTATTTATATATTAAATAATTAATTAGAATACATAAAACAAGATTTTTTTTATATATTAGATATTACTGACCTTGCATGTTCCTAATTTGCAAAAAAAAACCATATATTATTGAATATTACACAAAGTCTGATGTTGCGGCATTTTTCTTAATCCTAAAATCGATGTATTATTGGAACTTATACAAAATTATTCTCTCTCTTAATCTTTATCATTTTCTTCAATGTCATTTGCAGAACTCCATTGATAGTCATTAGGCAAACACATCAACACATAACAACAAAAATGGAACAAAGACAATACATGTCAATTGTCATCACAAACTTGAGCACATGATCACACACCAGAACACAACCACAAACATAATAGCACACAAGCACACACACACGAACTCACTCACTCGATTTAAATTCATGTTTGTGAGATCTTAAATCGAAGAGAATAAAATGGAGAAACTTCTTATGTGATTTATTATGGAATGAATCAAAGTAATAAGAGTAATTTATGTTTTGAAAAGAAATATAAGTGAAAAAAATGGCAGATATGGGAGAGGAGTTGTGTGTGAGAGAGAAGGCTTCAAATAGAAAACAATATAAAAAATGGTCATGGGCAATATATAAGGGTAGTTTGGTAAACATTTCAAGGTTAAAAGCAGGGATTGCTTATCACCACTCCAAGCTGGGTTTAAATTTAGAGGCCTTAACTCTTGTTATCTCCTCATTTTATTTAGGTGTTTGGCAGGGTTAAGAGGATTAAATCATGTTATCCCTCCCTTATCTCATTCCCAAACGGGACCTAAGTGACATTTTGAGTGATTGTTCTTTCATATATGGAATTGGTTTGTGAAAAAACCTTATTATAAAAAGACTAATTAAGTTATTATAAAAAGACTGTAAAAATAATATTTTTTTGTATTAATTTTTATAAAATAGTGTTTTCAAACTTGAAGATTTTGAATGTATTTTTTCGTTTGTAATTTGAACTTTAGGTATTTGAATAGTTTTTTTCATGTAAAATCAAGAAGAAAAAACATAAAAGTAGCTTTTTGGAGTTCAGAATAAAAAAATATAACAATTTTGAAATCTCATATTTCAAAAATGTTATTTATATAAATTTAGAACAATATATAGTTTTCATAATTTTTTTAAATTTCATTTAAAGAATTGGTGTTTTTACAATAAGATCTCCGCAACGTTCTCGAATTTCTGAAAGTTAGTTATTCTGAAAAGTTAAAATAGTATTTTCATTTTAAATCTGTGAGAAAATAATTTTGTGCTCTAATAATTCTAGATAAGAAAATAATGATTTTGAACACTTAAAAGTCCAAAATATTTGTTTTTTGTAATTTTTTAATTTTTAAGTCATTTTCTTATAAAACAAATTCATAAGTGGAAAGTTTAAAAGGTGGTAAGTGGAAAGTTTAAAAGGTGTTAAACTCAGCCAAAGCATGACGACGACGCGACGGAGCTCCAATCGGCACCTTCCATCTGAGCATGCAACGACGGGAGCACGACGGATGAAGTTGGCTGCTCAGATCTGAAAACAGAGGCACGACGAGGAAAACAGTATATAGATGGTGATATAATAGTATATAATTCGAACAAACAGTATATATATACAGCAATGTAAATCAGACAAAAAATAGTATATTATATAATATAACGTTCTGATGTAGCATTATATATATAATACAGACAAAACAATATATATATATATATATATATATATATATATATATATATATATATATATATATATATATATATATATATATATAACAATATATATAATTCAGAAGAAAACAATATATATTCAGATAAAACAATATATATAACGATATATAATTCAGACAAAAAACAGTATATATAACAGTGTAAGATATAATATATATATATATTTTATAACAGTATATAAATATGATCTATTTCCAAGGTTCTAAAATGCGGTCCAGGCGGCCGCCTGGGCGCCGCCCAGGCGCTAGGCGGCCGCAAAACGCCCAGAAATTATGCTAGTCGGCCTTCTGTGCGTTTTGTCCGCCCAGCGACCGCCCAGACCCGCCCAGCGTCCGCCCAGACCCGCCCAGACCGCCCAGACCCGCCCAATCTGTAACGGTTTATACGAAAGAACCGTTACAAATGTAGATCTGTAACGGTTTTTATGAAAGAACCGTTACAAAAATGCATACAATCTGTAACGGTTTATATGAAAGAACCGTTACAAAATGATACAATCTGTAACGGTTTATATGAAAGAACCGTTACAAATATAGATCTGTAACGGTTTTTACGAAAGAACCGTTACAAATATAGATCTGTAACAGTTTTTATGAAAGAACCGTTACAGATATTGGCAGTTCTGTAACGGTTCTTTGATAAAAACCGTTACTAAAGTGTAATTAGTAACGGTTTTCACGAAAGAACCGTTACAAATATGCATACAATCTGTAACGGTTTATTATAAACCGTTACAGATATTGGCAATTCTGTAACGGTTCTTTGATGAAAACCGTTACAACTTACAAAGTAGTCCAAATCGTTACAGAATTTAAAAAACCGTTACCAAATTTAAACAACCGTTACTAATATTAAAAAACCGTTACTAAACTGTAACGGTTCTTTAAAAAAACCGTTACTAATTTATATATAATTTATAAAAATAATAAAAAATATAAATCCGCCTAGTTCCGATTAATCTCCGATTAATCCCCGATTAATCCTCGATGGTTCCGACCGCCCGACTAGCGCATTCTGTAACATTGTCTATTTCAGACCAAACTGTATATATATGTAACAATTTCTTAAGTCGACAAAACAATATATATCAGACCCGTTGCGTTGAAAAAGAAGAAAATGACGGAAAGAAGGCAGGAAGCGCCGGTGGCTGGAAAGCACGTCGCGCTGTATGACAGATCGCGTGCGGGTCGTCCCCAAACAGGGGCTGATTTCCATTTTTCCTAGATGTTATTTTACATGAAATCTGATAGATTGGGAGGTTCGAGAATCAAAACTTTGAACAGAATCATGAATGAAATAATTAAATACCATGGGCTTGGGCTGATTTAGAATGAGATGGGCTGCTGAATACATAATTTAATCTCTTTATACTATACATTGGGCTTTAAAAATTAGACTAATGAAGTCACTGACTGATGGTATAATTTTTATTGGGTTTAGATATGTAGTGTCAGCATTTTGTAGCGTCTAACAGCGTCCGATTACAAAAGTTATGATATAATTAGAAAAATATATTTTTGTAAACACAAAAGGTATAATGAAATTAAAAAAAAAAGTATATTTTCAAAAAGATATATTTATAAACATAAAAGGTATATCCAAGTGCAAATATATATGTGTACAGCTAAAACTGTATGGTGGACGCTTCTGGGCACTCCAAAAGTTGGACACTCCGAATAATTTCTCATTTTTATTTTAGATTTTTAATAAAATAAGTGAAGATTATAAGCAAAATAGTATTGACGATAATCATGATATTTTGAAGCCGTATATATATGAGGTTTCTATAGAGTTGCGTGCAGTGACGGATCATAATATGAACGGGGAAGGGAGCAACAACCCCCTAAAATTTGAAGTAGCTGTATATATTTATAGATTATACCATTATATTTTATATAAAAGTGGAAAATATATGGACCGTCTTCCTAAATTTTTGGTGTATTTTTCCTTACGTCTTTAGATTTTTTATCAAGATCCGGCATTTATTGCACATGAAAGAAAAAAAAGAGAGGATTTGTTATAGTAGTGTTAGTTAATTATTTTGATGAGAGGACCAACACAGTACAATATCCGAATCCAGATCTAAAAATGAGTCAGAGACAAAGGCGTTTTGCAATAATTCAAATGGACTTTATCTAAACTATCATTTTCTTTCTTCTCTCTCTAGCTAGTATTTATTCAGACTTTTTGTTTAGTTTTTTTACATTGAATGCAACCATCTTGGCTCATGTATTCTTTCATTGAAAAAGACGTGTTGTACATGGTGTGTTTAAAAGAAAGAAAACTTGTGGACCTAATTAAAATTGATGGAAAAAAATCTATGCATTTAGTCCGTTTTTAGTAAGAAAAATCGTTTCTTTTCATTCATATAAAAGTCTTCATTAATCCCATTTAGTCTCAGTTTCTGGAAGACTAATTAATTTTCTCTAATTCTGTGTTAGCCGACTGATTTGGCTCCGATTTGGACAAATTTCTTCCGATTTTTAGTTATTTTGCGCCAGTTTATATGTCCAATAAAATAATTTTTAGAATTTACAGATTGTTCTTCTATTTTCACATTTTGCGTGGTGGTGGTATATGATATCAAAATCTTAAATATGATGTTTATCATTCCTATAAGTTATTTAGTTGCTTTCTTATATTCATTTTGTCACACATATATATATATATATATATATATATATATATATATATATATATATATATATATAACAACATATATATAATAATCTAATATTATAATAACCCATCATAAAACAACATATATATAATAACCTAATAAGTAACAATATTTATAAGGAGGAATTCCCACCATATACACGTTTTGAGCATAAATTCAAAAAATAACTATGTTTTGAAACATATTCCCAAAGTAGCACTTTCGGACTCTGAGAGAACGGTAGAGATGGAAAAACCGGACTCTCAAAGTCTGAGAATTAAAATTGGATTATTTTAATTTCTGAGGCAAAATACCTAACTCTCGGAGTTAGGTTTTGGATTTATTTATTTTTCTAAGAGATGAACTAATTATTTTTGTTATCTTATAGAATCCGATTAGACATTCAATTTTTAAAAAATATTCATCAAACATTCATCCAAATTCTTTCGGACTCTAAGTTTTGCTATTATATTTATTCGTCAGAGGAAGTCCTTTCTTATGATAGAGTGCTTTTTTTAATTATTAAATGTTTAACAAATTGACAAAAAAAGAGTTATAAAGTTAAAAAAATGATAAAAGATTTAAGTTGTTTCTTTTGTATTAGTCAATACGATTTTCAGTATCAAAATTGTAGAAAATATTATGATGATAAATGATAAATTAAAAAATAACAAAAATATAAGAATAGGTTGACAATAAAAAAATTAATAAAAATAGTTATTAATTATTATGTAAAATTCTAAAAAATTACAGTTATATACCACTTCCCACTCATATCCAAAGAATTTGAATGGATATTTGATGAATATTTTGCAAAAATTTAATATGCTCATCGGATTCTATAAACATAAACATTTCTCTCAGAGTACATTTATTTAAAAAAAAAAATCCACCTAACTCCGAGAGTTAAGTTTTTATTTCAAAAATTAAAATAATCCAATTTTAATTCTCGGGGTCTCAGAGTCCGAAATGGGTTCATTTCCACATTAGGGGTTCTGCCAAACTATCAGTTTTGTAGATTCCTACATTCCAAATTTTGTAGTTTTACTCATTTCATAAATTTCAATCTCTAATAAAAAAACAATCATATTCTGTAAATTATCTAAGATTTCCATTTCATTTATCTTCAAAATGCTTACAGAAAGAAGTTATGCTTGGAAACACTTCCAATTCTAAACGTCCTATTCATGCAAAAAAAATCATGTTTACTGCTAAATAAAAATATTTCTTTTGAATCAATGAAATGTTGCGTGAAATCAAATTTACTCACTGTCAAAATCTCATTATCATAGATGAAATTTTCCAAAATTTGAAAAAGAATGTGCCTGACAGAGATTTTTAATTATAAAAATATATTTTTTTTTAATATAAAAAAAGAAAAAAAAAGGTCCACCATGCAAATTAAGAAAAGACAATAACATTATGGCCACACACACTAATACAAGTATATAGTCCTTAAGAAAGTTAATATTTTATCTTCTCTCAGCATAAGAAAGTTAATACAGTGCGTCGTGGGACCTGCTATAGCGCGAAGCACTGTAGCATGACTATTCACGACGGGATTCAATAACAGTATATATAATTTATTTTCTAATAACAATATATGCATAACAATATATATATAAAAAGTGAAAACAGTATATAAAAATGGGAAAACAGGAAATACACAAAGAATAAATAACAGTATATTAAATGACAAAACACTATATAAAATAAGAAAACAATACATAAAATAAAAAATAACAGTATATCTACAGTGCGTCGTGCTACAGTGTGCTACAGTGCGCCGTGTTTGCACATTTCTCATTATTAAATTACATAAAGGGTAGTAGTAATTAATTCATCGGGGTGAGTTGTTCCTTGAAAGTATCTTGTAGTAAAGCCTTCTAATGTTTGAATTTCATATATATAGCTAGCATTTTTTATTTTGAAATATCATAATATATAGTTAATTTCAGAAATTCAGAATTCACAATAGAAGTAAGTAATGATTTTGAATTTTGAAAGTTCAAAATACTAATTGTGCAAACTAAACATAAAGACTTTATTTTTGCAAATATTTTACCATGTGAAAAGAAAATAGAATTAGGTAGTTACTAGTTAGGGTGGGTATATATATAGGATAAGTTTACCGGGCCACTAAAAATCCTTCCCAATGCTCTCTTTAACACATCCATGCTGGTGTCCTTTACCATGTAAAACTCAACTCATGTGATGACTACTAAAGTAAATGCATGATTTGGCATATATAATAGACTTAATTATAAACTTCCCCTCTGACCACACAGAAAATAATTGAAAATAATCCATAGAAAACCTCTCTCTCTTATGTAGGGTTAAACCAGCTGCAGTTGATATATTGATGTACATCCTAGCTGCTGCCATTTCTGACCCCCTCCTAATTTGTTTTGTATCTTCCATGCAATATGCCCACTCTCACTCTCACTCTGTCTCTATAGAACTGTGCGCCCACAGGCCACAATGAGAGAGACTTTTATAAAACCCTAAAAATTACTCATCCACAAGTGAGGTCTCAATGATTCAAAGGTTAGAGAGAGAGAAACACAGCGCAGTTCAAGACAAATCGTCATACATACAAACCAAAAATCAAAATAAATCTTTCTGAGCTTGTGGTCTACATGCTTTCTCTATCCTTTTCACATTTCTAATACTCCAAAACCCCCAACCAAACTAATCCATATCATCATTCCACTGCTACCCCCCTAACAATTTATCTTTTTCAAAACAATAATCAAAATTAAAATCAAAGCTCGTTCGAATTCTCTCCACTCTTTACACTTACCAAAATAAGAAAAGAAGTAAAACACACACAGAGAGAAACCAAATCAGTATTTTAAGATGCTTGCTGTCCCACCAATGCCATGCACGAACGAGGAAGCACGGCAAGCAGAGGTTGTTCCTGAATCTAGTGGAGGATTCCTGGAAGATTTTGATTTCACCATTGATGCGGGACTGCTTGACATAGATTTCAGTGACATATTTCAAAATTTTGATGAGCATGGATCAGAAACCCTACCTGATTTGGAGGTGGATCCAGGCGAGATCTACGCAAGGTTCTCAGCCTTTGGAGAAGAAGAAGAACAAACGGTGCCAGTTTTGGAACTAAATGATAAAGGAGTGGAGAGTTGTGATTATAAAGGAGAGAAGAGTGGAGCTCTAATGGAGATAATTGGTCAGGCTGAAGATGCAAAGTCATCGTCGTCTTCTTCAGTTGAAGGAGAGAGCAAGAAAAAGGCAGGGACTGTGAAGAGCTCACATGGAAAGAAGAAAGCCAAGGTAAAAATTACAGATGGTGCAATTTTGTTTAGTTTTTTATGCTTCTTTAGACCATAGTTTTTAGATAATATTTGTATACCTCTAAGAGCATGAAACAATTATGACGAGCATAAAGCATCATTGGCAAAAGTTATTTCAAATTAATTCCTTTCTTTTATTTTTGAGGAATTTTCAGTAATAATGAAACTTAAAAACAAGATTTTGTTTTTCAGTGTCAAGTGTCTACCATTGCTCATACATGTTTGTCTTGAGTACCAAGGGAAAACACATTGGGATAAGTATGTATCACAAGAACCAATGTGATGTTAGGTCACATCATCTTTGGATTGTTTCAAATGTCTTTATATTATCAAATAATAATATTTCATTACCATAATAATAATTTGTTTTGTTTTTCAAATAATCTGTAGGTAGATTGGACGCCGGAGCTTCACCGGAGGTTTGTTCAGGCGGTGGAGCAGTTGGGAGTGGACAAAGCCGTTCCCTCGAGGATTTTAGAGCTCATGGGAGTTGACTCTCTCACTCGACATAACATTGCTAGCCACTTACAAGTACTATATTAGATCTCTTTTTAACTTTAGTATTTTTTAGTATATGTATATATAGAGTGAGATTAAAATAATTATTCAAGTTTCGTGATATTTGCCAAAACTTATTAGCTCAAACGGTAAGATAAATCGTCAATTATGATCAAAATTCAAGTTCAAATCACACCGAACCTAATTTAGCTTAATATTTAACAAAATCTACTAATCTAATGAGTTGTCTCAAAAAAAAAAGTTTCGTGTTATTTGAATTTTTTTAATCTCTAGATTGACAATGAAATTTGTATTTTGGAATACAGATTTTGAGCTTAGATCCATTTGGTCATGCGCAAATTACATATCTTAAAGTCATATCTAAGGGCAAAAAATCCTTAATATCATGAGCCGAGTATAAATATAACATCAATTATATATTTAAGAAATTATAGTTATACAAACTTAACTCAGTATCAATTACAAATTGTAGAAATATCGATCACATAGAAAGCATTTGCAAGCGAGAGAAGCAGAAGCAGCAAGTTGGACCCAAAGGAGGCAAATATACGCAACGCCTGGATCCTGCGGCATAAAACGAGAGACAAACTCATCATGGTTTGTACCGACCATCGGATTCCCTCCTCCTCCCCCTCCGCCGCCGACCATGCAACATTTTCGGCCTTTTCATGTTTGGGGGCATCCGAGTGTAGAATCACCGATGGTGCCAATGTGGCCCCCGCAACATCTCGGGGCTCCGAGAACTCCTTCTCCAATGTGGGCTTCTCACCCTCCGATTCCTCCTTCGGGAAATCCTTCATTTTGGCACCATCCTTATGCAAGGGTAATCCATGTTGTATTGTACTAAAAATGTACTGGTCAAATATAAATTTTTATAGAGTTGATGAGAGCTAAATTGTTTAAATCAAGACATTTATTGTAGGTTGCATTACTTGTACAAGTAATTCAAATGACTTAAGTATCCTAACGATAGAAACAATACATGTATTGTGCATTAAATCCCCTAACTAGATCCCAAATGAACTTTCATATATTATCCTCGAACTTTTTGTATTTTTTAGTAATTAAATAACCGAAATGACAGAGTTTTTATTTTATTTTATAGAGTCTCAGGGAAAAAAATATTAATTACATACTAGCATTATATATATGATTGACTATATATAAATTTATCACTAACATATTGTTTTCGTTTCAGCCTCAACCTCAGCCGCATGCCCTAATGCCAGGATCGCCCTGCGTTGCAGTACCGATGCCAACAACAGTACGTATTAGTTATCTCTTAAATCTATTTCAAATAACTTAAAGAACAATTTGAATAAATTTCATAATGCTTGTTTTAAAATATAGAGATTTCCTTCTTCGGCAGTTCCTGGCATTGTTCCTCATCCGATGTATAGACCAGTTGTTCCTCCACCAACAACGTCAAGTAAAAACACCACCTCGCAAGTTGTATCAGATGCTCACCCTGTAAGCTATTTTATTTTCCGAAGTTTAAAACATGTTACACCCGAAACAAAATTCGGAGGAAAAAGAGTCTAGCCCCATGGTGAGCTTGAGTTATATGTTTAAAAAAAATAGAAGTCAAGTAACTAGAGATCAAGTTTAGTTGTTTGGTCTGAGCAGTTGAAATTAATGAATTCATGTGTCAGTTGACTAATTGAACTATAAAGAAAAGCCTTAATGAAAACATAGTTTTATTTCTTGAGTTATTTGGAATTGATGCATTTTGTTGCTTAAAACAATTTTTTTAGGAAAGAGAGCTTAGTCCACCTTATCTTAAATAAAAATACATACAAGAATATACTTTCATTAAATATTTTAAGATAGTTTTTAGATCCGAGCAATAAATATTTGTCATTACTGGGTCATTAAACCACTTGAATTATAATAAAGTTTCCTAACTAAACTTTTTTTTTCCTTTTGATTAGTCAAATGAGAGTATAGACGCAGCAATCGGAGACGTATTAGAGAAACCATGGCTGCCTCTTCCTCTTGGTCTGAAACCGCCTTCGACCGAGAGTGTAATGGTCGAGCTCCAACGAAAAGGCGTATCAAAAGTACCACCTACAAGTACCAGTTCCAGCTGATCTTCAGTTAATCAACTGATATGAAACCGAAATTCGTCGACTTTGCAAAATGAGTTTGTACTATTTTTTTCTTTTATGGAGCGTGGAGAGTGTTTTTGGTCCGTGGAATTTGTAATGCTTGGGATTTTGTTTCCGGTTTTGGGACCAGTATGTGTATATTATGATCTTATGTGTATCTCATTCCTAAAAAAATAATATATGTACACTATCGCTTCTGTTGCAGCATGGAATTGCCCAACAATTTTTTTTTTTTTTTGACAACTTAAGTCTAATTTCATTAACAGTGTATCAAGTATTGGTAATTATTCTGAAATATACGCAGAGAACATGGTCTCTTCTGAGCTGGTAGAGAAGCTAAAATTACCTTTGGCAAAGAAGCGATACACACACCAATTATAGCTTGGATTAATGATAAAAAACAAGTTACGGCGGAGCATGAGTGTCTAACTATTTCCAATTGGTGAGAATTTAATTGAACAGTAATACCCGACACCAACACCAACTCATATTCTTTTGGGAAGGCCATGGTTATATGACCATACAACATGCTGGGCGAGAGATCACCTATTCATTATTCTTGATAATAAATATATATCTTGTGCTGAAGAATTGCCTCAAGAGAAGCTGCATCTAAAAATTGCTCGCATCTGAAAATTTAAGTTCACAAATGCATGAGAACCGAGAGCTTTCACCACACGGTACAGGATGCATTCTCTTTTCATGTATGCTTATTTGCATACAATGAAAGTTAGCAGAAACTAGAAGGAAAAATTAACCTCAACTTTTTTTTCAAAACAAAAAAATAACTTCAACCTTGTAAAAAGAGAGTTACAGGGCTGGTTATTGTTCAAATAACACATTAATTGGGTCTCAAACAAAGGTCAAAGTGAGGAAATTTTGACGACGAACACGGCAATTTCAGAAATAATTTAGTTAATTTTTCGCCACTCATACATCCTATATGGCACGACCTGAACTTACCAATAACTACATTTTAATTATAGTTTGTTGGTAAACTTGAGAGCTGCCCACGACAGGGCTCATCAAAATGGTTCTCTGTTGATCCTACAAGTAAGCCTCTTCAAAAGACGTGATGGAAAATCTAGTATCTCATACCATCCTTTCTCTGAAGAATATATATTACAAGCTCTATTCAACTTGCAGAACTAATAGTTCAAGTGGAAAATTTAGAACCAAGTGAACAAGTAATAGTAATAATAATAATGATGATGATGATGATACAACAATAAAAATAACAATATTAATAATAGCAACAACAATAATAACAACCTACTACTACTAGCAATAAATCCATAGTAGCCAAATCTTAATATCAAGAGAACAATGAAAACAACGGTTTGCAAGTCATAATGCATTTACCAAGCAACACAATGACCAACTTGTAATAGTTAGCTACCTCCATTCTTACAAATATCCAAATCTAAACAAAAGCCTAACTAAGTTTATTATTGCCAAAGATAGCATCCCTAAGATCAGCAAGAAGGCAAGGGAAGTCTTGTATCACCAAATTGTACTCCTCAGTAAGCGCTAGCTGAATAAAATTCTTCATTTGCGCTACCATTTCAAGACACGCCACCTTCAGTTTGTTGAACTTGTGCCGTTCTGCACAATTAAGAAAACCCAAAACAGTGTCCAAAGATATATTCTCAATCAACCTCTGTTCGCATTTCGTGATTAAGTCCTTTATAGCATATCGATCAGCAGCAACCAGTAAATGCTGAATCAAATTAATATCATCACCGTCAGGTAGTAAATAGGTGTAAACAAAATGAAGCAAAGCCTTGAAGACTTCAGGCTTCATATCTTTGATTTTTATGTAATCCATCCTTGTTTCACACATTGAACCTAACAATTCAGCTTTAAAAACGGGTGATCTCGCAGCAAGTATGAGTCTATGAGCTGGGAAAATCTCTCCATCGACCTCAAATTTTACATCTGCCATCTCACCAGTTTTCAATAACTTGCTAATATCCACAAGCGCATTCGATTCATCGGTTACCTTATCCTCAAGGTCAATGGTGCAAAGAACTACAAAATAACCATTTTTTGCATACAGTTGCTCTAACACGTATCTTGTTATGTTAAGGTGTCCACAATCACTCTTAGAGTTTCTAAAGGTGTGTTTGAACCTTCTAGGTTTCAACTGCGATTCTTGGGTTCCATATCCATCAATGATGCCTAAAGTAAATGATACATCGAGACCCTTGTGATCATCTAGAAGCTTAAGTAGTAGGGCAGCATAGCTATAGCCAGTTGTGTTGCCTCTATGACCATTAGGGTAGAAACATATAGCCCATCGATATCCCCCTGATTTGAAAGTGGGGGAGGTTACACACTAACCGTAACTCATATTCTTAATTTTTGAGTAGTTGATTTTGAATTGGTGAGGTGTCGTCCCGTTAGTGTGTACTATGTTTGTGTCTTTGTCTGTGTCGGAAGAATAAATACAGGCCATTCTTGAAAGTTGAGATTTTATTTTCGACAGAATCATGGCGGTAGGCTTCTCTCGAAAGTTAAGATTACCTAAAAAATTGCATTTGTAAGACTTCATTTAAGGATTTTGTCGAATAATTGTTGCATATATAAACATATGCTAATAGTAAATCCCTGATGCTATATTTAATCAAACAAAAGTAATTTGATCAGAACCATAAAAATATTACACAACAGGACAAAAGGAAGAAAGATTGAAGTAATGAAGTAAATTCATGCGATTCTTATTCATACCTTCTTACCCTGTGATTGCAAAAGATAAATGGAGAGGCCGTGGACAAGAAATAATTTGAAAATAATGAAGTATTTATAGGCCATGATGCCTTCTAATGCAACCCACCAAAAATAAGAAAGAAATGAAGAATATCACACTTTCTAAATACATTCAACAGTTAAAGGAAATAAACTATTCCTTATATTAAGAAAAAGGAAATAAAAGTATTACTGTTGTGTATACAGAACAAATTTATTTGGCACGTTTGGTAACATTTGTACAAAATAAAGATTCTCGTCTTTATACTAAATTGACATGATGAAATTTGCATGATGCTGATATGATATTGACAATCTGGTACACATTTTCCAAATATAACCTGCAGCTGAAATTCAAGTTTTTGAATGCATAATTTTTATTTATTTATTTTAATGTATTCAACTGTTTGATTTTAATATATGGGCCTAAAAATTAGATTGCTTCGGCCCATGGACCATTAAATAATATGTAACTAACCGTGCTGGTGGGCCATAGGCTATTCTTACCAATGTGGATCAAAAAATTTAAATTTAATAAATTCTGATAAATTAAGCTTAATAACATATACTTAAAATATAATCTAGATTCTTCCCCCAAATAATCATTCATCAAGGGAACACATTCAAGTCACCCGTTTAAATAACATATAAACATCAACATGTCATATTTTTTTATATATTTTTATTTATCCATTATAATTTTAAACGTCTAATCACGACGAATGGTATATAAACTGTTTTTTTACTTTTTAATATATTATTTTTTTCTATATACTGATTTTATTGTTTTATATATACTATTTTTCTTTTTTATATATTTTTACTTTTGAAATTTGTATATATTATTTTAATATACTATATTTTTATATATTATTTTTATTATTTATATATATACTGTTATAAAAAATGAATTATATATACTGTTATTATACTTATTGTCATAATTTCGACGTGCTATAATATATCGTGACATATCATATCAGTCCCTTAAATAAAATCTCTCTCTTTTTTCTTTTTCTGTTTTTGAGAAAATCCCTCATACTTACTGACTAAGAATTCTGAAAATAATAATCAAATCAAATAAAAGTCAATGGAGAGAAATCCTTAAAACCTTCACTCGAAGAAAAACTCTCTCCAGTTCCAGTTCCAGCTCCAGTTCCATTCCAACCATGGCTCCCATTCTCTCGACCTTCTATGGAACTTCGCTGCTTCTCCTCTCGCTCCTCCTCCCTCTCCGCCTCCTCTCCCTCTCCTTCCGCTCTCCCCCTTCGTTCCGATCTCTAATCGTCCCCCTCTCCGCCGCGGTTCTGGTCGTTTCGATATGTGCTTTCCCTGATGGATCGGAGGTGGAGGTGGAGAGGGTGAGAGGTGAGATGGAGGGTGAGATTCAGGGTCTCAAGGATCAAATCTTACGACTGGGTAATTGGTTAATTAGTTATTAAATATCATATCTTCTAATTTATATATATATGTATATATGTATATATATATATGTATATATGTATATGTATATGTATATGTATATGTATATGTATATGTATATGTATATGTATATGTATATGTATATGTATATGTATATGTATATGTATATGTATATATATATATATATATATATATATATATATATATATATATATATATATATATATATATATATATATATATATATGTATATGTATATATATATGTATATGTGCATATATATATATATATGTATATGTATATGTATATATATTTATATATATATATGTATATATATATATTTTTTTTTTGAGAAATTAGCGCCAATTGAGCTTCAATTAAGAGTAATTATTTCAATTAGGGTTCAGTTTAATCCGATTGGGTTTAGGGTTTAGTAACTTCAGTTGTGTAATTAACTCAATTGAAACCATATTTAGCATCGAATTACCATTAATATGGGATTAGACATGAAACATGTGAAAAATCTAATTTCTTTTTATGTCATTAAATTGGATTAATTATTGGCGTATTTATTGTTTTAGGATCTATTTTGGAAGAGAGCACGAGAAAACTAAGTGTGAAGACTGAGCTTTTAGAGGAAGATAGTAGAATTATTGAAGCAATGGAGCGTGATATTCAATATTTAATTAATGAACAAAAAAATATTAAGGTATGAATTCTTTTCTTATGAATATCAATTTATGTTACCTACACAAAATAAATATGAACCTTATAATGTTTGTTCAATTGAGGTTTTTGGTTGGATTTATTTTAATTATTTTATACTGGTGTAAAATAATATATTTATTTAAGATAATATATTAATATGTGCAGAAACGTCTTGACTATTGAGAGAAGTTGTTGAATTTGGCTTTGTATGTGAAGTTTATAATGAAGCGAGAAGCTTTTTTTTTGTTTTTTAAAATTTTTTTTTTATTTGTGTTGTAAATTTTAATATTCAATAGCACGTTTAAGTTTGTAAACTGAACTCTAATTATTTGAAATGTGTGTGTTATATGGTTTGTAAAGTACACGGTCAATATTGATAAAAAAATAATATGATAGTAAATTTCTTGATAGCTGTAAAAATTCATGAATATTTGTATGTTTATTTATGCAAAATTATAACTTGATTTCTGAATGATACTTGATGCTTTTTTTTTTTTTCAGAAATCCTTGACCAACTCACATTTTGCGAATAATTTGGAAGTTGAGGTCTCTCTCTCTCTCTGTTCTATTGTTTTTATTTGAAACTCATATATAATTTGATATTTTCTTTTTCTTACTGAAATATGTTTCAAATTGGCATGAAATAGGTGCAGTTGCTTAAGGATGAATCTCAAAATTTGAAATCTAATATTCTAAACATGGAATCATCAGCAAAAGATACAGAGAAAAAGCTTGAAACCCTAAATTCAGAAATTAAAAAAGTATTTTTTTTCTCTCACCTTCCGTTTGTCTAATCATCTTAAGATTCAGAAAAAATAATTTTGCAATTTCTACTAACAATTTTTTATTTATATTTAACCAGATTGAGAATATAATTTCAGAGCAATGGATTCAAATCAGACAGTTTGAGCAAGCATTTCAATTGACAAAAGTATTATTTCATATTTTTTCCAATATTTCATTATTGTTGTGAATAAGTAATGAATGATAAATTTGCAAAAGTGCTCCTGTGTTATGGTTAAATTGCAAAAAAGTTCCTGGAAATTACAAACAAAAACCCACTGGGTTTAAATAATATAATTTTTAATGCAATTTCCAATAATGGAGGGGCTTTTTACAATTTAAGCATACTATAGGCGCCTTTTTTGTACATTAATTAATTTACCTAAATAAACTTATTTGTAGATCATGGCATCAAAAGTTCAAAAAAGAAATAACCCTGTCGAGTCTCCTATAAAAAACATGTTTACAAAGGTAATATTTAGTATTAATAATTAATTATTCTTTTATTCACGTATCATATCATGTTAATTACTATATTAATCCAAGCAATATTTAAAATTATAAATCAGGTTTTGCAAATAGCTGAAGCAGTTTATTTCCAATACGCTAAAGACATAAACACACTTAAATCATTAGTACTGGACGCCTCCAGTTCATTTATTTCACATGCTTCTTATCACTTCAATATAGTCCATCGAGCTGCTCAGAAACGTTTCCACATGGTATTTATTAATTTACTAATACTATTAATACTATTATGTTTATATTTTGTTACGTGTACTGATTTTTTTTGTATATTTTAATTTTTTAGGGTTTTAGGTTAGTTAGAAGAATTCGATTCAGATATGTTTCAGATAAAGGTGTACCTGATTCGTTCTTCATGGGTTGTTCGGTTTCTTCTAAGAATTGTTTGCCAAATGTTTATAAACATTATAGAAATATAAAATCATTAGCTCATAAATGTCACCATAAGGTAAATACTCTAAAACTCACTTTTTGTTTTTATTATTGAAAAATGAAATTTCATGTGGGCCCTTGTAAGACCTCAAAATATCATTTATAGCCCTTCAAATAGAAATATTAAATGTATCATTAATATCCTTTTCCAATATAAATGGAATAGTTAGGGCAATTCTTGAAGAAATTGGAAATTTGCATATATAAAAATATTTTCATGTTTTTAGGGGTGTATATGATATTTTTTTGTATGGATTCCAATTTGTAGGGCTATTTGTGATATCTACATTTTCTACATGGGCATAGATGAAATTTTCCATTCTGATTTTTGAATTGAATTAATATATTGGTTTCTTAATTGGTAGGTTAACGACTTTGTTAATCGGCTGATTGAATCAACTTAGTGCTTTTAATGTTAAATATACCCTTTTTTTTTGCTAAGTATGACATTTTTGTGGATGAATTATAGCTTGTATGAACATTCCTTTTTTATGATTTTTGTATATTTGGTCGATTATTATAATACAGATGTGTTTAGGCTAGAATTATGATTGGTTCACAAATAATAGTTTATGTGTATTATTTTTGTTTTAGTTTTCTTACTTGATATAAGATACTATTATCATTCGGGAAATGTGATTTGTTAGTGAAATTTTTTTTATAAAATGTTGTTTTGGCAAATAAATTAAAAAAATCTCGTACTATGCTGCGAGTATTTGAATTTTATAATTAATTAAAAATAAAATCATCTATAGGGTCAAAGAGTCATTATTCAGTTGAGTGAAAAATAATTTACAAAATGAGATGTTGGCAAATACATTTATAAAGATCTTATTCAGATTAAGGCATCAAGTAAAGGCTCTTCTTCACAAAATGTTTGTGTAAATCGGGTTTTCAAGTCATTCAGGTTCGGATTACGGATTAATTTAGTTTGTTTTCCAAGTCAAGTTGGTCTAATGTTGTTAATGTTAGGATACTGTGATCTTCATGCTAATTATGTTAGATGAAAACATCCCAAAAAAATATTAGATGAAATTATGAAATCTGCAATTGACATGTTTCACGAATTTGGGTAAAATATATATATACAATTTATTTTTTATAACAGTATATACAAATTTCAAAAATAGACAAAGTAAAAAATACATAAAGAATAAAAACAATATATAGAATCTTAAAAACAATATATAATAATATATTAAAAGTAAAAAAAGAGTATATATATCGTCTGTCGTGATCCGGTGTGTCACAGTGCCGTCGTGCTATCAGATCCAGATTTTATTTTAACAAAATTGTTATCTTTTTGTGCAAATTATCACAAAATTTGCATGAAAAGCTCTCCCGACAAATCTTCATAGATCATCTGTTAACCCTTTAGTTGTGCTGTCATTTTTGCATGACAAGACAAGATCTTTGTTCATCTTGCTTGGACATATGAAACTAGCACCAAACTAGCATCAACATCTCACCTTTCTCCTTTATTCCAAATCAAGGAGATTATTCAATTTCTTTTCTTGTACTTAATCTCCAAATTAAGCACACAGGACCCACCCAATACAATTGGAGATCGAACTTACTAAAGAAAGCGTCATAATTATGTTCCGCATGGTGATATGGGCAGGAATTACTTTGATTGGAGCAGAAAATTTTTATAGTAAATTTACACTTTTATCCTTTTCTATGTGTGCCAATCAATTAAGCTAAAAAAGGAAATGAGGATTTGAATAATAACTGTTGATTAGTATGGATCTGTCTAATTTATTCAAGGCATATTTTGTGCTCATTTCCTTGTTTATTTTGTCTCTTCTATCTCATTATTATGTTTTAGTTTGGTTGTTTTTTTGAATTGTATTAGTTTAGCTAATTTGTAGTAAGATTGTTTTATGAATAAAATTTACTGATCAAATTGGCTTTTTTATTCGTTTCTAGGTTTTGTTTATGGAGAAGTAAGTACTTTTGATATTTTAAAGTAGTGCTTTTCTTTATTCTTTTATATTGTCTAGTCGTCACTTTATACTAATATCATGTCATTTTAATATTATTAATAAGTCCATCTCCCTTGAGTTAAAATAATATTTTGTTTATTTCAACAGTACCAAGCCTAACAAGCAAGAAAAAGAAAAAATGATGAAGTAATAAAATCTACACATTTATTTATGTATGTATATCATTCATATTTTGTCGAAAACTCGAAATATTATCATATAAGATCAAACAAAATATTTATGTGAATAAGAAAAGAAAAGAAAACATATTAGGTTGCTTTTTATAACTCATTAAATATCAAAGAGTTAATCACATTACATTTGGAAAGAGAGAAGAATCCGGTTATCACTCTTACCTTTTTTAATTAAATGTATTGAATGAATTATAAAAGGGTAAAAGTATAATTTTAGTATTAAATTTTCTGCTCCTATCAAAATAATTCCTGCCCATATCATTTGGCTTATGTTCCATTAGCTTTGCTTAAGAGAAGAGATTTGGGAAATTCCATACTTGGAATTTCAAAGCCTAAATAGGTAAACATAACAATGAGATTGAAAATCACTAAGCATACTATACAAGGTAATACTTCCGATTTGGGGAAATGATATTAGCAGGCAAGGTTTTGATGCATACAGGCATGAGATAAATAATTGACTAATTTGCCCTTGCCATAAATGCATTAGCGGTATTAAAATTTGAAGCTACAACATTTTTGTGTCGAATGAAATTTTTTTTTCAAGTACTTTCAATGAGAACTAATATTTTTTTTTGTTTTGATAAAATTATAAAAAATTAATAATTATGTTAAATATTCTGTCTAAAATATTTGATATTATTTTTTCTTAGAAATTTTAAAATTGAGCATTTGGCCAAAAATAAAAGTAATAATGAATGATATAATTAATATTTTCTTCAATCACAAGAATTTAATATCACAAAAAAAAATAAAGTACAAATAATGCCTTGTTAGAAAAAATATCACTAGTTTATTAGTTACAACTTGCCACTTCTTATTTATATAGTGTATTTATGTAAAGAGTAAATTAGTAATTTTCTCTCTCTCATGCCTGTATGCATCAAAATCTTACCTGTCAATATCAATTCCCCCGATTTGGGAGTTATGTATTGTAAACATAACAATGTATCTGTTCTTCACACATGAAATAAGATAGAATAGTGGATTAGAGGATCTATTTATGCAGAAAATGGATGAAATATTTGAGAATAAAGATATGAAAACGCGGAATTATTCTATTCCATGATAGGGATGAAATTGTTATATTTCATGAAATATGCTATAATTTCGGACAAAACTATTCTCATATATTTCAAATTTCATCCTACGTGACAGACAAACATGCTCCTTTTCTTATCTAAATTACTTAAACCAAATTTTTATTATATTTATCTAGCCAAATGCTATTGGAATAAAACATAATAGTCAGCTATTCTCTATTCTCTATTTCATTATTCTTTTATTCCATGCTTTGTATAACAGGACCAATGAGATTGAAAATATCATTATTTTCGTATGTTTTTTTAGACAAGCCAATGAGGTGTTGACTTGCTAAATGTTGAATTAAATACATTCGTCATGACTTGCAGCTTTTGCCTATTTTCGTATGTTGTTAAACACTAAAAGTTAGAAATTAATTTTTCTGCTTTTTTTCTCTTTTATTTGACATGCAAAGTGTTCAACTCTCAGTTTGAAATAAAAAAACAAGAATCTCCTCGAGTTGAAAATGAAGCATTAAAATATCGTTTTTATATTTTTTATTTTAATATCGTTTCTGAAAACACGAAACCTAAACTTATTTACCGCTCATACTCGTAAATTGATTAATAGGGAAATATAAATTGTTTTGCTAAATTGTGTGAAATTCAGTATTTGAATATTAAATAAACTTTGCAACTCGTATTAATATCAAGAAAAAAATATATAACATACGATTAGATTTAAAACAGGCCATCCAGAAGTTTTCTTCCAAATTAGTGGATATTTAACAACATTTTTTCTGTAAGGTAATGAACTCACAGCTGTGTTTGATCAGCCAAAGTGTCCAAACATTATATACGTTCTATAATTAAATACGTAATACTGTCGGGTATACACAAACATGTATGCATATGTACACAAACATGTATGCATGTACACAAACATGTATGTACATTCAAAAAATCTATCTTTTATTAGTTTCACCAAACGTTTCTACTTCTGAATAGATTTGTTGAGCTTCTATAGTTCTGTGGCAATACTCGGTCCCCGCATTACGAGAGTTACAAAATTTGATGGTGTAATGCTGTTATGAATATTTGAAATTGGAAAAGCTAATGTATTCTTGTGTTTGAATTGGTTGAAGTTCGCAATGTAAAGATTGTAATGTAGAGAATATAAATGTTGTATGGATAAATTTAGGGTTTAGGATTTTAGAAAGTTGTACTTTAGGGTTTTGTGTTTGAATTGTTTTGTGGAATTTGAAGTAGAAATTTGTATGTGAATTTGATTTATTAATGAATGTGTAACGCCCAAAAATTTTAAATTTTAGGGCTAAGAGTATTTTGGTCATTTTAGATAAATTTGAATATTTGAAAATAGTTTATTTAATATAAATAAATTATTTAGTGTACATTAAATTATAAATTTATAAATCGATTTCACTTAATTTGTATTTAAAGTTTTACTAATATGAATATTATTTCGATTATCTTTTATTTAAAAAAAATGCATCAGTAAAATCAATTCGAATGAATTCCGGAAAATTTCCGATCTTGTCATGTAAGCCTAGTCAGTATGATATTCTAGAACATCTATATTTAAAATTCTGATTTTAATTTTATCATTCCATAATTAATTTCTTAATATTTGGTTAATTATTTGAATTAGTCAATCTAATAAAGATTATCAATTTGGAGCTCCATATCATTTCTCTCCCAATTCCTTAATTGGCTGGTCCATCCTTTCTAGGTTGTACTCTCTAATTCAGCCGCCAATCAGAACCTTTCTTTTGCTTCCTTTGCATCTCTCTCTCACCCGCGCCCCCCCTCCCCCCCCCCCCCCCCCCCTTGGTCCATCCTTTCTCGGTTGTACTCTCTAATTCAGCCGCCAATCAGAACCTTTCTTTTGCTAATTTTGACGATGATAAACACATCAATTAATAAGAAAATAAATTAATGAATTAAATAAAAAAGATTAATCAATGACATTTAAAATTGGAGCTTAATAGATTAAATAGTAATAAATTTAATAAGAGGTTAAATGTTATGAGAGGGTTAAGAATATTTTGATTATATATAGATATATAAATATATTAATAAGAATGATTTTTGGGGATTATGATAATTTTATTTCGAGATGTATATTTTTTTTTTGATCGATTAGTTTTGGTTTAGCTGAAGGGGACTTGGCTTCATTTTGATTTTTGGCACCCTAAGTACCCCTGTACTCATCCTTTTTTCTGTTTTGATTTTCCCGCCCAGGTTGAAGTCGGTGTTTTGAAGTTCAAGTTAAAGCTGCGCGTCGGTATTTGAGGTGTTAAATGCGATTTTACCAAGAAAATGCTTCCTATATTATTATTTAATTTTAATAATATAGCGGCGGTCTCTTTCCGGTTTCGGGCCGTGACAGAATGAATGTAACAAAATTATTGGAGATTATTAAAAAAATTGTGCCATTTTCTTTTATTATTTTAAATTTGAAAGAACAAGAGTTATTGTGATTTCGTTTGAAATTTAATATGTGTTGTACATTGAATGTACAATATTCAAAGCATGCATACAACCTCCAACCACAGCCAGAGCGGTCATCTTTTAGCTTGCAGACTACGGTATGGAGCATTTTGTTTGATTTAGAAACTACAAATTCTCTGTGATGCATGATACTGTATAATTTTACGGCCGATTGTAGCTCTTCTTTCATTTTGAATGTCTGCTCCTCATACAAATTATCGTCGCCACTCACACGCATGCTCTTACCACATAAGATATCGATTCTCGCTGCTTCCCACAAATTAGTATTTTCGAACTCTTTCGCTGGAGGATCGTCGAAAGTCCCTACATTAATCATCTCACCCTCTTCCGAATAATTGAATCTCGTGTAATTTCTCATAACATATCTTTCTGGTTCGTCGCCTTCTTCCATTTTTGGCACTTCATCTTCATCATATTCATCCTCTTCAACATCTTCAAACTCAATTTCAACACCATCTTCCTCGTCATCTTCAGCACCAGTTCTTAACACTCTATCACGATTTCTTACAGGTTCTAACCTCTCAGGCTCATCGTCATTAAAAGGTACATTCTATATACTTCTAGTTCCTACATAGGATTCTCTAGTTTAAATACGTTCAATGTATATTTCTAATTCAAGCCAACCGTGTTCACCATATTTGATGTACTGAGCAAAACTAGCTAATTGTGAATCATTCAAAAAATTTCACTATCTTAAAATGTAAACTATCCCAGTGAAATTTTTCAATAGAAAGAGAGAAAGAGAAGAAATTTGCAAGAGAGACTTATGAGATTTGATTTGTTGATGATCAAGTATAATAAGAAGACTCTTTAAATAGAAATCTAAATCCTATACCTAAAAACAGTTGTTCAATCAATGTTACCCACTAAAAAAAGATTATCATTTTATTCTGAAAAAGTAAAGCTACTCTAGTACTCTATATCTGAATCATAAATGTTATATCTAAAAAAGCTATGATTCCACCTATATCCTGACATGTTAAATCAGAGTTGTCATTTCAATCTGAAAAAATAAAGATTCTCTTGTAAATACAAATTCTGAATAAAACTAAGCTATTTATTGTCATTTTTTTTCCTTCAGATTTGTTTAATTTTTTTCCATGTAAAAAGGTTGAATGGTGGGGCAAAACACATAATTTTTCCTTTTTTTGGGTTTTGGGCTTGATTATTTCAAATTTTTGTGGACTCAGTCCGTTTCGCCCAAAAATTGAAAAAAAAAAAACATGTTTCGCACGTATTTTGATATTTTTTTTGGCTAAGCCTGTTTCTCCCAAAAAAATGGAAAAAAATATGTTTCGCCCCACCACAGGGCGAAACAAGTATTTTTTTTCCATTTTTTGGGCTTTGGGCTTAAAATTTTTGAAAAAGTATGGGCTCAGCCCGTTGACCCAAAAATTGGCCCAAAAGACTGTTTCCCTCAACATAGGGCGAAACACGTATTTTTTCAATTTTTTTTTTTTGCTAAATATTCGTGCTAACTGATGTTTTTAGCGGGGAAAATAGAAAAAAGTTGTTTCGCCCCATCACTGGACGAAACAATGTTTTTTATATGAATTAACAATAATATTAGCGCAAATAGGTGTCCCTACTACGGGGCGACAGTGGCTTGGCGAAATGGCAATTTTCGCAAATAATTTGAAAACTTGGCAATTTTCTTAATTAATCTTCTTTTTTTGGCCAGTTCAAAAAAAAAGTCTTCCAATCCCCTCTCACCAAATTTGTCGAGGCACAAGAGTTTAATCCTTCCAAGTGGAGGTTGCAAGTGCCTGGCGAGCAACACCAGCAACTATGTTATGATCGTACTGTGTTCCTTAAACAATTCAATGCAGTGGCAGTGCTCAATATCTAGGCCATGGTCTTGTTGTTTTATGTGGAGACTTCTGGAAAACTCTAGATACCGTATAAAAGGAAACGCTGCAAGAGGTATGAAAGATCTCCATATTTGGTTGATATGATTCTATTCCTTAATTGATAATTATAATTTGGAATATGTTTATTTTCCTTATATTTGTTTTCATGAATTAGGCGTTAATGGGGCAGCAAATCTTTGATTTATTTCCTTGTATTAGATATGATTATCCTATAAATAAAAAGGTAAGGGGTAGAGTTTTATTCATTTTAACAACTACAAACAATTATATTGTATTTCTCTTTCCTCCAAGTATAAAGAAAATGTTGAGTGCCGGCGGCCGTGGTTTTACCCTTTAGGCTTTCCACGTAAAAAATCTTTATGTTCTTGTGTTTGCTTTCTGTGTTTGTTGTCACGTCTTAGTTCCTAACATTTGTTACCTTCTGTCCCATGATGTGAAAATGAGGACATGTATATTGTAACTTTAGTTGAGATTTATGATTTGCTGTTTTTCTTCAAGGACAAGTTGATTTATCAATTTCAAGCTTAATTTGACTCATGGAGCTTAAATGGACCTGATTATTGTTTCACAAACTAATTACAAGTTAGAGTTGTTTCATGAGAAGTACTAGCAATAGTCAACATAATCAAGTCAACCATGGCATAAACCACACTTACTAAGTTGCTATGCTCTCGACTCCCATTCTACTCTTCCTTTTTTTCTCTTGAAAATCCCTTCAGACTCTTCCTTCACAAATCAAATATGTTTCGTTCTTCATTTCCGTTCCACTGCTTGAGCTTGACCTTAAGTTCTTAAGAACTAAGAAGGAGAGCAATTTATGGTGATATAAAGTTCTAAATCCAAGGGGCATGCAGCAAAGAAAAGGCAGTGTTCTTTTTTAATTTTGCTTTGTAAATTTATGTTTTCAATTTTGCAACTTTATCTTTGTAAACGATATGCAGCGGATGAAAGTAATTTTAATCTCTCTATTTCTGTTATCAAGGAAACTTATAACTGAAGTCAACTCTCATTTGTGTGGCTTGTAGTATATACATGAAGATGAAGGTTACAACAGAGAAGATAGAAATAGAAAGCAGTAAATAAATAGAGAGAGAATCAATAAATAGGGGTAAAATAGTAATAACAACAAAATAAATGAGTTTTGTGCTCAACCAAATAAACTTTGTGCTTAAAATATCACCACCCTTTGGGAAATTCCGTACTTGGAATTTCAAAGGCTAAAGAGAAAGCACAGTTTACAAGGGGAATACTTTCTATTTGCGATTTATAATTTGTAAACATAATATTGAGATTGAAATCACTATTTTCGTATGCAGTGACATATCTTAATAAGAATTAGGAGTCAGCGTCCTCTTCTCTAGATTTGAAGATTTAGTATATATATGATAATGTTATTGTATTTTTTGATAGATTTACGAGTTACATATATTTCGTCTCAAAATTTTTGGTGTATTTTCCATACTAAGACTCTCTCTTAATGATTTGGGACAAAATCCGCCAGTGTTCGTATGTTTTCAAACACTAAAAGTTAGAAATTAATATTTTATTTTGAAGGAGGGTATGCGATTGCATACTCTCATCAATTTTATTAAATAAAAAAAATTCAAGTTTTACAACCTAAGATTAAATTACAATCCATTTAATTCAATCAAAAAGATAATGCAAGAAATAGAATAAGAAGCTAAAAGAAAGTAAATTTGAGCTTGGAACAGTTGAAGATGAAGAAGACTCAGGTAGCCTTTCCCCTGTAAGTCCTAGCTCCAGCTCTTTCTTCCTTGTCGAAATCCTTAGCAATTCGCATGCCAGAGAGCTGCGCCTTCTTTTCCTCTGTCAAAGACAATGGTAGTTTTGTCGTTTTGGACGTAAAGACTCACGGTTCCTTCCCTTCAAATTTCCCATACACACGACATCCATGTAAGGTCCCACCATTTTTGGCTATTCTTTTGCTGACCGGTTCGATTTCGTAACTAGTTTTTCACGTTGTCACTGCCCATGACAATCGCTGCTCCCTTGGATCTCTTTTTACCTTACGCCACACCCTTTTTGCAAATGTGCAGGAGCCAAAAAGATGACCTCCAGTCTCATTTGCTGAGTTGCAATTCGAACATGCTTGCGGATGTGGCCAACTCCATTTGGCGAGATTGTCATCCGTTAGGATGCAATTTTGGAGACACAACCAAATAAAGAATTTAATCTTTTGTAGAACGCGCATCTTCCATAATTTTATGTTCCATGCCGACTAATGACCCGGTCATCTAAGCAGAAGAGGTAGAGTATTTCTCATCCTTTGCCCACTGCCATTTCTTATTGGTGGTGGTACCAGTATCTTCCTGCATGAAGCCATGAAGAAATCATGCATCTCAGAGAGGTCTTTCAGGAAGAAAGATTTCCTTGACTTGGGTAATCGATTAAGCACGGCCGTATCATTTGTCCCATAAATCTCTTGAACCGTTTTGGACCGTAACGAGGTCGGATCCATTTTTAGTTTCTATAGCCACTTAGTAAGAAGGGCATTATTTTGAGATTCGAGGTGTATGATGCCTAGGCCACAATTTTCCTTCGGAAAACAAACCCGTTCCCAATTAACAACGCAATGACCACCCTTACATTTACCCTCGCCTGTCCATAGGAAACTCCTAATGGATCTATTTATTGTTGGGGAATCCATAGCCATGTACGTTACATTCGCAGCGGAACCTATAGATTCAACCTGCCATAGGATCATCATTAAGGAATAAAAGTACGATATTAGTTATTAAAATTTATATCTTGGATCTTCCTGATCCACGAGACAGAGAACGGATGTAGATCTGAATGATTCCGACTAGCAACTTTCTCCTTCCTGAAGCTCGACTTCTCGAATCTCCTTGCTCTTTCTAGGGATGAAAAACTTGATCGCTCACTTATCTCCAAAGTAGGAGATCTCTACTCATATCAACGAGAACTTCAGATACACGGAATTACCGGACTCGGCTAGACGAATCCAGAAATATTTTCCGAAATTACCTCTAAACTCTCTCTCTCTCTCTCTCTCTCTCTCTCTCTCTCTCTCTCTCTCTCTCTATTTCTGTATAAGACGGCCTCTAAGTCTTGAGAATTGTGTATAAAATAGAGAGGGGTTGCCTTTCTATTTATACTAGAGAGGAAGGTGCAATCAGTTACCATAACTAGAACCCTAATTATGCGCCTGTTCCGTTCCGAACGGACCTATTCCGTTCCGAACGGAATAAGGGTTTCCATGTATAAAACCTTGGCAGCCAAGGAAGCGCAATTAATATATCTATTCCGTTCAGAATGGAACTGTTTTGTTCCGAACGGAATAGTGCTATTTTGCACAATCAATTATCCAATAATTGATTATTTCATTCGCCAATTTATACATCTCATGTATAACTATTTTGAGGCATTTTCATCCCGTATGAATGGAGTTCATTGTGTGACCGTGTATGTTTCATTTAACGCTGGCAACGATCTTCTAAAGATCATAAGTTATGAGTAACCTCTAGACTGATGTCATGACTACCCATGTTAAATAAAATGATCAGCGATCATAAACCTATCTGAATAGACGTTTGCTTATTCCTCTTATTTTACGATATATGTCTTGATCACAAGGCATGGTAATATGTCATCCTTGAGTTTGATCAAAGTCTCTTTCCTGATTGAGAATTAGACTGAGTAAATACAAAACGATATTAACAACACATGTTAATCCATTTTGACTATAGCCGTGCATTTCTTTCAGTCCTAGTTCATCAGGGGGGCCAGAGATATCTCCCTCTTGACGAGAGGAACAAATCCCATCTTGGTCACTCACATTCCTCGTCATGATTCAGTGCATACATAACGATGACCCTAATGATTATCCCATTACAGATGACGTGGAATCATATTAAAGTATGCAGTTCCACATACAGGAATCCATGGTGACCTCAGGTCGTGGGAACAAGCACACTATTCATATGAGAATTACTAATGACATATACCATACATATTCTCATAGTATGGTCAGTCCAGTACGTGTTCTCTAACACGTACCTATATTTCAGTCTTGACATCCCTATGTCCATGATCAGCAGAACATGATCATCCAGCCTGTGATCATATTAGTGTGGATATGTAGCTTCTTACCTAAAATATGTTTATCTCTATAAACATCCTACATATCACTAGGGACAGTTTAGAATGTCATTCGCTGGTTCACAGTTCTACTATCAGAATCACGTATTCTGATGACGTGAACCCGAAGTGTCATTCATAGTTGATATAAGATATGTAAATGTACATTCATAACCCATACACACAGATATATAAGAAATAGCCTTTATTGAATGAATAATAATGTCTTAATACATAATTCATTTCTTAGCATAAAATATGTTTGGCCTAGGGCACTAATCCTACATTTATTTCTTCAATTACCGCCTTCGGCAATTTGAGAGCTTGCATATGGTAACCCGGTAGGGAGTTGAGGTTGACCTTGATAAGAGTAATTTTTCCTCCCATGGAAAGAAGTTTGTCTTTCCAAGCCAAAAGCTTGTTTTGGAATTTTTGCATTAGGGGGAGATAAGAGATCTTTTTAGGTTTTGAGAGAGAGAGAGTGGTAGGTCGAGATACTTTATGAGAATGTTCTTATTGATTTATTCAATTCCGTTGGGATTGCAATGGCCGTGAAAGAGCTCTTTAGTCTATTTATTCTTAGACCGGAACATTCCGCAAGGGTGTCTAAGGCTAAGGAGATAATGCGAAAATTCCTTGGGTGTGCTTCAATGAAGAGGATGGTGTCATCCTCAAATTCAAGTGTCCTTGGTGTCATGGTAATCAGTGTGGAGAGAAGGGGGTTTAATTGAATAAGAATCCATTGCAACGAGTCTACCGCAATGTTGAAAAGCATAGGGGAGAGAGGGTCCCCTTGGCATAAGCCTTTCCGATGGGTGAAAGAAGTACCCGTAAGACTGTTAACCTTAATAGCGAAACTCTAAGTCTCAAGTAGATTTCCTATCCACCTAATCCAAATGGGAGGGGACTCTCTCACTTTTAGTGTGTCCAATAGAAAATCACAAGATATATTGTCAAACGCATGAATGAAATCCACCTTGAACATGACCGTTGGAATTTTTGAGCGGTGAAAGAAGTGAATTAATTCCCTCGAAGTAAGGAAAGACTCCATGATGGACATTTTCTTAATAAATGCGATTTGGTTGATGTTGATGATGGAGGAAAGATGAGGTTGTAGCCTTTGTGCGAGTGCCTTTGAGATTATCTTGGGAATTCCTGAGATAACACTAATGAGGTGATAGTCATTTAATTGAGATGCCCCCTCCTTTTTAGGCATGAGAGTTATGATTGCCTCATTAGACGTTTGAGGTCAAGCTTTTCTTGATACAATTGGTTGAAAATAGCCAATATGTCTATTTTCATAATTTTCCAATATTGTTGAAAGAACTCCATGGGCAGACCATCGGGGTCCACAAGACTTTCCTTTAGGGAGCTCAAAAATCACATTTTTAATCTCACGTTCGGAGAAAGGAGATATTAAGTCATGTAACCTTGTAGCGACTGAAGTAGGTGGATAAAGAGAGGAGAGGTCAACCTGGTGCGGTACCGAGGGAGAGCCAATGGAGTCCTTATAATAAGATGTGAAAGTCAGTTGAATTGCCTTAGAGTCGGCAATAGTGGTGTTACCGATAGTGAGAGAAGGAATGAAATTTAGTTGTCTCTTGGAAGAGGCAATAGAATGGAAATAACTTGTATTTTGATCGGCTAGTTTTAAGAAGTACATGAAGAACGTATTGGTTTTATGCCCTAGGCCTTTGTATATGAGACCTAGTTGTATCTGTTGTGTGAATCAAATTTATATTTGTTTAGAGATATTTAATAAAGTGCGTATTGGTTATTTTATTCTTTTGATTTAAATTAAACCTTGAATATATTATTCAGTTTTGTATCATCAGAATATGTGATTCTGATAGTAAAACTATAGAGTATTATGAAAAACATATTCTAAACCATCTCTGATCATTTATAGGATATTTGTGGAGACAAATATACTTGTGGAATCATATACCCCATTATTTTCAAAACAGTGGTAAGTATTAGTTTATTTTTGAAAAAAATGATATATAAAAAAACAAATCGATTTTTGTAGGGCTTGGCTCAATCCCGGCCCAAATTCAATCGGGCTGAGCTGGGTTGGTCAATTCTTTTTGAAATAAAGTGTTTTATAGTTTCAATAATTTTGATTTTTTTTTATCATTAAGGCGTGTTATCAAGTTACCTAGCCTCAGCATACTTGTATACAAAGAAAATACCACCAATGCTATTTTTTTTTATCATTGACATCCAATTCCCTATACCGAAGAAAAACAACATATAAACAAAATACCACCAATGCTACTTTTTATTTTTGACATCCAATTCCCTATACTGAAGAAAAACAACATATAAACAAAATACCACTCATGCTACTTTTTTATTATTGGCATCCCTTGCAGCTGCACGCGAGGATGGAAAATCATATTTCATCTAGCTATATAGTAAGAGCAACTTAAGTAAAAATTTCCTGTTGTGTAGCAAAAACCAAGCTTTTGTTTGAGTTTACCATATCGAGTCATTTTACCCAAAGAAGAAAAGCCAAATTATAACCAATTTTTTTTTCAAATAGTATATACATATAAGAAAATAATATATATCAATAAAAACATCTCTTTCAAATTAAAAACATCTCTTAAAAAAAATTCAAATATTTTCCATATACATATGTACCCAAGCATATAGATAAAGTACTACCAATGTTCTCTTATATTCTTCGAAATATCCTACAAATCCAAGGCGAGACTAAATATTTCTCTAAGATCCGCGATGATGAATGGAAAATCATGTGTTATCTGACCATATTCTTGAGTCAGCACTAATTTTGGGAAATTTTTGCGTTCTGTAGCAAACTCAAGACATGCATACTTGAGTTTATTGAAGTTGTGCCGGTCTGCACAAATAAGAAAACTCCACACATTGCCCAAAGAGATATTCTCAATCAATATCTCTTCGCATATCGTGATTAACCCCTGCAGGGCATACCGATCAGCAGCAACAAGTAAATGCTGAATCATATCAATATCAACATCATCAAGCAGCGAATACGTGTAAACAAAATGAAGCAAAGCCTTGAAGACTTCAGACTTCATATCTCTGATTTTTATGCACTCCATCTTTGTTTCTGACATGGAACCGAACAATTCGGCTTTAAAAACAGGTGATCTTGCACCGAGAATAACCCTATGAGCAGAAATAATTTCTCCATCAACCTCAAATTTTATATCTGTCATTTCATCATCATTCAACAATTTGCTCAAGTCCTCAAGCATACCACAAGAACATTCTGGTGGCCTGATAACTTCATCCTCAATGAAGATGGCGCAATGAACAAAAAAAAAGCCATTTTTTCCATATTGTTCCTCTAAAGTACTCCTTTTTAGAAAGTGACTGGATCCCCAATACTTCTGGGAGTTTCTGAACGTGTGATTAAGTAGCACCTTATGTTCATGGAATCCGTCTTCTTCAAAAATGCCTAGAGTGAACGTTACATTGAGACCCTTGTGATCTTCTAAAAGCTTAAGAAAGACGGATGCATAATCACCTTTGTTTTCATGCGTACTGAAACCTTTAGGGTAGAAATCAATAGCCCAGTTATAACCCCGTGTTTTGAAAGTGGGGAAGGTTACACACTGACCGATGCTCATATCCTTAATTTCAGAGTAGTTGATCTTGAATTGGTCAGTTGTGCCCATGCATATTACGTCTGTGTCATCAGAAGATATGGAAGCCATCGGAAGTTGAGTCTTAAAGAAAGAAAGAAATTGTATTATAAACTTCACTTGGAAATTTCATCAAACAAGTATTGCACACATGAACATATAATATTAAAAATGAGAGAGAACTACAATCGATCGCTTGATATTTGTTTTCTTTTAGATGGACTCATATGCACTTATCTTTTTAAATAAATCATGCTAAATACGGGATTCGAACTCTCACCTATGGATAGGTGGAGTTGTTATCATAACCACTAGGCTAACCTAGTGGTGATAAAACATAGAGTTCTACTTTCAGAAAATTTTGACTTGAATTTGGAACTGAATTTTTTTTTTTTTTTGAGGAAATTATTATGCGTCTATCTAATGAGTAGAGAAAAAAAGCCATTAAAAATTATTCCATGAATAGAAAAAGCCATTGAAAATAAAGATAACAATTGTTATACCCCATAACAACGAGTTCTACTCCAAATTTGCTAATTTCAATCACGGCCAAATCATGGTCATGACGTCACAAAGAACAAAGCGAGTTTAAGGCGATTCTTACCTTTTTGCACTAGATGCAAACGGAATATTGAGCGGCGGTGGCCTGAACTGAAGGAGAAGATCAAAAGGCACCAGGCTGGATTGAGAGAGATGAAGGAAAACACAAAGTACCCCGATCGGCGAAGCGTGTTGTATGACTAGAATGTTATCGTTAAATGACAGAAAAGGGTTTCTTAATTTGGAGGAATTACAACAACTATTTGTTCTAATATTTTTTTTTTTTGACTAAATTCGTTCCAATGTTGTTAATTTGGAGATTATAGGCAACTGTTTTTTCTTTTCCTTCTTTGGAGAACTGTCCATCTTATAAAAAAGAGAAAATGATTTCCTTGGCCTATTTAAACATCTCCAAAATACTGTCGGTTAATAAATAGGTTTGACCATTTAATTAATATATATGAGATTTAAAATCACTACTAGAAAATAGTTTATTAGTGGCGGTGTGTTTTTTCAGCGGCGGCACCGCCACTGAAATATTATTATTGGCGGTTCAGAGTAAACCCCCAGTGATAAAAAATGACCACCACCGATAATCAGTTTTAGCAGGGGCCCCGCCGGTGATCATATTAAACCCTCTCTGCTAAATTTTGCGGGATAATTGAAAAAAATTCGGAAACGCGAGGGAAACTAAAAAATTATCACCGGCGGTTTGTTTTTCTAAACCGCCGGTAATATTCATAAAAATATTATCAAGGGGGGTTTTAATCATGGGCCGCCGGTGATATATATTTTTTTTGTTTGGGCCAAAAACAAAGTTTCTAGGGTTTCAATTGTGAAAATGAAGGGCTAAATCATTTTAGGCTTTATGATTTTTGATTTTAGCCGCTGAAATTATGGCAAAATAAGCACATTTTTGTTAGGGTTAGAGTTTAATTATTATTTTCTCTGATTGTTGAATTTTTCCCTTTGTTAGAATCCTCCGTATTCGACGTCTCGCTCTTCGGATTCGCCTTCTCCTCTCTTCTCTTCGAAGGCAAGGTAAATTGAGTTTTTTTCTTCTTCTATTAGTTGTGTTTCTTTAGGATCTTTGTTTATTAATTGGAGAAAAATCAATTTTGTTGTAATATTATTTATTTTATGGGTTAGGGTTCAAACACTTGCAAGGCATCACAAGGTTGTGAAAGTTCGAAGTACATGATCTCCAAACTCAATTAAGGTTAGAATAAAGGCTTATAACTTATATAAATCTTTTTCTTTTCTTTTATGCATTATTTAATTATTTCGTAATATAAATATTTAGGCTTTGTTATTTATAATTCTTGGTTCTTTAGGCTTTGTTAATTCGGTTAAATCAAGATAAATGATATTTTATGGAAAATATTTTTATGAATAATGGTTGCTTAATTTTAGATAAAATTTTGATTAAATATTTATGTGTAGGTTTTGATAATTATTTTTTTTGTCTTTATTAAGGTTTGGATTAAGTTTCTTATATATATATATATATATATATATATATATATATATATATATATACTTCTTTTTTTGTTTTTTCTTTATTTTGTTAATATTATGGTAATATTAAGGATTATTTCTATATTTTTTTAATATTTATGGTTATGTTAATGGTTTAGTTAGGGTTAAGATTAGGGTTTAGTTAGGGTTAGGGTTAGGCTTAGGTTTACGTTTTAACTCTTTCTATGGAACATTAAATTATTTTTGAGAATTAAAATCTCTTTAGTTTTATTTTTTTAGTTCAATAGATATGTCAAATAACTGTGATTGGATTTATAAATCAGGGCTACTTGCTGACAAAATACTATTTCCGGTTTATGTTAAAGGGGTGACAGAATTTGTCGAATACGGTTTTGCGCGGGCCGAAAATATTAAGCCAAGAAATAATGTAGATCGTGTTAGGTGTCCATGCGGAGGATGTCAGAGTATAACATATCAGAGTAGAGATATAATATACGACCATTTAACTAGTAAGGGATTTATCCGAGATTATCAAACCTGGCATGTGCATGGTGAGTCTATAACGGATGAGATGGATATGGAACAAGTCGGTGATAGTGAGGATATGGAACAAATGGTATTTGATGCAGCTGGTCCGAACTTCGGTTCGGAGGAATTTCGAAGCGGGAAACCTTTTATGAGATGCTACGCGCGCCACAAGAGCCTCTTTGGGATGGCGCCACACAATCGAGAGAGAAAAAATTGTCAGCGGTTAGTTTATTATTGAATTTGAAATCAGATTTTGAGATGAGTGAGGTATGTTATAACAGAATGATCTCTATTATAAAGAATAAGCTCATCCCAGAAAATAATAGGCTTCCTTCCAATTACTACGAGTCGAAAAAGCTTGTTAATGGATTGGGTATGGGGTACGAGAATATTCATATGTGCCTGAATATTTACATATTGTATTATGGTGAAAATATCGTAAGAGATAAGTGCCATTTATGCAAGGAATCTCGGTAGAAAGAAACGGGGGCGAGAAAAGAACAACTTGTTCCTCGAAAGGTACTACGTTAGCTTCCCGTAATTCTGAGATTGCAGTGACTGTATATGTCTCCCCGAACTGCAAGTCATATGACGTGGCACAAGAAGCCTCGTGAAAAGCCTAATATGATTATTCATCCTTCGGACGGGGATGTGTGGAAATATTTCGATGCAACTCATAGTGCTTTCGCTTTAGAACCGAGAAACGTGCGTCTCGGTTTAACAACTGATGGTTTCACTCCGTTCAATATGAACGGCACCACATACTCTTGTTGGCCTGTGTTCTTGGTACCGTATAATTTACCGCTTGGAATGGCATTGAAGGATGAAAATGTATTTTTGTCGCTTGTAATCCCTGGATCCGGATATCCTGGTAAAAATTTAAATAATATTTTAAGGCCATTAATCGATGAGTTGAATTTATTATGGGAGCATGGTGCTAGTACTTATGATTATTAAACCAAGCAAACTTTCACAATGAAAGCCACGTTGTTGTGGACGATAAATGATTTTTCAGCATATATCTGGATGGTCCACACATGGTAAGTTAGCATGCCCAATTTGTATGGAACAGATAAAATCGTTCTGTTTACCTAATAGTAAGAAGAACTGTTGGTTTGATTGTCACAGACAGTTCTTGCATGAGGATCACAAGTTTAGAAAGCAACGAAATAAGATTCGTAGGAATAAGGTGGAACCCGATTCCACACCGTCACGATGAAGTGGTATAGATGCGGCAACTGGTCGATCGGTTGGATGAACTTCCTTATGTTATGAAGGATGAACACCGAGTTTTTGAGGGTTTTGGGATCAATCATAATTGGGTGAATAAAACCCTATTTTGGGATCTTCCGTATTGGTCAACCAATTTAGTTAGACATAATATGGATGTAATGCATATAGAAAAGAATGTATTTGATAATATATTCAATACAGTCATGGATATAAGTGAGAAAACCAAAGATAATGCAAAAGCACGTCTTGATTTAGCCTTATTTTGCAACTGTTCTGAACTAGAGCTACAAAAAAAATCCCAATGGAACTATAACTAAATCAAAAGCATCGTATTGCCTGAACAAGTAGCAAAAGATATCCATTTGTAAATGGATAAAAGAATTGCGCTTTCCAGACGGGTATGCGGCTAATTGGTCATGTTGTGTAAAAGTGCAAGAGTGTAAGTTTCATGGGTTAAAAAGTCATGATTGCCATATTTTCATGGAAAGGTTACTACCAGTAGTATTTCGAGTTTTATCCTGGATCAATTTTGGGAACCGCTTATGGAATTAAGCAATTTTTTCCAAGATTTGTGTGCAACAGAGTTGGATCGTGAACACTTGTTAAAAATGGAAAAAAACATAGTCGTCACATTATGTAAGCTGGAGCAGTTTTTTCTGCCAAGTTTTTTTGATTCGATGGAGCATTTAGTAATCCATCTAGCATATGAAGGACGAGTTGGATGTCCCGTATCGTATAGGTGGATATATCCATTCGAAAGGTTAGAATTTTATTTGAAGTAATACCATAATAGTATAAGTCCATCTTAACATATTTAAAATATAGGTGTTTGCGAAGGTGAAAAAAGAAAGTTCAAAATAAAGCATGAGTGGAGGGTTCTATCGTTGTGACGTACCTAATAGAAGAAATATCAAACTTCTGCTCTAATTATTTTGCTTCCGACATCGAAACCCGATTGAATTGCCCCGATCATCATGATGATGGAGGGTGCGCAACAAACAATAGGGTATACTCAATACTTAATTATCCCGGACGAGCAATCGGTCCCAAAGTAATAGACCTGAGTGAGGATGAGATTTACGCAGCACATTATTACGTGTTGTTGAATTTTCAGGAGCTTGAGGACTATTTAGAGTAAGACATATCACACATAAGTCTATATTATGTTTGAATTGAAAGATTATAAAATATTTTCTTATGGAATTATCTTTACTATTTTTAGTGAATATGAGAAAAAGTTCAAAACATATCTAATGCTGCTTTTCTCAATAGACGAGAGAAGGAATTTCCATCGTGGTTTTGAAAATTGGTTATGAAAAGAAGTGATCGCATAATATCAGAAAATGTGAGAAATCTTGCATATAGACCCGTTAAGCGTGTGAGTCATACAAAGGTTAGTTTTGCAATGGATACTAATTCCATACGCGGACACGTGCACAATACGTGCGAACAACGAATACTGGTGTATGTGTGAAGGGAAGTAGTTGGGATAAAGTTGAAAGTGATTATTACGGGATTATTGAAGATATTATTGAGTTGAATTATACATTTTGTTTCAACAACAAATTAGTTTTATTCAAAATTCATTGGTTCGATACTCCAAAGGGTATAAATGTTGATGAAGTTCATGGATTAGTGGAAGTTAAAACTACCTCTTCTCTTAGAAGTTATGCACCTTTTATTTTCGCGCACCAAGAGAATCAAGCCTATTACTTATCATATCCGTCAATGAAACCCGAGAGACGTGATTGGTCAATTGTCGTGAAATCCGATCACGTGTCAAGAAATAATGGTTCTCTGTCGGACCCTATTCATGAGGAAGTAAGGGGTAGTCCATTAGAGGTTTTAGATGGTGATGATGCAGATGTTAGTTTGAACGAAGAAGGTGTGGTAGATGAGGTGCACCCGAGTGAGCTTGAGATCTTAGAAGGCGAAGAACGTGTAGAAATTGGTAGTGACGACGATGATGATAGTGATGAAGATGAAGATAATGATGACGATGCTAGTGATGAATATGTAGATTTTGATTAGTTAGTAGGTTTCTTTCAATATATTTTTTAATTATTATCTCTTAAGTTTTTGACATTTCTTATTATTATCTATATTGCAGGGAACATGGATAAGAGAGCAAAGAGGACACGATCTAAAGCACCATCGGCGTCACAAGCACCATCCGAGTCATAGGCGCTGCAGACTCAGGGCACCGTAGATTCCGCTACTGCTTCTGGTGAGACACAACGCAGGGGATGGGACCAAAACATCCTTGCTGATGTGCCTGCACGGGCAGAAGATCGGGATAAAATTATTGCTACCGGGCGAACGTAGGAATTATTTTAAATCATTTTAAATTTATTGACGTTATTTTCTAAATTTTATTTATATTACTTTAATAAATTTCTTATATATTAGGGGATTTACGATATGTGGGGCAGGTAATGGTCGGCAAACATCGACTCAACTGGGGATCCTTGTGAAAAGGAGGTGCGTTGGTCAGTTTACATGGACAAAATGGGATAAAGAACAAAAACAACATCTGTTGGATACTTTTTTGGTACTAAATTACTTTTATTTTAATTTTTGTCATTTACAAGTCTTACAATATCATTTTTTATTTACAGAATCATTTTCAATGGTTTTTGGATGATTGCGAAGGCCGCGCGTATAAAGAGCAAGGAAACCATTTTTTATATGACGGCCTCAAAAATGTATAATGACGCTTTATGCAACGCGCGAGGCGAGGCACGTGCTAAGTCCGGATCAAAAGTTCCTGCATATTGGTTGCCTTATCCTCCTGATTGGTTGCAGGACGAGAGTCACTGGCAAATATTATGTGATTATTGGATGACTCCGAAATGGTTGAAACAGTCGAAAATAAATACGTTAAACAGGAACAATTGTCCTGAGCGCGCGCATCATGTAGGCTGGTCGCGTTCATTTGCCTTGACGAAGATCGATATGGTAATTTTTTAATATATAAATACTTAAACCCTAAACTTTAAGCCATTTAATACGAATATATGTTATTTCTAATAGGAAACAAAGCAAGAGGGACCGGTTAGCAACATGGATTTAATAAAGAAAACAAAGATGCGGTCAACGGGGGAGTGGATTGATTCTAAGTCCGCAAGGGTTGTGGTATGTTTTTAATTTATATAATTATTATTTCCATATTTATAATATAAAATTTAATTGTTCATTATATTTATAAGAGGACTATACAAATAAGATGATCGAAATGCACGGTGATGATGAGGCCGAACATGTCGACGATAACGAGACGTGGCTCAAGTCGAGTGGAAATATGTCTCATGGACGAATTTACGTGTTCAATAGTCTCGTCAAATCTGATGAGATTCGGCCAACTCAAGCGTCTAATGGATCCTCTGTTGGTACAGACTTTCTCGGTCGTAGGAAGCGAATGTATAGTGATGAGGAGATAGAAGAGTTGGTAACGAAAAAACATGAAGAAGCTTCTGAAAAAATGAAGGATGATTTTGACGCAAAACTTGCAGCGACACTAAAGGCACAAGCGTAGGATCTCAAGAAGTCGATGTTTGCGGCGTTTAAGGAGCACATCCGTCAGGAGAAGGACGGTGTTGGATCCGTAAGCAAATTAATATTTTCATTTTTTTATCAACTACTAGCCCTAAACCCTAAATCTAAGTATTTATTTTTTCAATTTTTGATATTATGACAGAGTTGTGCCGCACAGACACAAGAAGCCCGTGAAGATTCTAACGACGCCATTAACTTAGGTGACAAATAGGATGAAGATTTAAAGTTTCTTTTGAATGTTAGGTTTAGGCTTGTTTAAACTATGTTGATTTTGGATATCTATTGAATGTTGATTTTGGATGTGTATTTTGTTTTGACAAATATATATTATTTTCATTTTGGAATTAGAAACGATTTGAATTTGAAATGCTGAAATGATATTGTTATATTAGAGTTTTATATGGTAAAATGAGAAAAAAAATGTGTGAAATAGTTTCTGACATTGACTTTCACCGGTGGTTAGCTCATAAACCGCCGGTGATAATGCTTGTCTCAACTTAATGCAACAACTGTCCTTACCGGCGGTTATTTCCTAAACCGCCGGTGATAACTATCACCAGGGGTTAGGATTCCGCCAGTGAAACTGAAATACCCACCAGTAATAGACCGCCGCTGAAAAAAAATGACCTGACAACTTTTTTCACGAGGCTACCTTCCCCGCCGATGAAACTCAGTCACCTGCCAGTGATAACTATTACCGGCGGTACCACTAGTGAAAAAACCTTTTAGCGTGAAAGCATCACCGGCAGCCTATCTGCAGTGGCCTACCACCGGTGATGACTTTCAGGGGCGGTTCAGGCTTTCACCGGCGGTAGCTTGGCTGCCAGTGAAAACTGAGTTTCTAGTAGTGAATAATAACCAGTCAATGAGCCGCTGATCAAATGGACAAAGTTGATCATCTACTGATAATCACCCCAAAATACGAAGCTGTTTTTTTATAATAGTAGTATTCTTTTTACATTTTAATATACCTTTTGGTTTTCCCAATATAATTTTTTCAATAATAATAATATAATTTTTCACATATGAATATGTATTTTATAAATGTCTAATATATCCTTTTTAAAATAATAACATATTTTTACTTGACCAATATACTTTTTTAAGTAATATTAAATATTCAACTACTAATGTACCTCTATGTATGTAAAATATACCTCTATGATTGTAAAATATACCTTTTAAATACTAATATCAATGTTGCAAATTTGTTTAGCGCTTAGCGTTCAAGATTTTTTTATAGCGAATAACGAATATCGAACGATATAGCGCATTACATTTCTGTAGCGGATAATGCTGAAAACCATTTTTTTACTTGTGGCTGCTGATCGATATGCTATACATGGGTTAATCATGAGATGCGAAGAGAGGCTGATTGAGAATATCTCTTTCGATACAGTTTTGAGTTTTCTTATTTGTGCAGAGCAGCATAATATAAAGAAACCAGACAGTCACACAGGGACTGAACCAGATAACCGCGTCGCTAATAGAGAAACAGAACAACAGTGAATACGCAGTAACACGGCAACACTAAACCAGTAGTGACTTTGTGGTTATCAGCAGCGAAATTAATAGTACAGCAATATGCTCATACTAGCTCAAGAAAGAACAATAATAGAAGAAGAAATGATTGAACAGTGGAACTCGAAAAATAAGATAAACTTCTTATTACAAGAGAAAGAAAGAGATATAAAATATTGTTGTTGTTGGAATAAATAAAACTCTACCCCTACCCCTTTATTTATAGGCTAGTCATTCTCTATAAAATAGTAAATTAAAGATACATGATAATACTAAATCAGGCTTCCAACAAGAGAACGAAACTTCCGAGGATCCGGAAGTACCTTTCCATCATCACGCCTCAATTTGAAATTTGCGTCCGGCAGTGTCGAACAATGCTTACCTTCATTTGGACACCGTTTTGAGTTGTCTTATTTGTGCAAAACATCATAATATCAAAAAACTGAAGGATGCTTATCATGAAATGATTTCACAGCAGAAGAATTTTAATCAGTTGGCACTTCTCGTAGATTATGATGTGATGAACTGATGATATAGGAGTTTCCTTCCCTTTTAGCTGATCTTAGGAAGAGGATTGTTCGCTCTTGACTTGTGCCTTCTTTAGGAATAATAAGATTATTCGCACCTTGGTATGTATGGTATTTTGATGAATGGACGTAGCTTAACTAGTTCACAATTTTGCTTGGTTAACTATGGTAAATGCATTCTGACTTGTAAATTGTTGCCCTTGTTGTTCCCTTGGTATTAAGACTTGGCTAGTATGGATTTGTTGCTAGTAGTAGTTCTTATTGTTGTTATTATTATTGTTATTGTTATTATTTGTTGTTATTATATCATCAATTATCATTATCAAACATATATATATATATATAATCAATTCAACTAAGCCCGCTTGAATTTGGGCCGATATTTGCCCACGCCCCTTAACAAGTCAGGCTCGTCAACTAAAGTCCTAGGCGTGTGCTCTGAGTGCCTTGTGAATGTAGGGCAGCTGAAGAGTTGAGTCTGTGAGACTGTGACAAGTGATCTCCTGCTCAAGTTTCCATGTGCATTTTGGGCAAGAAGGTTCGAATCACCTTTACTTGCTTCATTCTTCTTCCTTTCTTTTCTTTCTTCTGAGAATGAGAATAACAGCTTGCTTTGGTGCATTTGGTGGAAATTAGAGATGTAATTTCGAAATTAGGTTGTAATTGATGTAAATTATATTTTGTAATATGGGTATAGAGCAACATCATGTAGTGGCCAATCTGTTATCTTAATTTTTGATTGCCTTTGTTTTGTTGATGTTCATGCTTTTGCATAATATCACTATCAGTTTTCTAGTTTGAACATCTTTTAGCTTATTTCTGCTATGATCTCCCCATGATATTGAAATATAGCTCTTTGTTTACCTTCTTATATTAATCCTTGCCAGTCCTCCTGTTGTAGAATATGCTCAGGTGCAGCAAGTGCTTGATGAAATTCCCAAGTGAAATCTAAGATGCAATTTCTTTCAGGTAGTCTATCCATATGTGCTGATACATCATATGCCTAAGCAAGAACTCAAGTAAAAACGTGTTTATACATGTCAAATCCTAACTTATTGGAATGAAAATGAAAGCGTGATGCCAGTGCTTAACAGAAGGAAGAATTTATGAAGAAAAAAAGAAACTGGCCATACTCCTCTAGGAAGAAACAAGTTGGCTAGGTGACAAAAAACTATCTCCGTTAATCTTCAATGAATATGAAATTTTTGATGGGACAACACATTTATTTAAAGTGAAATACTCTAAAATTAAGGATGTGAGAATTTATCAGTGTACTACCACCGATGGCAACCACGGTGATGGTTTTTATCGGCAATTGCATCCTTTAAGCGGCATTTTTATTTGCAGGTGAAAAATGTACGTCTAGTAGTTTTCCTTTGGGAAAAACAATTGCTTATCCTTCTATTGCCACCCCATTTCTATTTCAAGGCATGGCAATTGAAAAAGATTTTCAATATGTAGAGCTAACAATAAATTCAACATGTAAAGAAATATATCTTGAGCATGCATACAGAAAATGAAAATCGCCCAAACAATCTTCTCTTCCCTACTCAACCCACTTTTCAAATATAAATGCAAAGTATTAAGTCAGAGTAATTTCGAAGTGAAATTCTTTTTTTTTTGAGAAAAGATCAATACATTTGAATTTGAGTTCCATGTTTTAATTGGGCGATTTCAGATAGTTTTCGTTCAGATTGATCAGTTGTTTTTATAATAAAAATTGAAGCAATTTATATTAATTAATTGTAGATGACATGTTTTTATAATAAAAATTGAAGCAATTTATTTTAATTAATTGTAGATGACGTACCAAATTGATTATATAATTTCTACGAACTAGTATTTATTACTACAATCAATCACTAAAAATAAGGAAACAAATCCAATTGAATACCACCACTAGGATTAGGGCTGTTAACGAGCCGAACCGAACCGAACGCAGTCATGTTCATGTTCGGTTCGTTAATTATTCGAATGAACGCGGTTCGGTTCGTTTATTTCGAATATAAAATCGAACGAATCATTTAGCAAATGAACTTCGAACAGCACGAGCAAAATAACAGTTCTAATTTTTATTCATTATGAGTTTAAATATTCAAATTTTAACTAATTTTTTTGGTAAATTTCATACAAATATAAATAAATATCAACAAACATAATTTAAATTTGTGGTAAGATCATGAGAGAGAAGAGAATCGTGGATGAGAAAGATATGATTATGAATAGGAACTAGGATTAGTCTATCAGAGACTCAGAGAGAAAAAAAGAGTCTCATAAAGGTTGGACCAGGAGTAATTAAAATTTAGGGTTGAGCAAAATATAAGTTTTTTTTTGCGTTTTGGGCTAACAAAATTTTATAAATATAAAAATATTATATATCATAATTCTTAGGTCGGGCCTGATTTTAATGAATCATTAGATTAGAATGGGGAAAGTTTTATTGGATATATAGTTAGTATAACTATATATATTTTGGATTAATAAATTTATATTCGAACATATTACTGAACAATAGAACGAACATGGGTATGTTCGTGTTCAGTTCATTAATTATTTGAATGAATACAGTTTGCTTGTTTATTTCAAACAGAAAATCGAACGAATCAATTTAGCGAACGAACTCGAACTAAACACAAACGAACATCGAACGACGAACAAAAGTAACAGCCCTAACTAGAATAGCCTAGTGCTTATGATATTAGCCGGTTAACCCTACTTTCCATAAGTGAGGGGATCATATTCATATCCCGCGTCCAGCAGCATTTTAGAGAAGTTTTTAGAGAGATTTTTATATAGGATTAGATGTGGCCTCTCAGTGTGTGTAATGTGTATGCCTATGGGCTATTGTAAAAAAATGCAATTGAATTCAATACTTTTGTACTTTTGCATGCTTTTTATATCATTTGTTTCTCAATCTTTTTAGCAACCATTTATGCGACAGCACAATGATCGCTTTCTCAATCTGGCTCTCAATCTGGCTGAGAAGCAAAGACATTGCAACTAAATCACCTTATGGGACTTAACTTGTATACATTATGATCTTTCATCCATTTTGTTTATTTGCTCTGAACTATGGCTATGACAGGACGCATGATCGAAAACAAAGCACTTCCAGACTAAACAAACTACATAAACATTTTGTAAGTTGCAATGCACTATCATTTCCATTATGCGGGAGATTGAATGTATAAATTTGTTTTATAGTTGTCATTCCATATTATATCAATCTGATGGAAAATGAACTTTTTAGTGTAAATATGACTAAGAAAACAAGGAAACATCAAAACATACACAGTATAAAAGAACAAAAAAAGTACAAGATAGTTCAGGCATCATTCACTGCCGAAAAGAAAAGAAAATTTTATTCACTTTCCACAAGGATATACAAGCACTATTCAAAGCATTAAGAATCAACTTGAATAACTAATTTGGGGCTCAAAAAAATTGGGAGCCCTAGACCCGGGCCTCATGGGCCTTGCGCTGGACCGGGCCTGCCTCCAAGTAAAAATTTCGAAAACCAATGAATGAAAGGATCATTTGCCCCAACATCTAAACCCTCATCACAAGAATAATATTAGCTCTAGAAACAAATCCTCTTAATATCAAGAGAACAACAAAAACAACTATTAGCAAGTTAGAATACGTTTACCAAGCAAACAATGACTGAGTTGTTTTAACAAGTTACTTCATTCTTCAAATGTCCTACGGCAAACCAAAGTTCAACAAAGCTTATTATTCTCAGATAAGCCATCAATCAGGAGCCGAGAATCCTCTCTCTAATATCAGCCAGAAGGGAAGGAAACTCTGGCATCATAACACAATATTCCTTACTTACTGCCACCTCATAAAAATTCTTCTGTACCGCAACCATTTCAAGACAAGCGTCCTTCAATTTACTGAAATTACGCTGATGTGCAAAAATTAGAAAACCCAAAACAGTGCCCAAAGAGATCTTCTCAATCAACCACTCTTCGCATCTTATGACTAACTCCTTTATAGCATATCGATCAGCAGCCACAAGTAAATGCTGAATGAAATCACCATCAGCACTATTCGGCAATGAACACGTGTAGATGAAATGAAGCAAAGCCTTGAAGACTATAGGCTTCACATCTCTAATTTTTATGCAATCTTTAGAGCCAAACAATTCAGCATTAAATATGGGTGACCTGGCACCAAGAATGAGTCTATGAGCAGGAAAAACTTCTTCTTCAACCTCAAATTCTACATCCCTTGTCGCACCGCAAGAACACTCCACTCTCATTTTCTTACTCACCTTATGGTCCTCAACATTAACGGTGCACATAATTACAAAAACACCATCGGTTACATACTGTGCCTCTAAAATACTCTTTTCGAAGCAAGGGCTCCCCCAATCCCGCTCGGAGTTTCTAAATGTGTGGTTGAACCTTTTGAGTACTGCCTCCACTTCTTGGCTTACTTCTCCTTGAAGAATACCTAGAGTGAACGAGACGTTGAGACCCTTATGATCTTCTAGAAGCTCGAGAAAGAGGGAGGCGTAGCCGTTGTTAAGGCAACAATTAGGGTAGAAATGTATGGACCATTTGTAACAAACCATCTGATTTAAAAGTGGGAGTGGATACACATTGACCGATGCTCCGGCTCTTGACTTTTGAGTAGCTGATCTTGGATTGGTGAGCTGTCCCGTTATTGTGTATTATGGCTGTATTGGAAGAACAAGTGGAGACCATTCTTAGAAGTTGAGACTACCTGAAAGAAAGAAATTGCATTTTAAACTTCACATGGAATTTCATTTTTATAATAGCCCGTAGGCGTTACACAACACATGCACACGCACACTGAGAAGTCACATCTAATTTTATCTGAGAATCTCTCTAAAAACATCTCTAAAATCATGTTTAACGCGGGATTTAATCCCTCACATATGGAAAGTGAGGTTAGTATCACAACCACTAGATTATCCCAGTAGTGATAAGTTTACATGGAAATTTCATCAAACTATTGTTGCACACTCGAATAAAAGAAGGATCATAATTCATAAAAGAAAATAAAACAGAAAGTTCTACTTCAACATCATGGGGAGATGAAAGAAAGAATTAACTTAGAAATGTTTGAGCTTGAATTGGGAAGTAACAATTATTACATGCAAAGTAAAAGGCATTAAAAAAAGGAAAACTATAAATTGAAGAGTATATAATTCACAAGCCCTTATATACGTCCAAATTTCACTCACGCCAAATAAGGGTGGTGACGTGACAGAATGAAGAGAGTTAAGCCGATTCTTACCTTTTATACTTGATTCAAACGCTAATTAAAGGAGAAGATCGAATACAAAGTCACCAGGCGGAGCTGATAGAGAGGTGAAGAAAAACACAACGTAGAAAATCATCAGGCTGAGCAGAGAGAGTCAAGGGAGATGAAAAACACAACGCAGAGATGAGGAAAATCACAAGGGTGTTCCCGTGACTAGTTCTACGTGTGATTTGATCTGGCCTCCGTGCGTAATTGTTGTGTTCCAAATTGGGCCTAACAGTCTGATAATTAAGCCGGCCCGATTCAATTCATTCTTGTCTCTCTATTCTAAATTGAGATCCACTCTCTTACATCAGACCCGTTAACTTTTCCACTTTAACTTTTCAATCTGACCCGTTAATAACTCCAAGTATAAAAGTGGAAGATAAGATCATAAGAATTGAGGGAGAATATTTTTATATTATGTTTTAGAGAGAAGAGAATATGCAGGGTTGTCAGTGGATGTCCAAAATATGATAACCCGCGCATGATGGATTTGCATATGGATCATATAAATGTACCCAAAAATAAAATGGATCCGCATTTGGATTTTTGAAAAAGACCGTTAGTCTTATTGTGTTTGGATTTGGATCTAACAAGAGCCGAATCTGAAACCCAATATATATATATATATATATATATATATATATATATATATATATATATATATATATATATCATTTATTTATTAATCTTATTGGTGCATAACTTGGGAAACAACGGAAAAAAAAATATGCCAATGAATATTATAAACAAAAAATTCAACAAGATTCACATAACAAATATAACATAAAGAGTCTCAAATTATAAATTACATATCAGCCTGATAATCAATTCTAATTTTCTTATTAATTTTGTTAACAAACGAGTGTGGAAATATTTTTCATCCAAGAATTTTTATATACACATGTGTAAATTATGTTCAAAACTTCATGACATAATCCGAAACCCGTTAGTTAATGAATTTGGATCCGCATATGGATATCTTGATTTTCTTAATGAATTTGAATTTGCATTTGGATCTTTTAAACTTTAAATGGATTCGTATATGGATACTATCTGGATCCGATCCGAATCTGATCTGTTGACACCCCTAAAAATATGTCTCTCTACTAGAGAGGATGGAAACTCTTTTTATAATTAGAGAGAAGAAAAAGACTTGGACAAAGAAGTTTTATTTTCTCATTACACAATTCTAACTTTCCATTAAATCTTTTTTAATATTTTGTAACTCTTGCATGAAGTCATAGGTGCATTCAAAAAGTAAAATATAATCATCATATTAAATCAATAAAATAGTTAAATATTGTTAATAAAATAAAGTTTTAAAATTTATGTATTATAAAAATAATACAACATATTATTCCCAAAAAAAAGACATCAGTTAGAAGCGAAGAATTCTCTCTGTCAGATCAGCCAAGAATCCTCTCTCTCAGATCAGCAAGAAGGGAAGGGACCTCTAGTATCATAACACAATATTCCTTAGTTCGCGCTACCTCAACAAAATTCTCCGGTTGCGAAACCATTTCAAGACAAGCATCCTTCAGTTTACTGAAATTATGCTGGTCTGCAAAAATAAGAAAATCCAAAACAGTGCCCAAAGAGATCTTCTCAATCAACCACTCTTCACATCTTATGACCAACTCCTCTATAGCATATCGATCAGCAGCCAAAAGCAAATGCTCAATCAAATCACTATCAACATCATCAGGCAATGAACATGTGTAAATGAAATTAAGCAAAGCCCTGAAAACTTTAGGCTTCACATCTCTGATTTTTACACAATCCTTTGAACCGAACAATTTAGCTTTGAAAAGGGGTGACCTGGCGCCAATAATGTGTCTATGAGCAGAAAAGACTTCTCCCTCAACCTCAAATTCTGCATCCGCCATCGCCCCACAAGAACACTCTGCTCCCACTTTCTTACTCATCCTAAGATTATCCTCAACATTAACCATGCAAAGAATTACAAAAACGCCATTGATTACATATCGTTCTTCCAAATCACTCCTTTTTATGAAGCAAGGGTTGCCCCAATCTTGTCCCAAGTTTCTAAACGTGTGATTGAACCTTTTAAGTAGCACCCTCACTTCTTGGCTTCCTTCTCCTTCAAGTATACCTAGAGTAAATGAAGCATTGAGACCCATGTGATCTTCTAGAAGCTCGAGAAAGAGGGAAGCGTAGCAGTTGTTAAGGCAACCGTTAGGGTAGAAATTTATGCACCATTTGTAACCGCCTGATTCGAAAGTGGGGGTGGTTACACGGTGACCGATGCCCGTGCTGTTGGTTTTTGAGTAGTTGATCTTGAATTGGTGAGCTGTCCCGTTATTGTGTATTACGGCTGTATCGGAAGAACAAGTGGAGACCATTCTTAGAAGTTGAGACTACCTGAAAGAAAGAAACTGCTTTTTAAACTTCACATAGAAATTTCATCAAACTATTGTTGCACACTCGAATAAAAGAAGGATCATAATTCATAAAAGAAGGTAAAACCGAAAGTTCTACTTAAACATCATGGGAAGATGAAAGAAAGACTTAACTTAGAAATGCTTGAGCTGGAATTGGGAACTGACAATTTTTACATGCAAAGTAAAAGGCATTAAAACAATAAGATAACAGTTGTTATGCCCCATTGCAGAGTATATAATTCAAGCCCTTATGTAGGTAAAAATTTCAGTCACACCCAAATAAGGGTGGTGACGTGACACTTGACAGAATGAAGAGAGTTAAGGATTCTTACCTTTAACACTTGACTCCAACCCTAATTGAAGGAGAAGATCGTATACAAAGTCACCAGGCTGAGCTGATAGAGAGAGGTGAAGAAAAACACAAAGTAGAAAATCAGAAGGCTTAGCTGAGAGAGTGTGCCGTGGGAAGATGAAAAACACAACGTAGAGATGAAGAAAAACACAAGCGTGTTCCAGTGAGTAGTAGTTCTACGTGTGATTTGATCTGGCCTCCATGTGTATTGTTGTGTTCCAAATTGGGCCTAACTGTCTGATAATTAAGCCGGCCCGATTCAATTCATTCCTGTCTCTCTATTCTGAATTGAGATCCACTCTCTTACACCCGACCCGTCAATAATTCTACACCTTAAGTCGACCCGTTAATAAATAATTTTTAGATCCGACCCGTTAAGACCCTTCAGGTCTCTCTATAATAATAATAATAATAATAATAATAATAATAGTAATAATAATAATAGTAATAATAATAATAATAATAATAATAATAATAATAATAATAATAATCACTTTGAGTAGACAATCTAATAATAATCAAAGGCTTACAGTTTTATACAAGTTGAATCAAAATAATTTCTTCCTAGAAAAAGAAATCAAAATAATTCCATAAAAGAAGGAAAATTTTACATTACAAAACATCAGCTACAGAAACAAGTCAAAATCATATTTGAACTCACTCCATATAAAAAAACAAGGAAAATAGGGACATATATTAAGTCATTTAGTAAAAACAAACATTCCTTTTACACCAAACATACAGACAGCATCATCAGCTTCACACAAATCTTATCACAATCCAAGGCAGATTATTGTTCTTTCCCACAAACCAAATTAAGAAAAAATATAAATCACAGAAGCACACAATAAAATCACAACATAAGTTATTTAATTAATTAAAAACCTCAAACAAATTAATTTCATTTCATGCTCTGGTAGTGCTCCTGAAAGAACCCAAAGCCTTGACAAATTCTCCTCTCAGCACAAACTTTTGATACACTGCCGCTGCCCCAGCTCCCAAATGTGGCCCCACCCAAAATATCCACTATATATTATTATTAAAAATGGTTAGTTATAATAATAATAATAATAATAATAATAATAATCACTTTGAGTTGACAATCTAATACTAATCAAAGGCTTACAGTTTTATAAAAGTTGAAGCAAAATAATTTCTTCTTAGAAAAAGAAATCAAAATAATTCCATAAAAAGAAGGAAAATTTTACATTACAGAACATGAGCAACAGAAATAAGTCAAAATCATATTTGAACTCACTCCATATAAAAAGAAAAAAAGGAAAATAGGGACATATATTAAGTCATTTAGTAAAAACAAACATTCCTTTTACACCAAACATACAGACAGCATCATCAGCTTCACACACAAATCTTATCACAATCCAAGGCAGATTATTGTTCTTTACCGCAAACCAAATTAAGAAAAAATATAAATCACAGAAAAACACAATAAAATCACAACATAAGATATTTAATTAATTAAAAGCCTCAAACAAATTAATTTCATTTTCATGCTCTGGTAGTGCTCCTGAAAGAACCCAAAGCCTTGACAAATTCTCCTCTCAGCACATACTTGTGATACACTGCCGCTACCCCAGCTCCCAAAAGTGGCCCCACCCAAAATATCCACTATATATTATTATTAAAAATGATTAGTTACAAGGCACAATAAGTAAATTTATGAAAAATAATATTTCTAAAAGGAAACATATATAAAAGATTTACAAGAAAATTTCTTACGTGTTCATCCCAAATCTTCTTTTGGTTGTAGATCACCGCTGCCCCCAGACTTCTTGCTGGGTTAATACCAGTGCCAGTTATCGGTATTGTAGCAAGATGCGCAATGAAAACCGCAAAACCAATCGGTAAAGGAACTAAAACCTAGTTTTCAAAAGAAATATATATATATATCACATCTAAAAAGTATATTTCATCTCATTTCTTATAATAATGCTATATATTGAGTCAGTATACAACTCAAACTGTAAAAGTAGAAAAGAAACACACATACCGGGACAAAAGAGTCACGAGCAGTACGTTTTGGATCAGTAGCAGATAAAACAGTATAGACAAGAACGAAAGTGCCCATCAACTCAGCGCCCAGGGCGGCTCCTTTCGAGTATCCGTCAGAGACCGAGTTGGCACCGCCGCCGAGTGAGTCGTACGGATGCTTCATGACGCCTTTTACTATTCCAGCACCACATATTGCACCAAGACACTGCGCTATGATGTATAATAATGCGCGTATAAGAGAGAGTTTTCTCGCGATTAGAAGCCCGAATGTTACGGCGGGATTTATGTGACCGCCTGTATATGAATTTAATGAAAAAAAGGGAGTTGAGAGTTAGTAAGTGAAACATGATTCTCAACAAGTAATTGAAGATATGATGTGGAAAATATTTATTAGCAAATCATTTTAAAAGGTAACAAAAGGGTTCGATCTTGTAATAATATATTTCTCTCTGTAGCTTAAGATATTTTGCCTATTTTGCATGGTGATCTAGCATTGAGTTTTAAGGTTTAAAACTTTAAAAATACAAAGACCTTTCTTAAGGTTCTTATGTGTGTAACTATTTGTTCTTTTCTGCTGTATGTATGTTTGACCAATTACAGAGATATATATACCAGATATGCCACCGGTACAATAGACTAGAACAAAAATCGATGCTCCAAAAGCCCAAGCGACGCCCAGAAAGCCAACTCCAGTGCCGGCCTGAGCCTGACTCTGGTTCTTGTAGCCAATGACTGTTGCAATGGTGATGTAAAGGAAGAGAAGTGACGCCACAAACTCGGCTATGAGGGCACGGTAAAAAGACCACTTGATAAGGTCGCTCGTGTCGAGCAAACGGGGTGGTGATGGTTCCTTGTATGGCTTCTTGCCACTCTCAATTTCTTCTAGGGTTTCCTCCTTAGACATAGTTGGTTTGGTTGGTTGTTCTAGTGTGTGTGTGACTTAGTATTTTTTTTCTTTTGTATTTATGTTTTATTTGGTTAAGAGTTTGTAGGAGATTTTGTTTTGTATGGAGAGGAATTTGAGGAGTTATGTTATGGTTCATGTGCTACGAGAGGTTTATAATAGGGATAGAGGGGTATTGTGGGAATTTTCTTTTTTCTTAATTATATAGAAGGGAATGTTTTGTGGCGCCAAGATGTAGATTTTCCAAGCTACAGTAGTTTTTTTGGGTATGTTTTACGAATTAAGCAGTGCTGCAATCTTCTATGTGAATATATATTGGCATATGAATACAATGTTATATATTGATATAACTAAATTAACTAGAATTTTTATGCTCATTTATATACATTTATAACTATGGCATAGTTTTAAGAGGCATAACTATATATTGATTTTTTGTCAATAAATATATGCAGAATTAAAAAATATATATATGTTAATACAAGTGTCCCTCCTTTTAAGACATTGTTCCCTTTAAATCACATTCTTTTTTCACATTTCTTAGCCATTATTAACCATGTGCTATTTACATGAAAATATTATTATTTTTCCTTACAAATTGTTTCCAAAATGAGAGTTGCTCTCAGCAATCCTTAAAATGTGTCTCTGGTATTTGTTTGGGTGCTTCTTAAAATTTACCTCTCAATAATTTCTGTATGGAGCAAGTTTTGAGAAAAATCAACTTTCCAGTCTGTTTAAATCTAAAGCAAGAAATTAAAGCTAACTCGCATTCCCTAAACGCTTCCTGATAAGACATCTTATAAATGAATAAATGATAAGAGGGATAGCTACAGGAGAGGTACACATGAGACTCAGATAAAGATTGATCAATTTCTCCCATTTTGGCACGTTTGTAATTTTTTTGGAAGGTAAATATTTGCTTAGGTAGGTTGTATTGAATTAAATAGTAGCATTACATCTAAATATTGACATTGTAGAAGTTCAAAAATTGATTAAGTGTAGAAAAAAAAGGAGGCGTAAGTCCTATAACTTATTATTAATGCCTAATGATGCTAATCTTGTTTGAACTTCCTCCCCCCATTCCTGATCTTCCATGGCTTAATCGAATGTTTGAGCTGCTGTGTGCGTCGAAATTCGAAAGATGCGTCCGTTTTAAATTTTCTAAATACTCTAGAGATAATCTTTTTTGAATACTTGCATGAGGTACTCTAGAGATAATCTTATGGGAAATTCTAGAGTACTCCACATTTATAATAAATGATGCATCGGATGGTCTAGATTAACTTTGAAGTGGAGTATCATAGACTTTTTTTTCATTTTCAAAATAAATGAGAAAGATAAATATGTAATTTCATCCTATGAGTTAAATCCCTTTTTTCTCTTCTATTCCACTGTTTGTCTCCACTCCATCTCCAATACTCTCCCTCTCTTCAAGCGCATCTTTGTTAAAAGTTTAAGAACTGATTTTCTATACATATGAAGCAAAATAATGGCCAAATATATTATACCAGTTAGCAGTACATACAAAGGCCTTTTTATCAAAAAGTACATACGAGGCCTTTCGTAGAGAAAGAGGGTTAGAGATCTCCGTTGACTAGATATTGTTGACTAGGATATTGTTTGGTAAGGAGATCTTAGGTGGGAATAAAAGGTGCATGCTTTGTTTAATTTCAGACAAAAAAGAATTCTCTGTCTAAGTTAATTTTGAAATTTGTGTTATCCATTTGATTTTGCAATTTTGATGAAATTTTATCTGAATCTTCAAATAATTTTTTATTCACAACTGGTAAATATTTGAACTTGAGATGAATAATATTTTGGAACTCTTAACAATTCAATTTTCTAATAATATTATATAATATAATACATAATGAACATAGATTTTAAAATTATCATATTTTTTTCTCAAAGCTACACTTGTGTTGTGCGGATGGGAGAGAAGAGGAAGTTTAATGGATTTCCTTGAATAAATGAAATGGAGAAATAAAGCTGTTTTATAGAAACAAATTAAGAATAAATCTTTGTAATTAATATTGTAACTAAAAATCATGCATTTGTGAACTTAAATTTTAGGCTGCAGGGTGATTTTTATTTTATATAAGTGCCAAACTATCAATATCATATCAGCATCATGTCAATTTCGTCATGCCAATTTAGTATAAATAGGAGAATCTCAAGTACAACTGTCATGATCGATCTACACTAACATGTTACAATACAAATTCGATAATTAATTCTACTTATTCAAGCTGGTAAGATGTGATTCAGAAAAAATTAAGCCTTTACTTTGTCATGTTGCAAATTTTTTATTGACAACAGTAACATTTGTGTTTTTTCATATATCTAATATTTATTTATTTCCTCCAAATGTGTAATTTATTAGGTGAAGTACTATTCTTCATTTGCCCGAAAAAATTAAAATTTATATTAAAAGCGCGTCGAAAAAGTCACCCGCAACACACGCAACCCTGCGCGAAGCTGGACAGATGTCCGTCCAATTGAGCGCAGGGAGCGTCAAAGAAACGCGCCGAAAAAATCAAAAATTCTAATAAAAACCAAATAAATAAAATTCGACTAAAAATGCGCCAAAAAATTCGCGCGTAATGCGCGCGACCTTGCGTGAAGCTGGACAGATGTCTGTAGGATATCTGTCTAGCTGAGCGTAGGGAACGTTAAAAAAATGCGCCGAAAAAATAAAGTTCTACTAAAAACGCGCCGAAGCTGAGAGGTAAATATGAGGGACATTTTAGGCTTTTAAAAATTAAATAGGATGGAAAAGTTAAATTTAACACCATAAGGGGCTAAAAAGAAATTCAATCTACTTTATAGGGGATTTTTGGAAAATATTGAAAAGTTAGGGGGTTTTTGATAAATAGCAAAAAAGTTAGGGGGTTTTTGAAGAATTTCCCATTCAAATATAATCTTTAAATATTTATAAATTTAGTAGTTTAATAATTTAAAAGAGTAATAAAATGTTATATATGGTAAATTTGTGATATTTTCTTACATATTAATAATTTTAGAGATTTTTCTGTATTTTGTATTTCTTTATCCAATAGTGATATAATATTAATTCTCAAAAAAAAATAGTGATATAATATTTATGAAGTAAAATATCTTCTTATTAGATTATACTAAATACTTGTTTTAATTATCTGAATTGAATCCAAATTTGTATTCATATCCGGAATATCCAAATCATATTGAAATCCGAGAGAATCCTGATTTAGATTACTATCCGGAAAAATAAAATACTGATACAAATTTGATATGACTATTATTCAAACCGGATCCAAACGGTTGACAGCCCTATGTCGGGTGCATGAATACTTCACAAATTATTTTAGGGATATTACCTTGGTTTCATTTATATGAATGTTAGTTATTGACTTATTAATCATGTCACGTCGCTTTATGCATTTAAAATGCATTTTATTCAGTTCATTGTAGCTGTACTGAACCTCAGGAACTCCATATATATATGTTAATGAGAGAATTGACAGTTTTGTACCAGTACCAATTAGATAGAGAGGGGAAATTGTATTTTTCGTGCAAGAGAGTTCTGCATTTATGGTAAACAAAATAGTGCATAATTCATTTATCTGATATTTCTTTTTTTTTAATTAATTTATCTGATTTTCTCTTTGAATCAGTGATAGTCAAAAGCTAAGATATTATGGTTGACACTTGGCACTAATGATTTGTCATTTAAGCGATATAAATTATATTCAGTTCTTAGACTATATAACAATTAACAATATATCATTAGTTTGTTATGAACTTATAAAGTCATAAAGTATTTGGTCGGTCAATTTAGCGCAATCTGGCAATAAAAACGTCGTTCCACATGGAAAGTACCAAAAAAAACCTTTAATTGCTTTCTTTGGACCTATAATGATCACGCGCATGGATATATATATATATATATATATGTCGTCACTCGTCTATATACAGAAGTCACTTGTGAATTCGAACTTTATAGTTTATTTTATGTTTGGACTAAATTTCAAATTCTCTTTGGTCATTTAGAGTTAGCATTTCGCATGTCGCTAAAAAAAGTTTCACTCGGAAAAAAAAGAAATCGAGCTCTGAAGTGCATGTATTGATTCTAAATCTTACCTCAATATCTTCAGTTCATTATGAATGCACTTCTCTTTTTTTGTGTTCAACTTATTGAATCGAGAGACTTTGCTAGTTAAATATGAGTTATATAATTAGATTTGACGGAACTTAAATCAATAATCTATTGTTACATATACAAATGAGGTTATAGACTATTGCCAGGGCACTCCTCTTTGTCTATGATGTATTAAGAAAAACATCAGTTTAGCTAAATTTCGTACATATAATTCCTTAAAATCCGGTAACATCTCATTAAGAAAAAGATCAGTTTAGCTGAATTTTGGTAATGATAATTAGCGTCTGTTTTTATTATATAACACTTTAACAATGGCAGATCATTAAGAATATACAAGAAAAAAAATAATTGCTCAATTTATTATATTGTAGTTGGGTTTCACCCTCCAATAGTGCATTTCTATTTTGGGCCAAATCAAACATCTTTCTCTCTGTTTCTCTATATAATCTGTCAAAGAAAAGGGGACACCTCAAATGCGGTTTGAACCCGGGTCCTTATGCCCAGCACCCTCACATTGTACCATTTGGCCGACCTAACTGGGTCTATTCAACCAAATAAATATATAACGTATATTTATGACATGATTGAAAGTAAAGAATTTATGCTTCAAACTCGGGATCTTTGGGTTCTGAGTCTCACGGTCCAACCACACCACACAACACAATGTTTTGTGAATTTATGTAACAAATATCCTATTTATACACCTTTGGACACATGTCAAGCTAGGAATTCACTTGAATTTCCTTGTAATCATGTTATATATTAAGGGAGTTAAACTTTTTTCTCTACTGATTAAGATTACATATAAGTTTCACGAGGTTAAATACATAAATTCAGAAGCATAAAACACAAATACCAATAACACATACTATTCTGTCAAAATAAAACATAAACACCAATAATACATGCTATTCTGTTAAAAATCTTAAACGTGTCATAACTCCTCTCAATCTCGAACTCTGACTCTCACCTTTTTTCGAGTGGTGGGTTCTTACCAGCTGCGCTAGCAGTGCTATCCTTCTTAGGTTTACTTTATAGGCATTAAAACTCACAATAATTGTGTTTGTTGAGATCTGAAAATAAAATCTATGATTTTAACTATATATGCAATATCCTATATCAACTAAGTCATAAGCTATTTGCGATGTTTTCTCATTTTATTAGTATATTTGTAGTAATAACCCTATATTATAAAAACATAATTTTTGTATACCATTATGCTAGATAACTTGGCGTAAAAATTAAAATTATAAAAATAACAGACCAATATTCTTTCGAAAAGAACAGAATTAGTCACTCAACTTAGCCTGCTTAAATTTGGGCTAAGATTGGGCCAAGCCCTAAAACAAGTTAAGACTCGTCATTTAAAGTCATGTGATTTGTTTCTTCACTTCAGTAAACCCTGATTGAGAGTTGAGTAGGACAGCTGGCGACTGATCTTCTCCTGCTCCAATTTCCATTTGCATTTTTGCGTAAGAAGGTTAGAATCCCCTTTACTTCTTCATGTTTCTTCTTTTCTTTTCTTTCTTCTGAGAATGAGAATCGCACAGAACCTTGTTTTGGATCTTTTGGTAAAAATTAGGCACGTAATTTCGAAATTAGGCTGTAATTCGTTGTAATTTATATTCTTTAATAGGGTATAGCAATAGCAACATCAATAGTGGACAATCTGATATCTTTTGATGGTCTTTATTTTGTTGTCTTCATGCTTTGCCATGAAATAACTGTCTATTTTTGTCACTTATTTTGCACCATGAATAATATTTCTCTTTGTTTACCTTCTTATATCAACTTGACAGTCCAATCCGTATGATATTATCAGTATACTCTCACGTGCAACAAGTATTTGATCAAATTCCCAAAGCGAAATCTAAACTCCAATTTTCTTTCAGGCAGTCTCAAGAACTTGCAAGAATGGAGTCGATACGTGCCGATCCAGACATCATACGCACCGATGGGTCAGCTCACCGATTCATAATCAACTACTCCAAAATTAAGGACATGGATATCGGCCAATGCATCATCTCACCCACCTTCAAATCCGAGGGATATCAATGGGTTATCAATTTCTACCCTAAAGGTAACCCTAGGGAAGATAATGACGGTGAATATTCTTCCCTCTTTCTTGGGCTTCTTAAATCCGAGGTTTTAATGTTTCTTGGTCTCAATTTATCAATCGCTTTTGGCATCATCAAGGGAGATGGGACCCATGGAATGGAGATGGTACAAAGAAGGTTCAATCAGATGTTTAAAACCTCGGAGAATTGTTGTGGATTTCCTAGATTTATAAAGAGGAGTGCCTTAGAGGAAAGATATGTGACAAATGGGTTTTTTGTAGTTTCGTGCACCATTAACATGAAGGATAAGGTGATCGATAAATTGCCGGTTGTTGAGGACATTAGCAAGTTATGGAGAAGTGGGGAGATGGCTGATGTGAAATTTGAGGTTATATCTGCTCATAAGGTTATTCTTGGCCTGAGATCGCCCGTTTTTAAGGCTGAGTTGTATGGTTCCATGTCTGAAACGAAGATGGATTACATACAAATCAAAGATATGAAGCCTGTAGTCTTCAAGGCTTTGGTTTTGTTTACACGTGTTCGTTGCCTGATGATGCTAATGCTGATGCTGATGCTGATATGTTTCAGTATTTACTTGTGGCTGCTGATCGGCATGGTGTAGTGGAGTTGATAAGAAGATGTGAGGAGAAGTTGATTGAGAGTATTTCTTTGGAGACGGTTTTGAGTTTACTTATTTGTGCGGAACGATACAACTTAGGTAAGCTAAAAAATGATTGTCTTGAGTTTGCGACACAACAGGAGAATTTTATAAAGTTAGCATTACGTGAAGAATATAGTGAGATGACACGGGATTTTCCATCCCTTCTTGTGAAGCTAAGAGAGAAGCTTGTTTAGTGGCACCTTGGATTTATAGGATATTTCAAAGAGTTAAAAGAGAACTTTGGTGGCTTCTCTCTATGTTTTGTTACTTAAATATGTGGAAGTGAATTTACTTTTCTTTTCCTTTTTTTCTTAAGAGAAGTGATATGTGAATCATCTTGTTTTCTTCTTTCTTTGATATTATGTATATGTTGAATTGTTGATGTTTCCTTTTTATCTTGCCATATTTATAGCAAAAAGTGAGGTTTCAATCATATTGACATAATATGAAACAGAAGCAATAGAACAAAGTCCAAACAGTAGACAATTTGACTCAGCCTAAACCACGCTCTATTCATCCCAACTAATGCTTAATTAAATGGGAAAATTTCCACTTATTTGAAACAAACCAAAACAAGCAAAACACAAAATAGTGGGTGATCAAGCTTTCAAGTTTTTCGATCAACCGGTAATTTTTTAGATAATATTCTTTGAATCTTTGATATCGCCATGAGATATACCCTATATTGCATGGACACGGACACGGCGACACGGCAATTCCGAAAAATGTCTAGGACACGACACGTTTAATATATGTATTATTTTATTATTATTATTTTTTTAGGAAATTTAGAGAGGACTTATAGATCCCCTTCCAATTCTCGATGACTGTTTTATATTTTATATAATCAATTTAAGTCTTTTTTTTTACATTTTTCTATTTATTTACAAGTAAAAAAAGAGAAAAAAGAATGCCTATAAAAAAAGGAAGACAAAGTACTGCTACAATCTGGCCCTAAAAAAATTAATTAAAGAGTTTAAAAATCAAAGGCCCATAATAAGACATCTCGGCCCAGCAATATGGATAGTTTTGACTAGTCAAGCCAGCTTCTTTTCTTTACCGGCTAAGACTCCACTTTGTCTCCTAAGTGTCCCAGCGTGTTTCTTACCGTGTCCCCAAATATTTAATAATAAAATAATATGACACGTCACATGGCGTGTCTGACATGTGTCGGAGGCGTGTCGTATGCGTGTCCATGTCCGATATGTTTTGGACACGTATATGACTCATTTTTTGAAGTGTCCGCGTAACATAGGATATACCTGAAGAATTCCATAGCTGGCATGATTAGAATCAATCCCCGACAAATCATGGAAATGATAGTCAATGCATTACAACTTCCCAAATATTTACATAGTTATATAGTATATAGTGATGATGTGTTTTCGAATCTGGCCATATCCTGTCATAAAGTCATAGTTCGTAGCAAATAAGTAAAATGAGTTGCGGTCCAATTCTTTATAAAATACAGCAGTATAACCATATAAATATACTATTACTTTAAAATTTAAGAGGGTCGCTACTTCTCTTAGTCTCTATCAAGATCAGCCACTACAAAAAACAATATTATATATTTAGTTCAGCTAGTGAGAAAAGTAGGAGTTGTAAATAATTACTGAACATTACCCTCACTTTATTGTATGATTAACACGAATTATGAGACTTAATAGAATTAATTGGGCGCATATTAGAGAATATGACTTGGTTCAAGTTATTAGAGTGTTATGTAAGGATGTACAAGGATTGTCAAAAAAGAAAAACTAAGGACGTACAAGTCATTGAGAGATAACAAAAAAAAAAATCCTAAGATTACCCCGAGGGGCTGTTTGATTTGTGTTTTTAAATGAGGATGTAGAATGGGTTTCATTCGCATCTTTTGGTAAGTCACTAAAACACATTAAAAATATAATATGGATTCAAAAGATGCAAATGCACTAAAACACATTAAGGAAATCTTGTTTAAAAACTAATAAACTATTTAATTTGTTTAGTAAACAAAACTCTCTTTTACTGCCAGACACATTTTCCAAATCCATATGTAAATCCGAACTCAAATCGGGTATCCAACAGGCAGTATCCCTAGTCCGTACATTACACGATCAAATTTTTGTACACCATTATGCTAGAAATTAGAAAAGATAACAAGCATAATGATCAAGAATCAAAATTATTAAAAGTATCAAGCGATATTCTTTCAAAAATAACATAACAACCTAACTCAGCCTGCTTGAATTTGAGCCGAATTGAGCTAACCCCTAAACAAATCAGGCTCCTCAACTAATTATTATTGGGTATTTTTGGGGTTAATCAGGTAATTGGGCTGAGACACTTTAAGCTGTTAGAGTCGTGGGCCTAATTGGTCATTGTTATAATATATAGTAAATTGAGTCAAATAAGCAGACGTGACGTTTCTGAGTTCTGTAGAACTTGAAATTGAACTTTGGGTAGGGTTGTCAATGAATACCCGATCCGAATCTGAATAAATGAATTCGCATATGGATCGAAAAAACGTGTCCAATAATAAAATTGATTCGCATTTGAATTTTAAAATAAAATCCGTTAGTTTATTGGATTTGCATTTGGATATTGAAAGATCCGAATCCGAAACTCAATATGAATCCGACAATATATATATATATATATATATATATATATATATATATATATATATATATATATATATATATATATATATATATGTATATATATATATATATGTAATAGATAAGAAATCACATATCTTATGAAATATAGATAAGAAATTAATTAAGGTGAGTATTTGATAAGTGGCCAATTAGCAACATTTTTTTACATCGCAATTGACTGACTAATTGACAAGTTTTTATATAAAATAAAATTTGTAAGTTTATAGTCTTGGTAAGTTTTTGTGACATGAAATTTTCTTTTAAACTTGATGACATGATCCAAGAGCCGACCAGAAACCCGTTTCGTTAATGGGTTTGAATTCGCTTATGGATTTTCATTTTCTTAATGAATTTGGATTCACATTTGGATCTTTTAAATTTAAATTGGATTCGCATGTGGATATTACCTGGATCTGACCTGAAACCGATCCATTGACACCCCTAACTTTGGATGATGCTATATTGAGAGCTGCACTTGCTGCGTGTTTTAAATTTTTATTCATCAAATACCTATTTTGTCCTTATTAACGATGGATCATTTATTTTGTCATATTAATTTTTCTATCTCCATAATATCTACAAAGATTTAGTTACGTGACAAAAGTAAAAACAAAATATAGCGGAAATACTCTTCTCTATACTTGGACTCTCTTTTTTGTTCTTGGATGAATTGCACAATCAAGATTTGACCCAATCTTTTATTTTAAGTTCTATATTTTTTTTGGTTATAATTGGCAATAGAAGTATTTATTTCCTTTAATTGTTGAATGTATTAGGAAAGTAGAATTCTTCATTTTCTTTCTTATTTTTTGTCGGTTGTATTAGAAAAGCATCATGGCCTATAAATATGTTATTATATTAAAATTACTTATTATACAAGGCCTCTCCAAATTCCGTTTGCAATCAAGGTAAGAGTGCCCTGACTTTTTTTTTTTTGATAAAAAGGATCCAGGTCATGCCTGGATTGCTGCAATTATATTAATTAAGATGAATATTACAAAGTCGGGAAGAAGATAGTCTTAAAACGCCAAGAACATTGGCATTTTATAAAGAACAAAAATTACAAAGCGTCCAGTGGATCCCAAGAGTCCCCTGACTTGCTCATTCTTTTACTTTGTTACGTTCTTTATTATGAATGACCGTTGTCAACCTTTTTGTTCTCTTGTGCAATAGCTTTATAATTTTGATTATTATGATCAAGTTTACTTCTGTTTAATTAAATGTCGATATGCAACATTTATTGCCCGTAGAAAAAAGAAAGAGCTATTATTATTAGTGTATGTTCATTTGCGCAACGGTGGTTGTTCGATGAAATTCCAAAGTGAAGTCTGAAATGCAATTTCTTTCAGGTACCTTCAATTTCTATGAATGGCCTCCATATGTGCTGACAAAGCAACCATGTTACACACTGATGGGATAACTCACCGATTCAAAATTGACTACTCAAAAATTAAGGATTTGAGTATCAGTCAGCAAGTAACACTACTACAAAAACTATAATTTGCAACCAACTTTTTGGCTACCAGCCTTATCTGGTCTCTAATTAATGCATTTAGCTACCAATATGATGGTTGTCGCAGAAATAATAGTTGTTAGCGATGACACCGATATTTGGTCGCCCTAATGGTTGCAGAAGCAATCCATTCGCGACAAGTTCATAATTGGTCGCAATAGTTGTAGCAGAAGCCAACTCAATCGTGACGATCTCGCATATAGTCGCGAAAAATAGCTTATTAGCGATGAACTCGTATTTCGTCCCAAAAATGTCAACACATTGACGACCAAAATATTGGTCCCAAAAATTGGATTTAATTGTGATGACTTATTCAATGCTAATATTATTTTTAACTTTCTTTCATTCAAATTGGATTTACTATTTTTAACTCTTTAATTAGTTAATGTCATTTACAACAAAATATCAGTTCCAAAATATTTTAGTTTGTGATTACAACATGGTTATAAATATGTAGCGCGACTATTATATTAGTCGTTCTAAAATGAATAAAATGGTGGTGATAAATTTCATTATTGGCATTTTTGTTATTAAAAGATTAATAGCTACAATACAGCAAGAATGAACCGAACAATTTCATTTAACTTACGAATATTTTAGAGATCATACCTAGTAATTGAAATGAATTTAGTTGGAGGGATTTTTACCTCCTTGTTGAATATTTTCGGATCTAGTTCCCTCCATTATTTTGTTGGAGGGAAACTACCCTCCTTGCTAAAATTGTTATGAATTTGATAGATTTGTTATTATCATCCAATATTATAAACATAATAGTATTATCTAAATATTACCTGTATGACACAATGTTGTTTGTCATATTATAAATATGATACTATCATTAATGTGATAATATTCATGATAGAATTATTAATATGATAAAATATCAATCATAGAATATACTCAAGAATTTGTTGAATTTATTAATATGTTACATATTATTCTTGGTATGATATTATGAATATGATATAATGTGCATACAAAATGAGTGACATTAAAAATTTAAATAAATATTTGAATTTCCATACTTAAATGTCAGGATATCTCAATACTCAATTAAGTATTTTAGCCTATATCTAATTAAATATTACAAATATGATAAAATTGTGAATGTGGTACAAATATAAATATTAATTAAGTGTTACAAAAGTATAACATGATATCATATTATGAATATGATACAATTATTAGTATAATACAATATTGTTAATGATACAAATATCATGAATAATTTATAATCATTAATATGATACATTATTATGAATTACAAATATTAATGTGACACAAATATTAACAAATATTATGAATATGATAGAAATATGAACGTGATACAAATATAATATTAGTGATATTATGGATAAAATATTATATACATAAATGTTTTATACAATTCTTTTATATAACAAACTCAACTTCCAGTGATTCAAGGGTCCAGATTAACAGATGAAATATCATGCGGCCCATTTCTCTCCAGAGTCTTCTCAAATTCTCAATCCGATGCCTCCTTCAATCTCTAGCCTAACCTTAGACGACCCCTTTTACCCTTTCGTACTTCCTCTCTATCTCTTTCGAATCGCTCCTCTTATCGAGCTACTAACTCTTGCCGGACCACCTCTGGCCGACACCCAGGCCCAGCCTTGTTAAAGTGTGGACTAGGCTTGAGTCAAAGGCCTCCTTTTTAGGAGGGCCTCTAATTTTTTCTTATATATATATATATTATATATACTTAATTAAATTTCAGCCCATATATCCAAAGCCCAAATTCAATCCACTCTTCCCTCACCAGCCACACGTAGAGAAGAAAAGAAAAGTAGTTTGAAATAGAAAGGAGAAGAAAGAAAGAAGATTTCTTCTTATAATTGGAGCTTTGTGTTGGAATTTTGTTCACTAATGGAATATCAAGTAAGTAATTTGTTAATTAATTTTTATTTATTTTTTTGTTATATCTTTTTCATCCTATTTTAGTACAAAATTATGAAATTAGTAGGAGTGTTATGACAATTTATAAGGATTACATAATGTATTTCGAATTTACAGGGGTATACTCATCATAAAATTAGTATTAAAACTAACTTTTCTATTTTAATTTCTTATTTTTAGGAGGACTAAATTAAGTTGAATTGGGGACTACATTAAATAGAAAGGAGAAGAAGTTAGAAGAAGAAAATTATTCAAATATCCTTTTTATTGCAAGGTGTGACTTATTATTTTTCTACTTTATTTTTTTTGGTAAAATTGTTAATCATATATTGTATGTTGTAATTGTAGTCATGCCGAATAAAAGAATTTTTTTGTCGGGAAATGAAAAAAGAAAAAAGAAGGAACGAGTCGAAAAAGTAATTCAATCTCAACGAGGTGCTATAAATAAATACGTTACGACAAGTAAACCAACGGAAAATTTGGATGACGAATTAGAAGTTGATGAAGTAGAGAAAAATTCAGACGACGAATTAGATGATGAAGTACAGGAATGGTTGTTGATGAATAATGATTGTGAAAATTTTGTGAATGAAGAGATTGAAAATTTGGCGAATGAAGAAGTTGAAAATTTAGTGAATGAAAGGGTTGAAAATGTGGTGCTCGAGGAAGACAATCAAGAGGATGAAATGAACGTGGAAGGTGAATCATTGAACATCGATGATCCCGCCAATTGGGGAGATATTAGTCAAAGTTTACGGGATTTATTAGTAGAAAGGGGTCCCTTGAAAAGAGATAGGGATTGTGTTGTGAATTTTTCTGAGGATAAAGATGGTAAGACATTTTTCTTCCATTTACTATATTTGCGAATTACCAAATAAAGAAAAAATTGAGAGAAAATGGCTAATATATTCGAAGTTGTTAGACAATTTTTTTTGTTTTTGTTGTAAGTTGTTTAAGGAAGAAGAAAATATTACTCAATTGGCTAACGGAGGAATGAAAGATTGGAAAAATATAAAAAGGAGGCTTGCCGATCATGAAGGTGGTAATGAACATATTAGTTGTATGTTCAAATGGATTGAGCTTGAGAATAGATTGAAAAAAAATCAAACAATAGATAAGCAAGCACAAGAGCTAGTTAGAAAGGATAAAGAACATTGGAGAAGGGTTTTAATGATGTTACTTTCTATTGTGAAATTTCTTGCAAAAAATAATTTACCTTTTCGTGGAAGCAATGAGAAGTTTTATAAATCGAGTAATGGAGCTTTTTTGAGCTTGGTTGAAACGATTGCCGAATTTGATCCAAAAATACAAGAGCACTTGAGACGGGTAAAAAATGGTGAAATTCAATACCATTATTTGAGTCACAAAATTCAAAATGAATTAATTCAATTGTTGGCAGGGGAAGTAAAAAAGGCAATGTTGGAGAAAATTAAAGAAGCGAAATATTTTTCAGTGATACTTGATTGTACTCCAGATGTATGTAAGTCATCAAGAACAAATGTCTCTTGTATTGCGATGTGTGGATGTTTCGTCGAATCCAATTTCGATTAAAGAGTATTTTTTGGGATTTATAAATGTGGATAATACAACGGGAGAGGCACTTTTTAATGAACTTAAAGAAGCATTGGTTCGTCTTGAACTTAATATTGATGATGTAAGGGGACAAGGCTATGATAATGGTTCTAATATGAAAGGAAAATATAAAGGCGTTCAAAATCGAGTGCTTAAAATTAATCCGAGAGCATTATTTATACCATGTGGTTGGCATAACCTCAATCTTATGCTTTGTGATATGGCAAATTCTTGTGTTAAAGGGCATGATTTTTTTAATGCGATACAACGTTTGTATGTTCTATTTTCATCTTCTGCTCAAAGGTGGGCTATTTTGAAAGATAATGTGGAAGGTTTCACTGTTAAAGAGTTGTCATCTACACGTTGGGAAAGCCAAATAGAAAGTATTAAACCATTACGGTTTCATGCTCCACAAATAAGAGATGCTTTAGCGAAATTGGCCGATACTACCGGAGATGCGAATGCGAGAGGCACTGCTATAATTCTAATAGAAAAAGAGCTTGAGAATTTTGAGTTTTTATTATGCGTTGTTATTTGGTATGAAATGTTGTTTCGTGTCAACATTGTGAGCAAACTCCTTCAAAGTGAAGATATGGATATATGTGTTGCGGTAGAGCAATTGAAGGGGCTTGTTATCGTTTTTGAAAAATATAGAGAAAGTGGCTTCATGGAAGCAATGATTGAGGCTAAAGAATTAGCAAAGAAAATGGGAATTGAGCCCAAATTTGTGGAAAAACGCATTATTCATAGAAAAGTCCAATATGACGAGGCTATTAGAGATGAGTTAATTCAATCAGCTGAGGAATCATTTAGGGTTAATTATTTCGTGTACATTGTTGATATAGCTCTTTCTTCACTCAAGGCTAGGTTTGAACAATTTAATATATATGAGAAGAAATTTGGTTTTTTGTTTAAATTGAAAGAGTCGAATGATCAATATTTAGCGACATGTTGTGCGACTATGGAAAGTTTCTAAAACATGATGAGATTTCAGATATTAATGGAAATGATTTATATATAGAGTTAAAAGTTTTGAGAAATGGATTGCCGGAAGAAGTTAACAAACCAATTGAAATACTCAATTATTTGAAAGGGATGAAAATTTGTTATCCGAATTCATGGATTGCTTATAGGATACTTTTAACTATTTCGGTTATGGTTGTATCAGGAGAAAGGAGCTTTTCGAAGTTGAAATTAATAAAAAATTATCTTCAGTCAAAAATGTCACAAGAGAGATTAAATGGATTAGCCACTCTATCAATTGAAAAAGATTTCGCCGAAAAAGTGGATTATTCTGATTTAATAGAAGGAACATATTTAAATTATAATTATTATGTATTGTATTTTCATTTTGACTAAGACGAACGGTATTTTGTAACTTCTTGAATTAATTTTACAATTATTTATCAGTTTTATATTGAAAATTATGTTGTAGCTAATTTGGGAAAATATTATTTAAAAGGTTTAAGGCCTCAAATTAATTTCGTCAAAGGCCTCCCGAATTATAGGACCGGCCCTGCCGACACCACCATCCCCTGGACCACCTCTGGCCGTTGGCGCTCCGTGGAACTCCACGACGACGGCAGTAAACCCTAACCATAGCTGGTCGACGAGCCGTTCTGCCTCCTCTCGATTGAAACCCAAACCCTCTCAGTAGACCTCCAATGAACCTTAACTCTGGACGAAGATGCATGGCCAGTGATGAACCCTAATCCTAGGGCGGTTTGGTGCTTCTAGTTTTAAATCTCCGATGTCAATGGGAGAAGTTAGTGTTTGAAGTCTCAATGAGGTGAGATTTAGTCCTAATTTGCTGAATTTGATGATGCCAGTGAAATTTTTATGGCTCGTAGATATCTCTGTGCGTGTGAAATGAATGAGTGTAATTTCTCTTTGTTATTATGAATGGATCAAAATAATTATCTTCCGTTTGTGCTAGGAATAGTACTGGATTTAGGATATGAATAGACCCTATTTCAGCAAATTCAAACCAAAAAGCATTGTCTATTCTGGAACTTTGATTTCTTAATTTCAATACTATTAAGAAATATCCGTACATATAACCTTGAGCCTTTTCTAGTTAAATTGAGGAACACATATTTTTAATTTTATTATATTTCAAGATCTTTTGCAAGGAGGTTAGCTTAGGAATTCTCAGTGTGGCAGGTACTTTTCCCATTTTTTATAAAAAAAAATATAGATTTTTTAATTTATTTTCTCTACATATTAGAAGATCACCGGACGGACGAACTAGGGTGTAGAGAACTAACTCAACGTGACAAAGAAGAAAAAAGACTTGGATCCAAGCTCAGGTTAGGTGCTTATTTTCTTCTCGATTCACTTTCTAATAAATTTTCAGAATCTAAACATTCCTATTACCCCGTATTAATATTTATTTTGCTCAAATTAAACGTGATTAATGTTTATGTTGCTGAAATTAACCTAATCCATGATTTTATTGATATTAACCCTGATACATCTATTGGCGCATGAGACTATGTAATTTGCATGAGATGCTTCAGGTAATTTCATTATTTTATTTCCATTTATGATTATAGTGATGTATTCATGATATAGTTACGAGTGTGATATAGGTTGCTCTTGAACTTTTATTAACATAATAATAGGTTCAGTTGAGAGATGTCTCAATTGTACGAAGTATAGGTTGAAAAGGAGAAATGTGTTCAGCAATGAAGTTGTTTAAATCGGTCTTTCTCATTCTCATTAATGGTAAGTTTCCATTTTAGCTCCTTTAAATCATCCATTTTCATCTTTTATTAAATTATTTTTCCACCTAATGTTTTAAAGCTTTTTGAACCATGTCAAAATTTAAATGAGGTATTAATGGTATTTGATTTTCTTTGTCTTTAAATTCGCCTAATAGATTCTCTAAAGTGAGGTATACAAAATTCCATAATCTGCTGTAAATTGAGCTACACAAAATTCCATAATTTGTTCTAAATTGAGATTCTTTTTATGTTACCTTATTTGGAAGAATGTAGTTTGCTTTTTTTTAATGTATTTACTTCAGAATTATACTTTTATTTTATTTATTTATTTGTTGTTTGTTTATTTTGTTTAGAAATTGTAGCATATATTGAGCACTAAAGACCTTTTCTGCAAGATGGAAAACATGTATTTCATTTATCTAAACCCTAAATAAATCCTATCTCAGGCCAATATCCTTAAAACCTTGATTATTCTTGTTATCATTTTGAATTTAAATGTTTATTATTTTTTGAGGGATGTATGAACCTTGAATATATCAATTTCTCCAAACTAGTTTCATTGTGTTATCATTTTTATATTTTGTTATTAGTTTTATCTTCATTGTGTTTGTCTTTGTAGGAACAACTAAGTTGGTCGAGCACTTCAATTATATTGTGATATGCTTAACAAGTGTTTTTTTTCTCTTTATAAAGGATATTTTCTTATTTTAATGCAATATTTTAGATGGTTTTATAGTTTTTGTATTTAATTGATATTTGTTATATAATGTCATGATATTATTATTATATATGATAATGAATATTGTTATTCATGATGAAATTTAAATTTCATAAGTTTTATTTAGAATTTTGAGAATCATATGCATGAAATGTATTTATTGGGACGAACGTAATATTTGTGGTAGCTAACAAATCTTTAAATATGATTTTGGCGACAAAATTATCGTTGCAATAAAATGCAAATGTGACTTTAGTGACCAATATGTGGTTCCTATATGTATGCATTGGTGACCAAGAAATCGTCCCAAATAATTATTCTGTTATGGTATAAATTTTTTGCAACTAATATTTGGTCGCTGTAAATATGATTAGTGACAAACTAAACAGGTCCAGCGACGAAATTTTTGTCGCTAAACATCATTTAGTGCATTCATTTGAGACGAAATACCAAGTAATAGTGCATTAATTTTAGACGAAATACCAAGTAATAGCTACCGGAACTTTGACATTAGCGACAAGGATGTTCGTCTCAATAGATTATTGGTTTTGCGACCAACACGCAAGTTGGTCGCTAAATAGAATCAGAGACAGAGATGTGGCTACGAAAGGAGCGACCAGTTTTTTGGTCGCTAGAGCGTTTTGGCGACCATATTTTGGCATTGAGCGACCAAACGCTCGGTCGCAAATTGAGTTTTTTTGTAGTAGTGCAACCACCCCTGCGTTCAAAGCAGCGGGATGTAAATGGGCTGTTGATTTCTTTCCTAATGGTCATAAAGAAAAGGGTTATGCTTCTCTATTTCTCATGCTTCTAGATGGTCGCAAGGGTCTCAACGTAGTATTCACTTTAGGCATCAGTCCCGAAGATGGATTCCAAGGGCGGCTGGTACTTAAAAGGCTCAATCAGACCTTTAGACACTGGGATTTCTTGTGGATTCCGTAAATTTATAGAAAGGGGTGAAATAGAGGAACTATATGCAACGAATGGCTTTTTTGTAGTTCTTTGCACCATCAGTATGAAGGATAAGATAACCGATGAATTGAATCCGCTTGAGGATATCAGCAAATTGTTGAAAACTGGGGAGATGACGAATGTAACATTCGAGGTTGATGGAGAGATTTTCCAAGCTCATAGGCTCATTCTTGGTGCAACATCACCCGTCTTTAAAGCTGAATTGTTTGGTTCCATGTCTGAAACAAGGATGGATTGCATAAAAATCAAAGATATGAAGCCTGAAGTCTTCAAGGCTTTGCTTCATTTTAGTTATACCTATTCACTACCTGATGACGATGATATTGATTTGATTCAGTATTTACTTGTGGTTGCTAATCGATATGCTATGCAGGGGTTAATCATGAAATGTGAAGAGAGGTTGATTGAGGAGATATCTTTGGGCAATGTTTTGGGTCTTCTTAATTGTGCAGAACAACACAATTTCAAAAAATTGAAGGATGCTTGCTTGAAATGGTTACACAGCAAAAGAATTTTAATGAGCTAGCGCTAACGGTGGAGTACAATTTGATGATAGAAGAGTTCCTTTCCCTTCTAGCTGATCTTAAGGAGAGGATTATTCAATCCCAGTCATTGTTTTGCTATCGTTTATAGGATATTTTGAAGAATGGAAGGAGCTTGTTAGTACAATTTAGTCATTATTTTTCTTGGTAATTTGGAAACTATGGTGCATTCTGACATGCAATGACGCAAATTGTTGTTTTTATTGTTCTCTTGGTATTAAACTTGGTTAATATTGATTTGTTGCTATTGTTATTCGTGTGGTTAGGATTTAAGGAAGAAGCCAAATGGAGTCA